>BCLG01000001.1:647258-665433 GCA_001602295.1 Zoysia matrella | reverse complement strand
GTCAAGCCCAAAGGTGATATTGTTAATTGAACAACTATATGAATCTGTAATGGAAAATGTTCTTTCTTTTTACCTATATCACAGCCCTGTTATGTGAAATTAGTATTTTGACAATCACTTCCATTGTTGCAGCCATGGATTTCTCTCACTTATCAACCAGCTGGGAGTAATATAGCGACCAATTACCATGATAAGATGGTATCAAATGAGGGTGTGCCTATAGATTTCACGATGAGCACGTAAGTTTCTTACTATTTCTTTAATCTATGTACATATAAATAATGGTTTCAATGCTTTTTTTCACCTCTAATTAATGTTGTAGTAGATACGAGTATATGTAAAACTTTGGGTGGAAACCACTTCGGAATCATGAGAACCGTCTTAAAATACATATTTATTTTTCTTTCAAATTGCCACGTATGTTCAGTTTCTTATAATTTTTTTTCACATGCCTAGTATTGATACAGCATTAGCAATGTTTAATAGTTTATACTAGGCAGATTCTAAATAGACCCAGTCACCCAAATGATTATGTACCGTCCATTGGCGTTGATCTCGAGGCTTAAATTGTTCTTTCCCCTCATAGGAGGTAAATATTATTCATTACTATATCATTCAATTTGGAAAGTAATTAGTGCGTTTGGCAGGTGACAGTGATCAGGGACACGTTGCTGGCTGATATTAGCTTGGTTCTTTATATTTTTTCTTCTTTAGTCAATGGCTGAGATTGAATTCATGTCTTACATCTTAGGAGCAATAGCGCTTGGTCTACCTTAGAAGTGCTCTTATATTATCATGATTGGATGTAATACTAGTTGGGGTGTACCTTTTTAGATAGTTGCATATTTTGTTAATTCTTATGATTATATGTTAGGTCCAAACTTTCATAAACTAGAATTGAAGCTTTATGTAAACAGATCCAGTAGTATTTGATTAGAATATTACAAAGATCATGTTAGTTGGCAGCTTTTAGTTTGGCAAATGGCAACAATAAAGAAAATAAAATTTTAATGTTGAGCCGCTGTCCTTTGTGAAATTATCATAATTATGATTCGAAACCAGTTGATTTGAAATCTGTTAATGTGACAAACTTCTGGCCGAGGTATCTGGGATAGTTAGACTGGAAACAGAGCAGGTATGTATGCATTGTTCAAGAAATAGAGAAACATGAACAAAACCTTTTGCCCCAAGCGAACGAAAGCCTAAATCAGAAGGTATACCACGTGAAATAAGTATCTATAATTTAAATTATAAGCAGAAGATCATCCTAGGTCATGATTTGGGCAAATTTGTTTGCTATCTGTGTGCTCCTAGCCAGAGATATTTGCGCTGCTTTCATCCAGCAACCTTTTTCTTCGTTCACGCAAGACAGTGAATTCATGCAATAACTTTAATAGCATAGTGCATCATTGATTTTTTTCGTCAGCGTCGTGTTTCCTATTCTTTATTTTAATCCAACAAGAAACCTTGTCATCTATATAATGCTAACACAGCTGATCATGTCCAATTTATTGTCCAGATCTGACTATGTAAAGTCCTTGTGTCCTGGAGCGTCAACTGGCACCAAACGCATCAACAAATGCCAAGCTATAAGGTGCTGTTACATCATTTCTCAATTATCTGTTCTGCTTAAGGAATTGCAAGTATATTAAGACCAGCATCTGTTATCATTATAGTCGCGATATATCTTCATTGGAAGCCAGGTGGTTCAGGAGCAGGAAAATTTAAGCATTTGCTGCAATCTTTCTCATGAAAAATTGATATTAGTTCATAGAATTCACTCCTCTTATCACCTTGTGAAGTATGAGGTTATAAATGTAAAAAAAACTAGATTTTTTCTAGTATTAGATAGGTAAATAAAGAGACAGTAATTAGGTTGCAAGTCTCTTCCCTTCTTTCCTTTTTCCCTTTTCTTTTTCCTTTCATTTCCCCTTGCCTGCCTCTGTTTTCTTGTTTCTTAGGCTTGTATGGTATTGCCTTGCCTCGTCTTATGATCACCTAGGCGATTGGAAGGGTGCAGAGCACTGCACCTCGCCTCTCTGCCTTAAAAACATAGACGAACAGGTCTATAGCTTACACCTATGACACACCACTGCACACAACTATCTTCTGTCTGATAAAAAAGGCAGCTTGGTGCATGTAGCTCCCGCTTGCGCCGGGTTTAGAAAAAGGTCCGACCACTTTGGGTCTTTATAGCAGCCTTTCCCTGCATTTCTGCAAGAGGCTGTTTCGGGACTCGAACCCGTGACGTCATGATCAAGAGGCAACAACTTTACTGCTGCACCAGGGCTCCCTTTCATCTGATAAAAAATAATGTTTCAAAATAAATGCCAGTGTTATCATTATCATTTGAAATTTATCAATGTAGCAGCTATATTTTTATGTCGATTCAAAATATTTTGGTTGTACTAAATCTGTCTCTATGCCATATGTGTATCAAACTATCCATACAGCTTCTCTAGTTTTATGAATTATCTTTTCATGTACTCAGAATTGTGCAATGCTATTTTCTCGTATTTAGAAATTTGTATTATTGATGTTACCACTGAAGGCATGCTACTAATGCCGAGCTTACATTGCCCCGTTCTTTATTTAAAAATATCAATTTCTACATCTGAATAAAAAGGGCAGCCCGATGCACGTTACTCCCGCTTGCGCAGGGTCCGGAGAAGGATCCGACCACTTTGGGTCATTTGTACAGTCTTTCCTTACATACCTGAAAGAAGCTGGGCTCGAACCCATGACCTCATGGTCACAAGGCAACAGCTTTATCACTGTGCCAGGGTCTCCCCTTCCAATTGCTCCATCAGATATTTTATGATGAAAATGTTTTGCTCCAAATTTTTATTTATCCTGAAAAGCAATGTTTCACTTTACTTTCCTCTTTAGTATTCTACCTTTTCTTTCTATGAATGCTGTCACTGGGCCTGTCCTTTCCGTTGCATCTGAAATGCAACTTACAACTTTTTTTTTTGTCTGCATCTCATAATAGGGAGATGGTTCAACTTCCACTGGGAGATCGACTGGAGAAATGGTTCACGAAGGTTAGATATGAGATGCTCCCATTCTTTTTGGATTTGTGGTATTGGCTGCAAATAGAAGATTTTTGGATTTTAGTGCAAAAGCAGTTTTAGTGCAACCGGTGCAAACAAACATTCGTGGCCATCCGATTGCAATACAACCGTTCAGATGCAAGAGTGCTGGAGGGACTTTTTTGCGAGAAACTAATTTTCTTAAGGACTTTCTACAAAACTGCACATGTGGACCCTCCATCTATGTGTGGTTTGCACCTTTGCACTGAATTTTTCCCCTGGTAATTGATCTGTTTTAATTCTTTTTTTTTTCCATGCTAGATCTCAGAAGTAAATCGATTTGATGCTCTAATGCACCTTGCTCCAACTTATTCTGAGGAAGAAATCTTGAAATATCTTCCAGAGTATGCAGATTTGGTGCGTGGTTTATGGGTTTGCAAAAGTTCATTGTTGTTTGATAATGTGTATGCTTCCAAAAGAAATAAAGTTCTTCTTGAATTTACAAAAAGGGACTCCGTTCCATCAAAAATCATAGACATGGTCATCAGACCGAATGATCCTTTGAGGAACAGGATATTGTTTCCATTGTGTAAAAGACGTGAAACTCTTAAGGATTACAAATTTATATTTGAAGCAGATCTGTCCTTTCTAAAACGCTATCCTCATGTTGTCAAAGAGCAAGAGTGTGTTTGGTTAGCTCATGAGACAACTATCTGTTCCTCCCAAGAGATATGCAGCACTGTGCCAAGGAATACCAATAATTCAACAAGATCTAATGCTCCCTCAAAAGGGCCACATCCAAATATGAAGAAAGGAAAGGATGATCCAGCTGAAGATACTGATCCTATTGTGGATGTCTTGAGAACTATTTTCATTGCAAATAAAGTTCGCAGGTCAGTGTGTACAATTTTGCAGATTATGTTGTCTGTTAAATCTTCCTGATGTGTAGCCTTCCAGTTTGTAGCAACCTTTTAGAAATCCTTAATCCTTATGTACATTGTTCTCTTTATACTCTAGCTTATTGCATTTTGTACTTTATAATGTCAATATGCTACTTATACTTTGGAGTAGCGCTAATTAGTAAGAAAGCCAAATGTAAGGTGCAAAGCATGCTCTGCGGTTTGCAACAGTATTACATGCTATTACTTTGTGGCATCTGCAAACAATAATTACATACTATTTTGGGCTTAATGGGAAGTCATGTGTACACATTAACACATGTTAGTTTATACGATTAATTTGTCCTAAAATTGAAAGTTTGGTGTTGTGGACATAGGGCTAGCACATACTATAAATAGTACTCCCTCCGGTGTCAAAAAGGAAGTTGTTTTTGGCAGTGTTTTGGTCAAACATTGGGAATGTAAATGAAAAATATATTTTAATTTTACGAATGTGAAAAACATATGCTTAGATTGTTTCAAAAATTACTTTCATAAAAGTATACATTTATCATTTTTCGATAAATATTCTTATAGAATAGGAGTCAAAGTTATATTTATGAGACCGTGTCGTTGTCCAAAATGACTTCCCTTTTGACACCAGAGGGAGTACTCCCTCCGTTCACTTTTACTTGTCATTCTAACTCTGGGTACGAGAATTAAGAAGCGAAAAACTATGTTACACAAAAAATGAGGAGAAAAATAGAGATAGAGATGTATTGGGAAAAGAGAATGTGTATTGGAAAGAGAAAAAGGTATATTGGGAAGTGAGAATGACAATGACAAGTATTTGGGAACAAATTTTGAATGCTAAGGTGACAGGTAAACAAAGGGAATAGTTTTTATTACATAAAATCAGTATAAAGGCTATGAAAATTTGTAGATTTATATTTTCCTTACTAATTATTGCTATCATAGTTTCTATATTTAGTTACTAGAAAAGGGCAGCCGGTGCACGTAACTCTCGCCAACTCCCCTTCCATAGTACATAGATGCACACAAACATTGTGTGCAGAATTGTGGTCCAAATGAGTGTTGTCAATGTTAATTCAACTCTGGCTGTCACTTTAACAGCCTGTGTTACACTCTTCTAGTAGCATTAGCAGACTATTCTTGTTTGGTTTGGTTTGGTGGTTGCACATTAGATTATTCAATTCAAACAGTTACTTTGTCACTGAAGCAACAATTTCTAATAATAATTGATACCTGCTCACTGTAGCATGCAGGCAATTGTCCGAGACTTGCGTCAATTGGCTGCAAAATATGCTTCAAATAGAAAGGATGTACCAAAATGGCAGGCTCAAGCTGATGCTGCAAAATCTGGTGCCTCACTACCTCTTGAAGAGCTTAAGGCATTGGTACACCAAGTTGCTGTTCTTGTTCATGATGTGTTTGTCGCAAAGCATGTAGACAAACATTCTCTACGGTAATGTACTAATGTGTGTTTTATTCATGAATACTATTTTGATATTGACAGCTCTTTGTTATATATTTCTTTGTTACAGAAACATAATCATTTATCTATTACGTTGCAAAGATCCAAATGCAACATTGACCAAGCAGGAAATCCTTGAAACTGCTGTGAAGCATCTTAAAAGAGATGTTAGTGAAAGAGAATACCATCAGGTTTGGAATAAAGTCACTACTATTATGCTTCTCCATTACGTTTGTCAACAATGACATCAAATGATGACAAGTAGTTCGTTGCATTATATTTTGCTATATAATGGAATCTTTGCTGGTCCAGCTCGAAAGTTAAATGCATGATCATGCTGAACAATCTATATGTTTCAGACTAGGAAGTTGAATGCATGATCTGCCGCTGTTAGAATTTATTTGTTGATGTAATTCAACACCAACCACTATAATTTTTTTGTTCTTCGCTGTTGTCTCTCAATAACTAGTTTATTGCAATATTTCTCGCTCTATATGTCACGCTTTATAATGTAAACTTTGCTGGGCCAACTGAAAATCCAGTATTAAGTGACATCATTAAGTTAAGTGCTCCATGCGAGGAGATTGTATGTGCAAGATACTAACTGTTAGAATGTATTTGTTGATGAAAATTCAGCACAAACTAATTATTGTTCTTTTGTGTGTGGTGCTTTGCATACACAAACCTACTGAAGTTAGGCTCCTTTACAAATATCTCCAAGTAACTATCTCATCCAAGTAAAGGCCCATTTTTTACTCCATATCTGCTCTCATCGAATAGGGGTTGTATACTGAGTTACTGATCTCGAGTTTGAGGGTATATGAAGAGCCTCTCCTTTGCATGACAAAGGGTTGTGATGTGAAGTTTTGATAGCAATGTTAACCTAACAAGAGGATTTTAGTGGTTGTAACTATTATTAGCCGGCAACTTTTAAGTATATATGTTTCCATACAAGCAACCAGGCGCATAAGTTTTCTGCCATCATTAGAATACAATCACCACCTTCACGCTTAGTGGTTTTCTTGGTTCTCTGACATTTAAAATTTGGTGACGTCCTTCTGGTACTTTCAGGCTGTGACAGAGGTCTGCAATTTTACCGAGGATGGATTCTTGGTGTTGAAAAATGGTGATGAACCGTGAGTTTTCTTGGTCAACTTGTAAATGACTGGTATGTTTACCTGTTTGTTACATATATATTCTTCTTAAACACTGGGCTAGACAATACAATCAAGGATGATATGAAGCATACTACAAAATATACGATTTTACCTAATAATCTGGATGACAAAATTGAGCGCTGCTATTCCCAATTTTTCTCACTGTAAAATGTATGTGAAGCTTTAACTTGATGTGTCAATACCAAGGGTATATTGAATGAGATCTCTTGATTTTCTATGTCAAAAACAGACTGTTTCTCTTCTCGTCGCCATGGTAAGGAAACCATGATATCGGGTAGGGCTAGAAGAGCCAACCATTGCTAATGCCTGTTGGCTGCTGTGCCTAAAATTCAACTAGTAAAATCATGTTAAAAAATTATAAAAAGTCCATTGACAATTAGAGAGAATTGAGAAATCTAGTCGCTAGCTTGGGTAGGTTTAATTTTTTAAATATGTGGTCTCTTAAGTCTTAACCCTTGGTACCAGCACTACTAGGCTGCCGCTTACTCCCTCCGGTTGAATAGTGTTTTGGTCAAATATTGGGAATATAAGTTAAAAATAATTTTTAATTTATTTTGTTTATAAATGTGAAAATCATATGATTAGATTTCGTTGTAAAAATACTTTCATAAAAGTATACCATTTTTCATTTTTAATAAATATTTTTATAAAAAATAGTAGTCAAAGTTATGTTTTGAGACTTTGTCAGTTGTCCAAAATGACTTCCTTTTTTAAACCAGATGGAGTAGGTGTTATTAGGCCTGAAAACAGGCCAATAAAATTAACTAAATGTGGAGCCAATTTATATTCAGTTTTGAACAAAAATGTAATAAGGGCCAGTTTAGTTTGTGAAAGGGCCCGTGGGCCAAGCCCTTTTATCACCCCTAGGTGTAACTCCATTGCAACTGATGGTTACCAAAATTCAGCATCAGATTAATCTGGCACTAACAGGTATCATTGAGATTTGTAAATGAGCCATGGTGCAATGGTAAAGCTGTTTTCTTGTGACCATAAGGTCACGGGTTCGAGTCCAGTAAACAACCTCTTGCAAAAAATGCAGGGAAGGAGTCTAGAAAGACCCAAAGTGGTTGGACCGTTCTCTCTGACCTTATGCAAGCGGGAGAGCTACATGCACTGGGATGCTCTTTTAAATGTAAAAATTAATTAGGAGATTTAGTTCTAGCATAGCAGCAGTATAATTTACAATGGAGACAGAGGAGCAAATATCAGTTAAGCAGAATGTATGTTTTCCAATTTCGAGGGGTGAAGGCAATGTGTACAGTTTAGGAAAAAAAAAGATAGTGTGACCTGGTGAAGCGCTTTAGAAAAGTGTTTCTGAGCTCTTTTTTTTTTGCGAGAAAGAGCTATGTCGTAATTGTTATAGTATCCTGTTAGAGTACTCCCTCCTTTGACTTTTAAATTTAACTCTGACTATTCGTTTTATTAAATTTTTTGATAAATTTTATATATTTTGATATAATTTGATTTGTCATTAGAGTTGTTTGAATCACAATTTAAAATTTTACACATTCGAGCAAAATTTTTAAATAAGACGAATGGTTAAAATTGAATTTAAAAGTATAAAGAACAGAGGGAGTACACTTAGCTTTTGTGCGCTAGTTCTGTTATCTTGCTGCACAGCTAGTAAATGCAAATAACCAGTTCCCTACCAAATACGATTAAGCTAATTGTATGTTGGTGTGTTATGCCAACATTTATTGGACCGAGATTTTATTTATTTATATATGATGCAAGTTTTGTCAGTAAGTGATAACCTCGTTTTGGTGTTTTTTTCTTGGACCAGAATTCTTTTGTACTCAATGATACAGAAGATGTGTGCTGCTCGCCTGGAAGTCGACTGCCATATGACCTAACCAATATTTTTTGCTGTATCGTCACTTAATGTATTGAATGATGATCGGCAGAACCGGCAAAATTAGTAGATAACCAATTAGCTAGTCGTAGTTTCTGCTGCTTTTGTTTCTTTATCTCTATATAGCAAAAGTTTCTTGGTGTTTTTCCAACTATTACCAGAAATGAACCCGTATATCCGCGTACAACTTATCTTTATTATATACAAATACGTAACCAATCAGATGGGTAGTTGTACTCTTAATCTCGGTATTAACAACTCTTGGTGTGAGGTGGCGGAGTCATTTAGGATAATACACAAAAATTAGTCACCAAGTATGGATTAATGCTAGTGTCTTTACAAGTTCTTATGGGGCCACCGTGGTTCGTATGTTTACAGCTTGCTCCTGGTCTTAAATTATTGTTGCGGTTGACTTTTAACTTTATTTTTGATCATATATTTTATTTAAAAAATTAATTCAAATGTATAAAATTATAAGATGTGATTAAAATATATTTAATAATAAAATAAATTATAATAAAATATATGATATTTATTAAATTTATTTGAATAAGACGAAGAGTAAAACAAAAATCAATGTTGACAACAATTAAAGAACTAAACTTTAATGAATAATATAGTACATTTGTCTCTAGATTTTTTATACTTTTAACTTTTTGTTACTATGTTTGACCATTTGTTTTATTTAAAAAATTTATAACTATAAAAACTAATCACAATAAAATAAATTATATTTTTATAATTTTAAATAAGATGAAGAGTCAAACATAACATATGAAGATCAAAAGTGTCAAGCATTCAAAGATAGAGGTCGTATGAAGCAGAATGTTTAACAAAAAATTGCCTTAGACACTTTTATAATCATATTAAACGTTTGAGTTGGTAAATGGTGGAACGTTGATCGCCCAATCTCTGTCTAGCTGCGCTGACAGGTGGACTACACAACTCCTCTCCACCCGCGCTGCATCTTTACCTGCTCTCGCTACTGGCCGGCTCCCACCTCTCCTGCGCCGAGCTTCGCCTTAGACCCTGCCGCTTATGCCCCCAGCCGTCGCCCTGCCCCCACCGAAGATGCACAATTGGCCGGCCTCTAGGCGGTAGCCACCACCAGAGACGACACCGCCAAATATGATGGCGCGAGGTTGGATCTAGCGTTGGTATGGTGTCCACGCATGTTTGAACTGCGCATGGACAGGTGTGGTCCTGACAGGCAGCAGCGCCTTGAAAGAAAGCTGGGAGCGATAGTGTTCGGTATTGTATTTATAGAAGTGTGCATAATTACAGTCTGTTATATCATGGTGCGATTAAGCCGGGATGATCCTGCATGTACTCTAACTAGACTAACTACATCCTGCTCTTCAGCAAGGACATGCGCCTGAAGTGGTGACCACGTCCTGGTGATCACGTTCTGCATCGTGTAGTAATTCTAGCGATATTCCTGGTCAAGAGACGTTGTGAGTTGTTGTTACATTTCTGAAAGTCCCCCTCAATCACAGCTTGGTCTTCTCAGGTTGAGATTGTAGCTATTCGCAACGAACGGAGCTCTTGACAGTGGCTTTGTAAAAATGTCTGCAAGCAGATCTTTAGATGAGATAAACCGCACTTCCAGTGCCTTACGTGCAACTTGCTCTCGAACAAAATGGAAATCATATGCTTGGTTCTTCCATGAATTATTGGATTGGCTGTCAAGTATGTTGCACCTAAATTATCACACCAGAGTAATGGTGGTCTTCTCTGAAAAATTCCCAACTCCTTTAGCAATGACTGAACCCAGATCAGCTCTGCTGTCACATTTGCAATCGCCTTGTATTCAGCCTCTGTGCTGGATCTCGAAACTGTAGCCTTCTTCTGAGAACTCCAAGATACCAGGTTTGATCCTAGAAATACAGCATGTCCACTAGTTGATCTTCGATCATTAGAACAACCTGCCCAATCAGCATCTAAGAATGTACTGAGTGTTAGAGTATTTGACTTGTGTATCTTGAGTCCCTGATCAATGGTGCCTTTGACAAACCTGAGTATCCTTTTTACTGCAGAGAGATGTATATCACTAGGAGCTTGAACAAACCGACATACCCAATTTACTGCGAAGGACAGATCAGGTCTTGTCATTATTAGATATTACAGACTTCCAACTATGCTTCTGTAGTCGAACTGGTCCTTCTCTGATAATACTTCACCTTGGTTCTTGAGCAGCTTCTCACATGATGACATAGGAGTTGATATTGCATTGCAATTCTGCATATTAGCTTTCTTTAGAAGATCAAGAGCATAGCGTTTCTGTGACAGCAGAATTCCATCACTTTCTTGTTTAACTTCAATTCCCAGGAAATATTCCAATGGACCTAAGTCCTTCACTGCAAAATCTTTCATCAACTGTTGAATCAAATTACTAGTACCACTTGGAGATGAACTAACAATGATGATGTCATCTACATAAATCAACATGTATATGGTTACTCCATTCTGCTTGAATATAAATAATGATGCATCAGCCTTCGATGAGATGAACCCTAGATCTTGCAGTTTGCTGGTGAGCCTAGAATGCCAGGCATGTGGTGCTTGTTTAAGCCCATAAAGTGCCTTTTTCAGACGGCAAATATAATCTGATGGCTTGCTTGTATCTTCATAACCTAGGGGCTGCTTCATATAAACTTCCTCTTGTAACACTCCATGCAAGAATGCATTTTGGATGTCAATTTGTCTCATGTTCCAACCTTGTGATACTCCTAAAGAGAGAATAATTCTGATAGTGGAGGGCTTGATTACTGAACAGTAAGTATCCAAATAATCCACACCATACCTCTGTTTAAAACCCTTAGCCACCAATCTTGCTTTATATCTCTCTATTGAGCCATCTGCCTTTCTCTTTACCTTGTACACCCATCTGCTATCTATGAGATTAACTCCTTTCTTTGGTGGCACAAGATCTCAGGTCTCATTTTTCAACAAGGCTGTAAACTCATTATCCATTGCTTCCTTCCATTCTTTGCTCTCCAATGCTTCAGACAGACTGGAAGGTTCTGAAATTGCTAACTCTGGAAACTGTCGAGAAGGCTGTTGTCGGATTTCTGTCAGAGAGACAGTAACAGAGAAGCCTCTTCTTTTCTCAGAATATCTGATTGTTCCATCTGTAAATTCCTTTGGTTGGACTATATTATCACGCAGCCTAGTCCTCATTGGGTGCTGATTTACTGCTGGTTCTGCTGGTTCTTGCACTGCTGCACTGATTTGGTCTTCTGAATTTTCAGCACCACTACTTCTGGCTTGTTCATCTGCAGGAGAAATAATACCACTGATCTGCTCATCAGTAGTAACAGGGTTAGGTTCACTATCAACTATGTGATCACCTTCTATTACTGGCTCAACTTCGGTTGGATTTATAAGTGAGTTTTCAGTGTACAGGTATGTTTTGGCAAGCATGGGCAGAACAGTGGACTGGTAATGAGGTTTTGGATCTGTGGTTTCTGGTTGAGGTTGAGAGGCAAAAGGGAACAGATTTTCATCAAAAACAACATCTCGAGATATGTAAACACACCCTGTACTTCTGTCAAAGCACTTATAACCCTTATGTGATGAGCTGTAGCCCAGAAAAACGCATTGCTTGGTTCTGAAATTCAGCTTGTTTGTGTTATAAGCTCTTAAAGTAGGCCAGCAAGCACATCCAAAGACGCGCAGGAGAGAGTAGTCAGGATTTGTTCCTAAGAGCTTATACTGAGGTTGTTCTTGATTGATTGTTTTGCTTGGCAACTTATTGATCAAATAATAGGCAGTGTTAAACGCTTCATCCCAGAAACGCAGAGCATATTTGCTTGGGCGAGAAGGGCAAGGCCAGTGTCAACAATGTGGCGGTGTTGAGTATGAGGACAAAATTGATAACCCCCCCCCCCCAGTCTGATTGTACCGATCGAATCTTTGTGTTCAGAAGGTTTTCAACATGTTTTTGAAACGGGAAAAATATGGCCTCTACATCAGAATTGTTCTTAAGAAAGTAAATCTAGACAAATTTGCTAAAGTCATCAACAAAAGAAACATAATACTTCGAATTATTCACTGATGAAATAGCAGGACCCCAAACATCAATGTGGACAATCTGCAGAGGAGCTGTAGATGCATTGTGTAGAAGAATTAAAAGGAAGTAGATGAGACTTTCCTTGTTGACAAGCATCACAGATCCTACGACTGTCAACACTAGTGTCTACAGCTATTTGATTTCTCTGCAGAATTCTAATGGTGACAGGAGAAGCCAGATGTCCAAGTCTCCTGTGCCACTGTTCTTGGGAAATTTTATTCAGCAGAAAGGCTTGGATTGGAGGATTATTTGGTAGAATGTAGAGCCCATTTCTACATTTGCCTGCAAGAGAACGGTCTTCGTTGCTTGGTCCTTAACAAAAAAAGAATTAGGATGAAACTCAACAAAAGCATTGTTGTCTGAGGCTAGCTTTCGAACAGAAATCAGATGCTTATTGATTTTGGGAGCATGCAGAATATGGTTCAGGTATAAAGGTCTAGTTAAGCCAGAAATTGAAGAATGACCAACATGGGTGATAGACAAACCTGCACCGTTCGCTACTTGGACTTGATCATTGCCAGTGTAACGATCTTTGATAGTAAGTTGATCGAGCTCATGCATGATGTGGTCTGTGGCTCCGGTGTCGACGTACCAATTGGGATCGACAGCATAACTTGCAGTGGAGACAGCAGCAGCTACCTTGGCATTATCATCTGCTTGATAGGCATGATCAAAGCGATACCAACAGCGAAGGGCGTTGTGTCCAGCCTTGTCACAGACTTGGCATTGAACACCACGTCCTGCTGGGCTTGAGTTGCTGCAGCCTCCAGGGAAACGGCCACTGCTGCGACCACCTCCTCGGCCACGACCTCCACGACCGCGTCCAGGGTTTGGACTTGGATTTCTACCTGCATTGTTAACTGATATCTGGACGGTGGTGTTGTTCTGTTCTTGGCGCATTTCATAGCTGGGCATGCGTGTGAAGACGTCGCTGACGGAGTACGGGTTGATCTGCGTGGTGATGCTTGTCACCAGAGGATCAAGCTTGGGCCCGAGACCTCACATCAGGTATGAGATGAACTCCTCGTCTTGCAGGGGCTTGCCAATTGTGCTGAGTGTGTCAGCGAGTGCCTTCATTTTGCGGATGTAGTCAGCAACGGCGAGGTCCTTCTTCTGCATAGTGGCCAGCTGCATCTGGATTTGCATAATCCATGCACGTGAGGAAGAGGCGAAGTTGTTCTCTAGGACGCGCCAGACTTCCCTTGAAGTCGTTGCACCTACAACATGAGCGAGAGACTCCTCTGATAGAGAGGAGAGGAGTGCGCTCAATAGAAGCTGTTCCTGATGGTACCAGCGAGTATACTCCGGATTCACAGCGATCCGGTGTGCGCTTCTTTCTTCAGTAGGCGGAAGAACAATTGTTTGGCTTGGAGCTGAGATTGTTCCATCAACAAATCCCATGAGCCCTTGGCTTTTGAGGTACGGCTTGATTTGTGCCGTCCATAGCAGGTAGTTGTCCTGTGAGAGTTTAATTGCGACTATTTGGCTAAAGGCTGGTGTTTGTGGAAGGGCTGGTTGTGTGGCGAAGGAAGAGGAATTAAAGGTGGTGGAGCTTGGACTCTCAGACATGGCGGCGGAAGATGGATCGTGGCTTCGATACCATGAAAGAAAGTTGAGAGCGATAGTGTTCCAAGCGCACCAATCTCCATTGAGATCGTATTGTATTTATAGAGGTGTGCATGATTATAGTCTGTTACATCGTGGTGCGATTAAGCAGGGATGATCCTGCATGTACTCTAATTAAACTTGACTAACTACATCCTGATCTTCAGCAAGGATGTGCGCCTGAAGTGGTGACCACGTTCTGCATCGTGTAGTAGTTCTGACGTTATTCCTGGTCAAGAGACGTTGTGAGTTGTTGTTATATTTCTAACAGCCCCGACTGCCACCCACGCATAGTGATTGGACTATCTTCCCGGCCTTCCACACTACCGCGAAGGTCGGAGCCCAGGGATGACCCTATGTGAGGCAGAAGGAGACAACATGGCAGGAGATATGATGGCCGCGCATGCTGTGAGGAGCCATGGCTGGAGCCTGGAGCCAAAAGGGAGGCCCTTGGCGAAGCGCAAGACGGTGGTTGGAGATCTGGAGGCAGCTGGGCACATGGTCCTGGCGGCTGCGTCGAGCTCCTCCTCCATGTGGCTCATGGCAGGACGGCGCGGGAGCGGGGCTCCTCCATGTGGCTCACATCGTGACCTCTTCGACTGAATATACGTATGAGCTGGTTCTCTTTGAATGGTAGATTTTGATACTAAGAGAAAGTGTTTTGCTACTGTTAAGAACACATGGTGATAACTACAGACAACACACACTTAATCTTCTCTTGACAGATTTTATCTGCCTCACACACATTGGTGAGTGTGTTCTCAAGGTTTCTGCCCGAGCAGTGGATTTTTCAGGTGTCACAGCTGAGATTATTTTCTGAATCACCAAATTTTCACCTTTCTTTGATAAATTTCAGTCTTATATAAATGATTTACTATTTTGTATGGGCTTCAGTCATCTTACTAATCTGTTCTATCTTCTACATGAAAATATATCTGATTTAGACAGTTCAAAGAGCTCATTCTGCACTTGTTAGCATTTGCCGTAGTCATCTTCCGTTGTTTGTTTACCACGGCAACATTGGGAATCTATCAAGGAAAATATCAGCTTAATCAGAAATAGGTATAGAACATTTACAATGCACAGACATGCTATCAGTTCAAAAACAAAAAGAGAGGCTAAATAGATATTCCACATATTTAGCTTTGTGCATCTCTGTTTCAGCACACTGCATTTCAACTGCAAAGGTTTCACTTTTCTTGTTCCTAGTTTTAGTTAGTAATTTGCTTCCTCAATATGTTAGCTATGGAATACTGTTTAGAGTCTTGGTTACATCAAGCCATAGGGATTTTTAGCAGGTCTGTCAAATAAGACAGGAGGTGAACTATGGTATTTGATGCATGCGCCTTTCCTCTCAAGTGATAACCTTCACCAGCAGCCATCCACCGGGCTCCCGGATCCGCATCATGCCGGCGTTGATGTCGATGTTGTAGCTGAGCTCATCGAGCTGCCCAAAGTTCACGATGTTCGTTGTCAGCCGGGGAATGAAGTAGACGCTGGGGAACGACCGGAGGTTGCTGTTCTTGCATGCGAACACGATGGTCCCATGACCCTCGATCCACGCCACCAAGTCGTCACCGAATCGCAATAATCTAAGCCTACTATAAGACTACTATAAAATAAGAAAATAATTCAAATGATTAAGTTACTTCTCCCGAATATCCAACTGACTTATTAAATTCCTATAACGTACTTTATTTTTCTTTGCCAAATAAGCCAGCAAACGTTGTTGCCTTCCCAAAAGTCTTCGTAGACCTCTTTCCGATAAAAAATCTTTTCTGTGTAATTCCAAATGTGAAGCAAGTCTTCGTATCTTATTGGTGATACTGCATACTTGAAATTCAACTGAACCCGTTTTCTTGTTTATCTTTAACCATAAATCAAAACAATTTTCTACCTCCTTTTTTCATGTATTTTTCTTATCCAAAAAAATAAAAAATTATGTCAGTTATTTTGAAGTTATTCAAATCTTGTACACACGCAAATTTGCAATTATTCATCTACTGCTGGAATCTATAATTTCGAGATGCAAATTGTAACGACCGGGTTTTCACTTACCTTTCGATAAGTCCCGATCTCTCGTGACATTGCCAATCCCAGAAGTTTGGCAATCACGATATCACAAGCGATCAATCAAGAAACCATAACAGAAATATTAAACAAGAAACAAATTAGGAAATAGTAGATCAGAGTGAAATTATTAGAATAAAATCCTCCAAAGGGGTCCATCGGCACGCAGGCCGGAAATATCTCAGAGCAGATATATCTCTATCGTGATACCAACAAAAGCAACAGCGAAAGCATCAACATGGCAGCGGTAGCGAACCTCCTCCACACAGGCTAGCTCGAGCGCAGGAGCGAACGTCACGGGCCGTCAGAGACGTAGTCGAAATCGAAGCTGAGTGTATCCTCGGAAAACAACAAATTAGAAAGCCGTGAGTACGAATACTCAACAAACCGCGTACTACCTAACAACAATGTATGCATGCAAATGGTTTCAAGGGTAAAGGCATAGCTCAAGTGCTAAATGCAAGTTTAAAACATTTTACTTTATTTAAGGTATGCAATAAAGCTTTATTTTTAAACTTGTCAAATTTTATTATCTTGCCCCGCAGAGATCTCCGTTATCTCGGACGATGGTTCATTTTAATGCCGATGTAATCTCCACACTCGGCCACAGCTCAAAGGTCGGAGTCAAAAACATTTGAAAAAGGAGAGGAGGGAGAAAAACAAAGCTACTCAACGAGGAGCACAACTCAGGGGGTGTCCTTCCAAAAGGACGTGGCAATGCGCATCGACTAAAACTCTGCAGAGGTTATGCACCTAGACCCACGGGATGCGTCATCGGAAACTACCGTCGTAGTCCCGACAAACACACAAGACCCGTCCACAAGCTTTAACTGGCGTCATTCGTCCTCCAGGATAGGGATCCCAAAAGCCTACGCAATCGGGTCCTAAAGTTGTGAAGAGCCTACCACTGATCAGGTGGGGTATCTCGATCTCATGTGGGGAGTCAAAGCTCAACACCACACTAACACTACACCGCCAACCCACGGGTAAACAACCAGTCTCGGCAAGCTTCAAGATCAAGCCAACTGCCCATACAGGGTAACGTGGTGTGCATGGTTGTCAACTGAGCGTACAAGGCTCGAAGGACTCGGTCCTTAATTGTCGGGGCAAGCCACCTCTCCAACCACAACTCCAACAACCAATAAACTCGCCGCCAAGGCCGAAGCCTCCAGTGTACCCGCCACAGGTACTCTTATAGGGACTACCCGAAAGTCCCCCAGCTCCTCATACTGCCTCTGCCCCCGCCAAATAGTTATGTATAGTTATTTGCAATACTCACACATTTGAAGCACAGTTCAAAAGCATTTAACACAAATTCTATTTTATAGTGATAGGTGTGATATGAAAATAAATGCGACTAAGCATGGCTAAGCATAAAAGTAAAATAAATGTACTAAAGCAATCCTAGGGTTGATATTTGTGGAACAGTAAACAGGCACGGCTTAGTAATGTTGCTAGCACATTTTAAAATAGTTGGCATGCAAATTAAGGTTACAAACAAAACATGCAGTTTAAAATGCTGGGAACAAAGTGATCAAGGAACGCGGCTTGCCTGGCAAATCGGGATCGAAGTCGGGATCCGGATCGTCGAACTGATCGGGCTCGCAGAACTCCTCCTCGGAAACCGCAGCTAATCACAACACGAATAAGTGGGATTAGACACTAAATACGCGACAAAGAATAGAACCAGAATTTGAATCTAAATCGAAACTATTAGACTAAACCGGAATTTGAATCTAAATCGAAACTACTAGACTAAACGCGCGCAAAACATTTCTCGGAACAACCCTACACGACAATCGCGACGAGACAAATTAACGGAACAATTCCGGGATTAATCGGAGATCAAACGGAATTCCCGAAAATTGTAGACAATCGAGATCACAAGGATTTAAATTAATCGCAGAATAATTAATCGCTGATCAAATTAGCAATTAATCTAACAATTAATCGAAAAGGAAAATGAATTTAAGAGAAGGAAAATCGTTCTCAC
>BCLG01000001.1:600105-623818 GCA_001602295.1 Zoysia matrella | reverse complement strand
CCGCCCCCTTTTTTTCTCAAATAAAAAAGGATCAAAACTGATGGGGCCTCTAATCGAGGCGAGCAAAAACGCAAACCGACTGATCGGTTCCAAAACAGGTGATAAACTCAAAGACATTCGCAAAGGTACATCGAAACAAAATGGCAGCTATCAGTTTGTGACGTCAATTTGTTTATCACAATTTCAGATACAGCCACCCAGCTACAAGGGGCAAGTACAGAGAAGAGACGAGATGCCTAGCCTAGCTCAAATCATCCAACTATCTTCTCGTCAGACTACATGCAAAAGCACCAGCAAAACCCGGCTGAACCAACTGTGCCACGTTTCAACAGCCTCTTATAACTGCTCCGTCACTGCTGCAGACTTGCTTGAGCCAGGTTCCTTTTGGTTCGAGCTGCAAGACCAAAAACCACATGGAATGACCTTTACAGCAACATCGTCATTAAGTACTGTATGTAATTTAAGGCCTGCATAAGTTCGCTAGCCTACTTAATCAGCAATGCAAATTGATACAAAATCAAGTTAGCAGCTAAAAGACTTCGAATCTTGCAGGAGATCAACTCTGCTTAAATGCATTAGCTTTGATCATATTGCAGATCTACCAACAGAAACTCTACACAATGAAGTGATTAATAAATTGATGATATAACTTTGTTTCATGGTTCAATAACAACAAAAAGAAACATTTTTTCCTTGATGCATTCATATTAGGCTGAAATCAGATACTAGTAAAAAAATACAAACACTTGCTTGTACTAACCTTCCCATGCAATCAGATCCAGTGATATCTTTGATGGCTTGGTTCAGGGCATGAATAGCAATCTTCTTAACCTGATTATTCATATTCAAAACAATAAATATTCAGATGGTGCTAACATTGCAATCTGTATCTAAACAAAACAAATGAATTGATATAATATGCCCGATGGTTTACATAAAAAAAGGATATATGAACCGTATGAATAGGCAGACCTCTAGTTTATCTTCATTCACCCTATGCCCCCTTGGAAGCAGACGGAATTCATCTGTCAACCTGATGCATTGTTGTACATTCTCCGGAGAAACAAAGTCAAGTGCAACCTTTATGCACGACTGCCCAATAAAATAGTGCCACCAATTACAAATTACTTTGATTCACGAGCTTGCCACTGATAGAAATGGAAATATCTATTTTTCTCTGTGGCCATAATTTCATACCTTCAAATTTCTGACCTGGTGAGGACATCCTGCTGGAATAAATACCGCCTCACCAACCTTCTGTTCAAACGTCCAAGGCTCAATTCCTGCATAAGCAGCAATGAAATCAGTAAGTGTTCGCTAGGTAAGTTCAGGATTGATATTAAGGGTTATTAACCGACCATATTCTTCCTTAAGCATTGTCTTGTGTCTGTTTGTTATATAAAAACACTGGTCATGTATAGGATGAGTAACCTGCCAATCATGCAACATGAAAATCAGATGACATCAAATGAAATTCCATAGTCAAATAGTAGGTAGGACCACTTGCCTTCTTAACTGGCTCGTAATTGCAGTGTCTAAACTCATTTGCATGCTTCATTAGATAATCATTAAGTTTGCTGACATCTTCCCGCCGGAAAATATCCCACAGCGCACCACCTTCTGTCTGGCTTCCCTCTAAAGGCAAGGAATCCTCCTCATCTTCTGACTCGAGAGATACATTGATACGCTCAGGCATGTCTTCCGTTTTTGGTTTGCTTTTTTCTCTTGTTCCATCAGATACCAAGCTAGCCTTCTTTTTCTCTATTGCTGTAATCCTTTTTTCTTTAAGCTTTATTTCATCAGTATGAGTGAGGATATTGACCTGTTCAAAAAATAAAAATAAGAACACAGACACATTGCATAAACCTCAGCAAGAAACTAGGTTCTCAAATGACATGTACTCCCTCTATCCCACAGACTGCACTGTTGGTTTGGTCAAATCTATTTTTGACCAACAATCTCTATAAATCTGATCAACTTTAACAACATGAGAATTATAATTGTAAGATTCACCATGTGAAATATTTTCATAACATGCGCATGCTGTTAAAGTTGAGACTTAATTGGTCATAGATTGGTTTCCTAAAAAATAGTCTTTTCTGAGGAGAGAGCATAATTGCACATCTTGATAACTGACACAAGGATTTTCAAGACTTTTTTTCAATCAGATTTGTTGTTGTTGTCAACATTGCCAGAAGAGGCCATTAAAAAGAGGTCTCTATAAGGAAAAACAATCACCTAAAATGGCTAAAACCATCACTGCTAATCTATAACTTTCAAGATAGAAACTCCTAGAAACGATATCTGTACAGAGTAATGTCTAATGTAAACTAATGAACCGTATCATTTTTTTATGACCATGGAAGGATATCTTTAAGTACAGTTGTTTTGGATTCAAATGGAACATGCCCAACAACATCCTCAAATGAACACAAGGAAACACAAGCAAACAATATTTGCTTACCGCATCTGACATGTCACAATGAATTTTAGTAACAGAATCACCAATTTCCAACTCTTGGGTAACACCATATGCAATATAAGTCTTTGGACCAAGGTCTGGTTTGTTTAAAGCTGAAGGCAACTTCACTGCCAGATTAAGGGGACCAGATTGTGGATCTGTATAATCACGAAATGGCAATGCCGACATAAACTCTGCACCATGTCGTGGCAGTCTCTTGCCAAAAGAACTATTTGGTGGCCAATCTTTTAGCTTAAGTAGTAGAGGCAAATCCTCTGGGCCAACAAGCCCACGGGAATATCCAGCAAAAAACATATGAATATTTACATCAATCTACATTTAAAAAGCATAAAAAAAAGGTATCAGAAACATCAATTAAAGTAAAAATGATGTGGCTAAAGAGTGCAACTTTGGACACGCATATATTTTAAAAGAATAAATCTTGGATTTAAGATACTCCCTCCGTCCCCAATTACTTGTCATCCTAGAGTTCACAAGTTTTCTCCATTTACTTGTCATCCTCGCTTTCCAATACACCTTTCTCTATTCTCAATACGTCTCTATCTCTATCTCTCTCCTTCTCGTTTTCAGCACATCACACCTTTTCCACCATCCTTAATTCCCGTGTCCACACCTAAAACGACAAGTAAAAGGGACGGAGGGAGTATATCTTAGAGAACAGAAGTATATAGGGTGTTTGTATCGTTACCAACAAAAACCTTACCAAAATTTGGCGCGCCAATGAAATTTGGTTACAGTTTGGTTCTCTACTAAAACTTGGCTGACCAACGAAAAATTTGGCGTTGCCAACGTTTTGTATACGATTCGCGGGTGCACAAGACGGCGAGAAAAACCGTCGCCAACGCTTCGAACTCCTGGCCGATGCTTGCCAAAGCTGTGGCAGCACAGCAGTGTGTGCACGAACTCCAATGTACTTTGATGAACTATATTCATATGATAATTACTCAAACTGTATGTCCAAATTACAATCAGTTTGCACCATTGTGTTCATTGCAATTAAATCTATAAAATAAGATCCTACATGAATATGTTTTCTTAAAAAAAATCGACAACATATAGACCCCACATGTCATACTCATATACTCAAGTTTGGTAAGGCTGCAAACCAAATGCAACCATCTAGACAATGTTTTTGGTAACGCCCACGTTTTGGAAACACCAAAGTTTGGTAAGGCTTGCATATGTAATGAACCAAACAGCCCCTATATATATCTTGTAATACTAATAACAGGAACTTCAGAAAAAACACAGTTTATAGCAATGCTAATACGCTGGTATGAAGTAAATAGTCAACACAAAATCACAAACCTTACACCATGTAAGACATTCAAGAGCCGTAACTGATAATCGCTCATCTGTTTCCTTATCTCTCTTTTCCCGCAATGCCCGCCACATAACCATTGGCTCCCAGCTCAATCCAGATGTCAATGCAAGTGTATCTCGAACAATAACAGGCTGGCCCTTCAACCAGTGCTCCTGGAAATGATCCAAATTTCCATTTTGAACATCTTGCGCTGTTGGACAATATATGTAGTTGTCACTAGAGTTCTCTCTCGAAGCAGACTTCCGCAACGATCCATTGTTGATGCCTTTCATATCACCAGGTTCAGTGAAGCAGGAACATTTTGACCCCCCCAGCTCCAGCACCTTTCCACTATTGACTTCTGATTTGGCTTTTGCCAATAAGTCAGCGATAAAATTTTCTTCAAACAAGCACTTAAGTTCAAGAATTGAGCTACCACAACCACCAAATGCTGATGGTGGGCAAGGTATGCTTCCATTGTTATTCACCCTCCACCGCCTCAAGACAGGCATGCTCCCGTCAGCAGCAGCTGTATTTTCTGAAGACATGCCACTATGCCCATTAGAAGGCTCTTGATGCACAGCACTATCATGACTACCCTGTTCCGAATATTGCTCATGTCCACCATCAGGTAGACTGGTAACCTTTTCAGTATTAACACCACCAGCTGGAATAAGGCCATGGCGAAGCTCCCTGCAGCAGCGGAGGCAGAGATCATAGGAACATTTATTGCAGCTTCTGTGGAAATCAACAATAGATGTCCTGCAGTTGTCACTGTCATAAAGATAGCTTTGATTAGACATTTTTTGAAGTGATAAATAGTTACCACTTTTTGTAAGGAAAGCTAGACAAACCAGAAAATCCGTTCATCATTATCACACGTAGCTGAAGGAACCATCAGTTTGCATGCAGCAATCCCTGCATTAAAATCACAGTTAGAAATGGCACGAACACCAGTAACAAATATAATGTGCTCCCAACTTAGAAATCAAGAACAAATGGCAATGCTAATAATACCTTGAATCGAGGCCTCAATATGTTTCTCATTCATCTGCTCCTCATGAAATTCATCCAACCAAGGTAGTAAAAAGTGGACAATGCGCATAGAGAACTTGATCTTGTCATCTTCAGAAACTTTCCATTTATCAACCTATGGAAAAGGTTATCAAACAGACTGTGCCAGGGAAAATAGGAAGAAGAGAAATGATTCAAAAGAAAAACACATACTCCTGCCTTCTTTATTATACTTGCCGACCGCAAACAAGTCTTGCAATTGCAATTATGACGACAAAATGGGCAGCAGTTAACAAAATCATCCTCAGATAAATGTGGATACCTGTTTAGATCATGCAATGCACACAAGCAGAAAAATACACAAAGAATGAAATATGCATTAACACAGTGACTCAAAGAAAAGAGCATGTAAAATAATGCTTTCTGAGGACACAAACCAGCGTTTGATGCACTTTACACAGTATCTCCTCTTATAACTTGTGCAGCCCATGCACCGTACAACTCTTCCTTTATCATTCCTCTGGCATTGATGGCACATGTTTGATTCCTTATTCTTTTTTTCCTTCTGCAAATTCCAAAAACTGATTTGTAACAGGTACGAGCAAATGAGGGTAATGGCTACAGCCATGCGGTTTGATTACAAAATGTGCATAGCTGTGACTCTGTGACTGCAAGTAGAATGGGCAATGAAATTCACATTTAAGAGCAAAGAAGAAGAATACATAATCAAAGCCACCACAAGCTCCAGGTTGAGCTCAGACACATTCAAAGGTTTTATCAACTATATAACTTGTGGAGGTCGAGATCGAATATGCACCTGAGGCTCTTGTGCTGCTGTTGCAATCTGCCTCTTGCGAAGCCGTGAGGTCCTAGGCTCAAGTGAAGAGGGGTCAGCAACAGGATCACCCCTGCGCTTTCTCTTAGTTCCTGATGTTTCTTCCGTCCCTACTGCAGCATTTTCCTAGAACAGAAAATGACAAATACAGGACCAAACAATGTGAAACATACGTTTTGCATTTATTTCCTAAAACTATGCACGAAAAGAGTCTGACCTTAGCTGTAGGCTGCGGCGTATCCTCATTACCATTTTGAGAAGAGGGGTCAGCAACAGGATCCCCCCTGCGCTTTCTCTTAGTTCCTGATGTTTCTTCCGTCCCTACTGCAGCATTTTCCTAGAACAGAAAATGACAAATACAGGACCAAACAATGTGAAACGTACGTTTTGCATTTATTTCCTAAAATCATGCAGAAAAAGAGTCTGACCTTAGCGGAAGGCAGCGGCGTATCCTCATTACCATTTGCCCCGCTGTTTCCCTGAAATTCATACCAAAACAACAGTACATCAGCCATAAACCCGATTCCTTTTTATTCGACAAAAAAAAAACTGATTCCTTTTTTGTATTGTGAACACAGACTGAAATTGCAAGCAAAAATCATGCAGAACAAAGGGAGAATCCATAGTGTGCTGACGCTTAGCCCTTCTATACTACATACTCATTTTTACGCCATTGTTATAAGTTCCAAAGGTATGTCAAGGGAATCGGTCTACTACCTCAACTGGGATGCCTAGTAAGTGAGACATTAATAGTTTCACAGAAACATATAACCTAACCCTAAATGGGGTACCGTACTGGAGACAACCCCGAAACCCTAACTCCTGAGTACGCAAAACAAAAGGGATTGCCTGAACCGAATCCCCACTGGAGGAGCGCAATGGCTGGTTGCGGAGTTCGGACAAAGGCATCTCGCTCTCCGCCACCAGAACCATGTGAAACGAACTAGAGCGCTGGAAGTGAGAAAGACCAGCAGGCAGCAGCGACGAAAAAAGCACCGAACTGATTACAAGCCTTCGCAGGGCCGCGCGTGCCGAGTGCAAGAAATTATTAGTTGGGGAACGGGACAGCTACCTCATCGCGATTCAAGTGGGGCAGGCAGGCAGGACCCGACTCGCGAGCTAGCAACAAGCGCTTATTAATCGCAGCAGTACCTCGGCGGCGGTGTTCTTGCGCGGCCTGCCGCGGCCGCTCTTGGGCTTAGGCGGCATCCCGCGGGGTCGAATCGGCGCCGCCGACGAGAGAGAAATCGCGGTCGGGAATCAGGACCAGGAGGCGGAGAAGGCGGACTGTCGGAGGGTCTTTCTTTTTTAACTCAGAAGGCGGAGGGTCGAATTCGATAAAGAATAAGAACCGAAGGCAAGGAAGGTGCTTGGCCCACGCGTCATTGACCGATAAGCACCGTGGGCTAGTTAGGAGGTTCTCGGCGTAGGGCCGGCTGGTCGGGGAGGCGGTGCGCGTGTGTAGACCTGAGCTGGGGATTCGACTGTAGTTTCGCGGGCCGTGCTTCAAACTTTCGAAGCCGCCCGCCTCCAACTGCGATGGCAAATTTTGCGGCCATCTTCAGCTCATTTTCATCGTGATTATTAATATTATACTAACTTCGTATATAAACTACATCGTTAATTTTTAACATTAATTTTAATTATTTATCTTATTTTAAAAAATATTTCAATGTGTAAAATTATTAGTCATATTTTAAATATCTCTAATGATAAAGTAAAAAAATAAAAAACTTTTATATTTTAACAAATATTTTGAATAAAACGAATGGTTAAAGTTGATGTTAGAAGTTAACGGTATCAATATTTTAAAAATGGAGTGAGTACCTTATTTGTTATCGAACTGTTAAAGTTAAGAATTTCATTTCAATTTAAAATTATTAATAATCATTTAAAAGCAAAGACAGTATGATTGCCGCATCCAATCCGTCGATGAAAATGTTTGAAAACTTGGCACTAGAGTATCTGAATGATCAATCCGCCAAGGTGCATTGACATGGGCAGGACGTGGTGGACAAATGCCTTCTTCAGATCCGTTTGAAATGCGTATGTTTGTGAAAACAAAATGAAGACGGCAAAAATAAGAAGGGAATTATATATTTCATTAATTACAGAGATTTACAAAATACATAATTCACATGATGTTGTCTTCTTCTCCCTGCTGCGTCGATGCTTAATAAGATATTTAACTTAAGTGATTGCCGGTGGCAAAGCTAGAGCAAATATGTTAGAGATGCACAACTTCATAATATACATAAAAATATTTTATTTAGTTGTTTGTGGATGTAAAAAATTTGATTTAGAAGGTGCATATATAGTGAAAATTTAGCGATTGTTAGCAATTTTGGAAATGTCGTGAGTGAATTTTCATCCAGCACCCTACTTGTAGCTTCGACCCTGGTGGTTGCGTTGTTCGCTGATTCCCGAATCCTTGTGAGGCTCGACCAGTTAATTACATCTACAGAGTGAGTCTGTAGAAAACCTCTGATTAAGCTACGCATAATGGCCATTTCTTTATGTAGAATATCGCTTGTCCATAAACAATATCTGATGGTTGAATTAAAGTATTGTTGGACCAAATCACAACAAAGGTCATCTTCAGGTGGGTGTAAACGGAACATGTCGATGAAGAGGATGAATTTCGCTTCATCGGTGCCCAGTCATATTTATGCTGGTCTTCATCTACACTAACGATGTGTTGCCCTTCGACTCGTCGGTGCTCGGTAATGTGTTTGCTTCCGTGTAAGGAACCTGTCGGCGGGGTAGTACTATCAATACTTGGCTAAAATTTCATCTAACCCTGTCAGTACGAGACGAAAGATGATGATTATATGAATGCCATATGCGGTAGCTGATAGTTTTTTCATTTGATTGCGCAATGCTTGTCACTAGCTAATTGATCTTTAGATGCTATGTCAACCGGGGATAACTCTCCCAGCAAGTAAATCTCACGGTTGTTGTACAAACAACCGGCTGAGCGGTGTACACGTATTTGAATACGAGTTGATGGCCGGTGCACATGTATTTGCATACGTCGACATGCAGCACGTACACTGCATGATGGTGCTACCATGGGCCGAAAAAAGAAGGAAAAAAAGAAGGGAGCTAATGGACTTGGAATATCTGCGTTCCGTCTCGGCTATCCAAAAATATCACCGGAGGATGCACTGTCAGGAATATAGAATGCAATCAATACTCTTATTACTTCCTTTGCTAGAGGAGAGAAATCACTCGCAGTCTTGCTAATGCATCTAGGCCTCTTGTGGGTTATAGTGATAAATGATAACGTAATTAAAGAGCTAACATGTTCTATTGAGTACTATGAAGAATTGCAGGTAATAAAAAAGAAAGAAAAGATGAGACGTGCCTAAAGTGGAGTTTATTGAAGATTTTTTTGTTTTGTTTTCATCTTTGAGTTTAGGTATGTCGTACTATTAAAAGAGACGGGAAATGAAGTGAAAAAACCAAAGCAAATGCTTAAAATCTCCTCAAAAACATCTATTGAGTGTCCGGCCTCAGGCTAGAGACTTCGGCCCAGTTTATTAGAAGTCCAGAGGACCCTTTGCCGGAGTGTCCGGCCTATGGACGAAGACTCCGGGCCTTTTCTTTGGATTCCAGTGCACCCTTTGCCGGAGTGTCCGGACCTAGGCTGGAGACTCCGAGCATTTTTATCCGAGCTTTAGTATATCCCTTGCCGGAGTGTCCGGCCCCAGGACCGGAGACTCTGGGTATTTTTCATCGAGTCCAGTATACCCCTTGCCGGAGTGTCTGGCCCCTGGCCGAAGACTCCGATGTTTGAATTATATTTCTTTGATTCTAGTCGGAGTGTCCAGCCTGGAGCCGGAGACTCTAGTGCCGGAGTGTCTAGCTCTTGACTGGAGACTCCGGTGGTTCTGACACCCCACGACTCTTTTAGAGGAGAGGAGTATAAAATACTACTCCACAACGGGCAGAACTATCTCTTAGCCTCATTTTCGACCTGAATACTCATTCTCACACTCTGTCACACTCTTGCTAAGGCTTCCTTGCTTAGATTTGAGCAAGAGAAGTGAGAGGAGAATCTTTCAAAGGCTTTGAGAGCATCCCTTTGATTCCAACGAGCATTTGTGGAGGTGGAAACTTGATTTCACGTTTGTTACTCTTGTAGCTTTAAACTCCTAGATGACTAGGCGTGCTCGAGAGGTCCCAACTCGTGTGGTGAAGCCCCGGAAAGTTTGTATTGCCCTTCTAAAAGAGATTTGGTAGTGAAGCACTCATCTCGACCTTGGTGGTCGTTTTGAGAGAGAGAAAGGGTTGAGTGAAACCCGGTTCTTCGTGAACCTCTCAACAGAGACGTAGGATCCTTAGTGGATTTGAACTCCGAGATAAATCCTTGTGTCTCCGTGTGCTTCCTGTTTTCTACCGGTTTGAGATCTATTACTCGCTTCACTTACATTTCGACATCGATCTATTATGGTAGATTGTTTTAGCCTCATTTATTTGTTTTTGTTAGCTTTAGTTCTTCTGCGTTATTTTTTGGTTCAAGTATATTTGCTACATCTGGCTTAAAATTCTTGTATTTGAAGTTCTCTGCGTTGGCCGGAGTGTCCGGTCAATAGCCGGAGTCTTCGACGCCAAAGTGTCCGGTAGAATAGTTTGTTTAAGTCTTAATTTGCAAAAAAATTTTAGGTTGACCTATTCACCCCCCCCCTCTAGGTCACTTTCGGTTGGTAGCAGAGCCAAACTCTCCAAATCGAGCTTAATCGCTTGGAGAGAAGATGAAGGGTGTAAAGGAATCTAGTCAAGCGAGCAAAGAGTCAAGCGAAGAAGTTGAACATTCTTCTTCGATTGAGAAAGATGCCAAATCGTTCTCACTCCTCAAGAGGAAGGCCAAAGAAGACAAGAAGAAAAAGAAGAAAAGAGTTAAAAAGGACTATTCTAAAACCCTTTTCAATTATTCTCATCATAATTCTAACGCAAACTTTTTGTCGTTACCCATTGGTAAACCACTTCAATTTGATGGAGTGAATTATACCAAGTGAAGGCACAACATGAAGTATCATCTATTTTCACTCCATCCGAGCATATGGGGTATTGTTTGTACATGTGTTGACTATCCGGATAGTGATGATGATGACGAACTCACTCCGAAACAAGAACAGGATCTCCACCGAAATGCTAAAGCTGTGACGGTTTTTCTCTCATCGCTCAACCAAAAGGAGTTCAACAAGGTTGATGTGTTGAACTCGGCAAAGGATATTTGGGATACACTTCGAGTTGCTCATGAAGACACCAAGACAATTAGGATTGCCAAGATTGATATGATTAAGGGATAATTGGGTAGATTTGTGATGGAAGACAATGAATCCCCTCAAGAGATGTATAACCGGCTCAAGATTCTCGTCAACAAGATTAGAGCTTATAGAAGCAAAAATTGGAATGATCATGAGGTTGTCAAAAAGATGATTAGGGCTTACACGGTTAGGAACACAACCTTGTGTACACTAATTTGTGAGAGCCCTAACTACAAGAAGATGTAAAGATGACTCCCGATGAAGTGTTTGGAAAGATTATCAACCAAGAGATGATGGAGAAGTAAGCCCAATATGTAAAGAATTTATCAAAGGGTACCTCAAGCTCAAATAATCAAGACATAGCACTCAAAGCTAGCAAGAAGAGCAAAGGCAAGAAGATAGTTGAAGAGAGCTCAAGTGATGAAGATGAAAGCTCCGACCTTGATGATGAAGACATGTCTCTCTTTGTTAAGAGATTCAAGAAGTTCATGAGGAAGGAGCGGAATTACCGTGATGACAAGAGAAAAGACAAGCCCAAGTCAAGAGGAAAAAGAGCTTGCTACAATTATGAAAAGTATGAACACTTTATTACTAATTGCCCACATGAAAAGAAAGAAGAAGATGATGACAAAAAGAAGAAGTACTTCAACAAGGACAAAAAAATTTTAAAGAAGAAGTACACCGGTGAAGCCCATCTAGAAATAGAATGGGACTCAAATGAGGAGAGTTTCGATTCAGATGATGAAGGCGTTGCTACATTTGTCATCAAAGAATCTTCATCAAGCAAATCTCTCTTCACCAACCTCAACAAGAGCAAGAGCACGACTCACACATGCTTGATGGCAAAGGAGGACAAGTGTATGGTAAGAACCAAATGCAACCTCTCATAAGTATGTTAGTAGTGATGAGGAAATAGATAATGATAGTGAAGATGAGGCCTTACTAAAAGGGTTAAGTAAAAGTGCTACACTAAAATCAAAATGCTTATGCATCAAATAATTGAGAGGGATGAGATTTTTGAGAATCAAGAAGACTTGCTCATTCTTGAAAAGAAGAGAAACATTGATCTTGAGAATTTTCTAACTCTAGAAAAGAAAAAAATGAAAAGTTAGATCAACAACTTGCTTCATGCAAGGATACTTGTATAAGTCTTGAGAGTAAGTGGTGCTCTTCAAAGAGACTATGATGCCTTGAAAAAGGCTCATAAAGACTTTGAAGTGCAATTTGATACTTTTTGGTCTAACTCTAAACCTAGAGATGCACCTAGCTCAACTAAAGCTTCCGAACATTGTGCTAGATATAAGAATATTGATCTTGAAGCTTGTGCCATTAATGTCAAATTGATTCATGACTTGAAAGATCAAGTGAAAACTTTGAAAGGGCAAGTTCACAAAAAAAAGCAAGAACTTGACGGTAAAAAGGTTGAATATGCAAGAAGTGCATATTTGAACACAAGGTGCCTTCATGTGAAGGATGGAATTGGCTATGCGCATGGTGAAAAACAAAATACAAGAGAAGTGAAGAATAGTCAAGAATTTCCAAAATTCACCAATGAGGAAAGCTACCAAAAGAAGCAAGCCAAGAGCAAAGTCACAAATGACCTTTCAAAGTCTCATGATCATCATACTAATGCTTCTCATAGTATGTCTATGCTATTTCAAACTTTTGATGCATCATATGTTCTCATGAAAAACAAGCATGGTAGAATTATTGCTAAGTATGTTGGGCCACGCAAAAAAGCTCAAAAAGCTTGTGTGTGGGTGAGCAAGACTCTTGTGGCTAATGTGAAAGGATGCAAACAAATTTGGGTACCTAAAAACAAGGCATAACTTGTTTTGTAGGTGTACAACTCCAGTGAATCAAGTTGAGTGCTAGATATTGGATGCACCAATCATATGACCAGAGAGAAAATGATGTTCACCTCCTACCAAGAAAATGAGGATTCAATGGAGAGCATCACTTTTGGTGACAATGGTCAAAGAAGAGTGCGTGGTTATGGTAAAATTGCTATCACAACCGAGCATTCTATTTCTAATGTTTTGCTTGTTTATTCTTTGGACTACAATTTGTTGTCGGTTTCACAACTTTGTGAGACGGGCTATAATTGTTTGTTCACTAATGAGGGTGTGACGGTCTTTAGAAGGAAGAATGACTCAATTGCCTTTAAAGGTGTGTTAAAGGGAAAGCTCTATCTCGTTGACTTTTCAATGGATAAGGCTCAACTAGATACATGTTTAATTGCAAAGTCCAATATGGGTTGGTTGTGGCATCGAAGGCTAGCCCATGTTGGAACGAAAAATCTTAATAAGCTCCTAAAAGGTGGTCACATCTTAGGACTAATCAATATTGTGTTTGAGAAAGATAAACCTCATGGAGCATGTCAAGCCGAAAAACAAGTTGGAGCGCAACATCCCGCCAAGAATATTGTGACAACAAGGCCATTGGAATTGCTCCATATAGATCTCTTTGGTCCAATAACCTACATAAGCATTGGCGGTAACAAATATGGTCTTGTAATTGTTGATGATTATTCTCATTTCACTTGAGTGTTCTTTTTGCATGATAAGAGCGAAACTCAAAAAGAACTCAAGAGGTTGAATTCAGTTTAAGAGTCAAGAAGATAAGAAGTGACAATGGAAGCGAATTCAAGAACACTAAAGTGGAGGAGTATCTTGATGAAGAAGGCGTCAAGCATGAGTTGTCGGCACCTTACTCTGCTCAACAAAATGGAGTTGCCGAAAGAAAGAACCACACACTCATAGAGATGGCAAGAACATGCTTGATGAATACAAGACCTCCGATCGCTTTTGGGCCGAAGCGGTAAACACAATGTGTCATGCAACCAACCGGCTCTATCTTCATCGCATCTTGAAGAAGCCCTCCTAGGAGCTTCTCACCAGTAACAAACTTAATGTCTCTTACTTTCGTGTTTTTGAAAGCAAGTGTTATATTCTCAACAAGAAACACGAATCATCCAAGTTTGCTCTAAAAGCAGACGAAGGTTTTTTGCTTGGTTATAACTCAAACTCTCGTGCCTATCGTGTCTTGAACAAAAAGTCTGGTTTAGTTGAAGTCACGTGTGATGTGATGTTTGATGAGACTAATGGCTCTCAAGTAGAGCAAGTTGATCTTGATGTTTTAGATGATGAAGAAGCTCCATGTGATGCATTGAGAAGGATGTCAATTGGTGATGTGCGTCCATGTGATCCACAAGATGTCCAAGATGATCTATCCTTCAATGTAGCATCACCTCTAACACAAGATGAAGCCCAAAAAGAAGAGGAGGGCAATGATCAAGGGGGAGATGATGAAGAAGAGCAAGATGACCAAGACCTCAAGTGTCACACCCAAGAGTCCATCAAAGCGTTCAAAGAGATCACCCCATTGACAACATACTTGGTGATATTAAAAAAGAGGTAATCACTAGATCACGAGTTGTTACTTTTGTGAACATTACTCTTTTGTTTCCTCTTTGGAACCATTTAGGGTAGAAGATACACTTTGTGATCCGGATTGAGTGATGGCCATGGAAGAAGAGTTGAGCAAGTTCAAGAGGAATGAAGTCTGGTCCTTAGTGGAGCGTCCAAGTCAAAATGTTGTGGGCACTAAATGGCTGTTCCACAACAAACAAGATGAGCATGGAGTCGTGACAAGGAACAAGGCAAGGCTCGTGGCAAAAGATTATTCACAAGTTGAAGGTTTGAATTTTGATGAAACCATTGCCCCCGTAGCTAGGCTTGAGTCAATTCGTATATTACTTGCCTATGTTAGTCACCATGATTTCAAGCTATATCAAATGGACGTGAAAAGTGCATTCTTCAACGGGTCAATCAAAGAAGAAGTGTACGTGGAGCAACCACCGGGCTTTGAAGATAATGAGTATCCTAACCACGTTTATAAACTCTATAAGGCACTCTATGGGCTTAAGCAAGCTCTTAGAGCATGGTATGAATGCTTTAGAGATTTTCTCATTAAAAGTGGTTTTACAATTGGAAAAGCCGATTCCACCCTCTTCATAAAAAGAGTTGACAATGATTTATTTGTGTGCCAAATATATGTCAATGATGTAATATTTCGTTATACTAACAAAACGTTTTGTGATGAGTTTAGTAAGGTCATAAAAAAAGATTTGAGATGTTCATGATGGGGGAGTTGACGTTCTTCCTCAGCTTTTAAGTGAAACAACTCAAGGAAGGAACGTTCATATGTCAAACCATGTATACCCATGACATTCTCAAGAAGTTTAAGATGACGAATGCTAAACCTATCAAGACTCCCATGGGAACAAATGGTCATCTTGATCTTGACTTCGGTGGAAAAGCGGTGGATCAAAAGTTATATTGGTACATGATTGGATCTTTGCTTTACCTTTGTGCATCTAGGCCCGATATCATGCTTAGTGTGTGTACGTGTGAAAGATTTCAAGCCGCTCCAAAGGAGTGTCATTTGAGGGCCGTTAAGAGAATATTAAGATATTTAGTTCACACACCAAACCTAGGGCTTTGGTATCCAAAGGGTTCTACTTTTAATCTCATTGGATATTTCGATACGGATTATGCCGGATGCAAAGTGGATGGGAAGAGCCCATCGGAGACTTGCCAATTTTTGAGAAGATTCCTAGCATCATGGTCCTCTAAGAAACAAAAATCCGTTGCCCTATCACCGCCGAAGCCGAGTACATAGCTGCGGGTAGCTGTTGCGTCCAATTGTTATGTATGAGGTAAACCCTAAAAGACTTTGGTTACTTTGAGAACAAAGTCCCTCTCCTATGTGACAATGAGAGTGCCATCAAAAAACTAATAATCCTTGTGATCATAACCGCACAAAGCACATAGACATCCGGCACCATTTCTTGAGAGATCATACACTGAAGGGGATATAGAGATATACCTACCAAAGACCAATTGGCCGATATTTTCACCAAGCCTCTAGAGAGAAGCGCTTTTGTGAGCTTAGGAGTGAGCTTAATATCATTGATTCTCGAAATGTGGCTTGAAGTAATGCACATCTGCTGGTTGTTCTCCTTTTTGTTTGATAAACAAAAGATTTGTGAAAACATTGAGTGATTTTCAAAACTATGTTGTTCACTCTTGCCACTTTTCGGCATACATACTTGACTATGGTGATTATTGTTATTGAAATGTTGATTGCTGGCTAATCACCATTAGTTAAGACCTTAATATAAGTCTCACACTCCATCTATTATCTTTCCGTCAACAAAATCCGCTTCAAATTCTAGGTTGAAATTCATTTCAGAAGACCCCCTGTTGGAGTCTCCGACCTCTTGCCGGAATCTCTGGTGTCAGAGTGTTCGGCCTGTGACCGAAGTCTCCGGGGTCCTCGGGTATAAGAGGGATTCAACCGTTGCCAGGGTTCTTTTTAGAACCCTAACGCCTCCAAAGCACCCCAAATCGCCTCCTCTTGTCATTTGCTCGAATCTTGGACTTTGGAGTGGGATTTCTATGGGAAATCACTTCCCTAATCCTTCTCCGGAGTCTCCGATCTTCATCTGATCATTTTCTCAAGTTTTTGGTGGTAATCTTATTTTGCTCGATCTCTCTCCCTAGAAGGTTTTAGGTTGTTCCCTTGGTCTCAATCATGCTACCACATACTTATAAGGTAATGCTAGTGATTTGGTAGCTTTCCCATGGCTAAAACCGTAGATTCACCAAAATCTTCATTCAAACTTGTTTTAGCCCGATCTACTTTTCTAAAAAGTTTTGGACGACAACTCTTTGACAAAGTTGTGTGTATGAACACCTAGAACCACCACCAAAAGACATTCCTTGATCCCCCAAGTTTTTGGCGTCGATCCGAACAATAATCGATCTGACCGGAATGTCCGGCCCCTAGCCGGACACTCCGACCCTGCCTATTCTACTCCAACTTTCTAAATTCAATTCCAAATTTCTTTTAGCTTCTTCTTCACATCATTTAGGTTCCTCACTGCTTGTTATTCACTTCTTTGGCAGATGGCTCGCAACAAGAATCTTCAAGACAATAGCTCCTCTAGTGAAGAGGAGATTGTTTTGGAATGAAGTCCGTTGGTCAAAAAGAAGAGGCAGCCGAGCCGTTCTTCTAGCGGTATTGTGATTTGAGATTCTCAAGAAGGCAGACCCTCTAGGCCTGCTTCAAAGAAGACCGCTCACCCAAAAGCCAAAGGAAAGGCGAAACCTAGAGGAAAAGGAAAAGGGCTTATGGGTGGACCAACTGATCCGGCTGAGTCAACGGGGCAGCACATGGGTACTCGACCTCTCAAGCGCAATGTTGTCTACCGAGTGCACTATCCTAGGGTGGAGTATCCTCCGACTGTCGACCCCAGGATGATGGTAGATTACAAGTGGGGCAACATGATTTGATGCCAAAAAGACTTGAGGACCCTATCTATATGAGACCGAGGATGGGGTTGCGGATCACCGTTTCCACAACATGTTTCAATTTGATTGGTATAGATCCGTAATCTTTGACAAGAAGAAGAACAGGACCACTCCGATGAAATAGATTGACAGGGATTACATGGAGAAGAAGAAGGACCCAGTGTTTGATGAAGTGATCAGAATGTGTGAAGCTAGGAATGTGAAGAAGATCATGGGCTTCAAGCATGGATGGAATGAGGAGCTCATTGCTCAGTTCTATTCTACTCTTTGAATTGATCACAGTGGCGAGGATGAGGTGCTGCATTGGAGCCTTGAGGGCAACTGTTTTCATGCATCCTACCGGTTCTTTGCTTCTATTCTTAGATTTGATGATGAAGATCTTGCTAAGAAGAACAATCATGGTGGAAGGACATTGAACAATGAGGAGATCACTTTCATGTATGACCGTGACTTTGGACCTCCTATCTATGGGATGGTTCATGAGATGGCTCCATACTCCAAGATCCTCACCGCTCTCTTCCGTCACACACTAGATCCCAAGAGTGGTGATGCTACCAGTGTTTTGCATAACACGAAGACTCTGCTCTCGTATATGCAAGACCACCCGGACAAAGCAAATGGATTTAGTGTGTTCATGTTCATCTATTCATCCATCATCGAGAACTCCATCTCTCCAACAAAGAGCTGTGGATATGCTCCTAATATCATGGCACTTATTGAGCGGACTTGTGGCACTGGACTCCCTCATGATAAAGTCCACAGTCCCTACAGAGAGCACCCCATCAAGATCTTCACAGTTCCTTCTTCTCGAGCTGACTCTCCTGTTGGAGGATGCTCCACTTCCATTGGGACTCGCTTTGGCAAAGCCCAAGCCTCGAGGAAGAAGAGCTCATTGATCTCTAGAGCTCTTCGTTCTATCTTCAACCTTTGCTCCACCCAAGCAAGAAAATCTGAGAAGCACTTTCAGAGGTCTCATGAGCGCTTCTTCTATCTTGAGGACAAGGTTCAAAGGCTTGGTGCTCAAGCCTCTCTTCAGTTTACTCCTCCCCGTGAGTACTCTCCACCTTCTCCTTTTGAGCCGGAGCCGGATCCTTGTGCTCCATAGCGTCTTGCACAGGAGGTTGCTGGAGAAGATGAAGATTCTAGTGAGGGAGGCGATCCGAAATATGAAGAAGAAGATGAGGATGATGATGGTGACGATGGAGATGATGGGGATGATGGTGATGATGGCGGTGCTACTGAGATTGAGGAATATAACTTCTATTGAGCTTCACTTCACCTCTTTTCTCCTTTTTGGCGATGTGATGCCAAAGGGGGAGAAGTAGTTATCTTTATCTTCCTTGTTATTCATGTTGAGTGTGTGTGAGACTTGTGTTAAGACTATTTAGATGATTGCAATCTTAAGGCCTTGTACCTTTATTATCATGTCTGGTTGTATTGATGCTTGTTTACTTTCTCGCTTTGCATTTGTGTGATTATAACTTGTCATGAGCATCGCATATATATATTTGTTGTCACACACACTAGTTGCACCCCACGGATGCATTGATATAAGGGGAGCTCTCACAAGTTTTATCTTTGTAATATGTGCATTTTGGCTTGTCATGCCATAACTTGTTCCATATTCACACATTGAGGGGGAGCTCACTATATCAAAGCATTTAAAACCTTGTTTTTATATCTCTCTTGAAGCTTTAATTGTGTTATCATCAATCACCAAAAAAGAGAAGATTGTTAGTGCATCTAGGCCCCTCGTGGGTTTTGGTGATAAATGACAACGTAATTAAAGAGCTAACATGTTTTATTGAGTACTATGAAGAATTACAGGTAATCAAAAAGAGAAAAAGATGAGACGTGCCTAAAGTGGAGTTTATTAAAGATTCTTTTTGTTTTGTTTTCATCTTTGAGTTTAGGCATGTCGTACTATTAAGAGGGATGGGAAATGAAGTGGAAGAACTGAAGCAAATGCCCAAAATCTCCTCAAAAACATCATTTCCAAAACACCCCTGGTCGGAGTGTCTGGTCTCAGGCCGGAGACTCCGGCCCAGTTTATTCTAAGTCCAGAGGACCCCTTGCCGGAGTGTCCGGCCTATGGACGGAGACTCCGGGCCTTTTCTTTGGATTCTAGTACACCCCTCGTCGGAGTGTCCAGCCCCAGGCTGGAGACTCCGGGCATTTTTATCCGAACTCCAGTACACCCCTTACCGGAGTGTCTGGCCCCTAGTCGGAGACTTTGACGTTTGAATTCTGCTTCCTTGATTCTGGTCGGAGTGTTCGGCCTGGAGCCAAAGACTCTGGTGCCGGAGTGTCCGGCCCTTGACCAGAGACTCCGGTGGTTCTGACACCCCAACGACTCTTTCAGAGGAGAGGAGTATAAAAGACTCCTCCCCAACGGGCAAAACTATCTCTTAGCCTCATTTTCGACCTTAACACTCTTGAGCTCATTCTCAAACTCTCTCACACTCTTGCTAAGGCTTTCTTGCTTAGATTTGAGCAAGGAAAGTGAGAGGGGAATCTTTCAAAGGCTTTGAGAGCATCCCTTTGATTCCAACGAGCATTTGCGGAGGTGGAAACTTGATTTCGCGTTTGTTACTCTTGGAGCTTCAAGCTCCTAGAGGGCAAGGCGTGCTCAAGAGCTCCCAACTCGTGTGGTGAAGCCCCAGGAAGTGTGTATTGCCCTCCCGAAAGGATTTGGTAGTGAAGCACTCATCTCGACCTTGGTGGTTGTTTTGAGAGAGAGAAAGGGTTGAGTGAAACCCGGTTCTCCGTGAACCTCTCAACGGAGACGTGGGATCCTTAGTGGATCTGAACTCCGAGATAAATCCTTGTGTCTCTGTGTGCTTCCCATTTTCTACTGGCTTGAGATCTATTACTTGCTTCATTTATATTTCGGCATCGATCTATTAGATAGATTGTTCTAGCCTCATTTACTTGTTCCTGTTGGCTCTAGTTCTTCCGCGTTATCTTTTGGTTCAAGTATATTTGCTAGATCTAGCTTAAAATTCCTACATTCGAAGTTCTCTACGTTGACCAGAGTGTCCGATCAATAGCCGAAGTCTCCGACGGCGGAGTGTCTGGGCTGTGGCCGGAGTGTCCGGTGGACTGACAGTTTGTTTAAGTCTTAATTTATAGAAAATTTTTAAGTTGGCCTATTCGCCCTCTCTAGGCCACTTTCAAGTCTCAGGCGTGAGATCTCTTTGCCGGTTTGCTGAATCAGTTATAAGTAGCGAAATCACAGCAACTGTATCATTGTTGCCTGGTGAGAGGAATAAAAAGAAATCATAGCAACTTTCTCTTGATGGTCTACTCCTCCTCAACGGGTCATAGCCATATATTTATCTTCGATGGTGTACTATTCAAAGGCTCATAGCCATATGATTATCTTTCGATAGTCTACTCCTCAACGGGTCATAGCCATATACTTTGCTTGAATAGTCTACTCCTTAATGGGTTGTGGCCATACGATTGTCTTCGATGATCTACTCCTCAACGGGTCGTAGCCATATACTTCCCTTGTCTTCGATGGTCTACTCTTCAATAGGTCAACCATATGATTGCCTTCAATGGTCTACTCCTTAATAGGTCATAGCCACATGATTGTCTTCAATAGTCTACTCCTCAACAGGTCGTAGCCATATACTTCACCTGAATGGTCTACTCCTCAACGGGTGTCGTAGCTATATACTTCGCTTGAACATGCTGCACCACTTTCAGGTCGTAGCTGTATGATCTTCTTAGATGCAGCACGCCACTTACGGGTTGTCGCCGAATGATTCTCTGACATGCTACACCACTTGCGGATCATAGCCACATGATCCCCTTGATAGTCACCATGCCAATATGATTTTCTTACCATGGGCGATGGACACCGGAAGGATGACGCCGGGATTGAAAGAACTCATTATCGTTGTCACGGTGTGATGTACTGCACCTGGTGGTGCTCCGGCGACATGCGGGCAGTTGGCGTGTATGTGTCGAGGACGTAGACGTCGACTATATGTGTGGGCAGCCTGGTGGATGCTCTCTACTCTTCTCTCTATCTCCTCTGGATGTCGGCGTCGAGTCTGTGTGAGCAGCGCAACCTGGCGGCCTTTCTCTCCTCTCTATCCGTGTGTGCCCCTGTGTCGTGAGCCTGGGCTCTTTACATATATAGGCAAACTGCTGGGCGTTTTGTACATGCGCGTAACAAATCCTCGTCCTCTCGATTAGGCGGCAGGATTAGTTGGACTTCCTTGCATGCAGCGGTGGTGGCTAAGGAAAATATTTGATTTTGTTGTACGAGGCTGTTGATTGATATCAGGACGCGGCCATTCTGAGGAAAGTATTTGATCTCTCCTCACGTGTAAACAGGACATGCAGGAGTTGCATGCGTGATGGTTGCTGCCAAATGCTTAGCACGCTGAGTTTGTTTGCATGCAAGGGACAAGTGATTTATTTGCATGCCGGCGTTGGTTGCTTCCACAGAATTGTTAGAAATTTCTTTCCACTCACGCATGAGGTAGTATGGAATGTAGAATTTGTTTGCATGCAAGCGTAGCCTTGCACTACTTAAAAAAAGATTTATCCCGACATCTTCCAACTCGAATTGCAGGCTGTCGATAATTATCACCGTCTGTGCTGTGCTGATAACGAGGTAAACCAGAGAAAAAAACCCGCTTGTAAAAACACTTTAGTGCAGTAGATCTCTTAAGAAACCTGCACAAAGTTGATTGATTAGTGCGGGCGGAGAGTACTATGGGCCGCTGCAACTTCGGCCCAGCCCAATATAATCCCACCCATCCCAAACCTAGTCCACTACTCCCCTCGGCCTCCACTCCCCACCCGTCACGCCACCGCTCGCCAGGTCCCATCTCTCTCTCTCTCTCTCTCTCTCTCTCTCCATTCCCACAACGGCGCTTCTTCACAAGGCTCGCGAGTCCTCACCTCGTCTTCCTCTGTAGATCTGCGCGGCAGCGGGGCGGCGTCCAGATCTGCGCGGCAAGGGTCTTCAGCAGCGGCTAGGCACTTCAGCGCACGGCGGCCAGGACCTCCTCCTACTCGTCCTCCTCGACGCGGCGGCTCCCCCAGCTCCTCCTCCTCGGCGTCGGCCTCCTCAGCGCTATGGCTGCCCTGGCTCCTCCTATTCGGCGCGGCGGCCTCCCCAGGCTCCTCCTCGGCACGGCAGCCTCCCCCTTCTGGCGCGGTGGCTGCCCCGGCTCCTTCTGGCGCGGTGGCTGCCCCGGCTCCTCCTCGGCGTGGCGGCGTCCCCGGGCTCCTCCTCGGGCACGGCAGCCTCCTTTGTCCCCTGACTACTTTTTTAGGACTTTGTCCATTGCAGTTAACTTTATTAAAGCATGTACTGATACTGTTTTACTGAAAAAACTTTCATATGCCTATGCAGGACACAATGTAGTGGACAAAGGGTGCTAACATCGTTCCATATCTTTATAAGGTTTGTCTCCTCCACGAACTAAGTTAATTATATTGATTACATTTTATCATTTGGTCTACATCACTGCAGTTACCTCAGTATCTTTGTTTTTATTCAGTATGTTGTGAATTACATAGTTCAATATGTGCCTGAAATTTTAGTGAACATAGCATTGAATTTGTTATGCAGCTTTGTTCCCTATGTTTAATGTGACTGGTGCTTTAATTGTTATTGATTCCCAATTTGTTGTTAGTGAACATAGCATTGAGTCTTTTTCCAGACCAGCCAAACATATCATGGTCTTACATAGAAGGTTAATTACATTAAGGTACCTCAAATCAGTAGCAGATTTCAATGAAATATTGCACCACACATAATATTATTATAATTGTAGTTTCCATACTCTATTTGAGATTATATTGTATATGTATCAAAGCCGATAGTATTGTAGCTTCTAATATGTTACAAATAATATTGCCTCACAAAAATAAGATCATTCTACAGCTTCTGCACAATGATTCTTTTAATTTATCTAGCAGATCATTGTGACTAAGTGTCATTCATTGGTGCTGTATCAACATAACTATTAATACATGTTGATTGAGAAGTCTATCTGACAAGTACAGTTATTGATCAATGTGTCCCACTATACACTGTTGAATATATCATTGGTTTTTGTGGTCACGTATTTTTTCATGACAGTTATCGATCAATGTGTCCCACTATACACTACGAAGGGTCAGGAAAGTTACGATAGACTCCTTGTAACTACAAAATCAAGTGCACAGGAAACTCCTACGATAGAAATATTTGATTAGAGCAAAACCAAAGGCTATTTACTCCCAGAAGGTTTGAGGTATTTTTTATGAAAAATAGAAGGGGACTTTTGCAACGTTTCATTTCTTATTATTGAATTAATTAGGTGTGATAATAGTGAGGTCTATGAGCACCTTATTATTGCCCTGGAATTAGTTTAGTAATTTACATGATTTTTTCCTTACAAGGTTAGGGTTTAGAGA
>BCLG01000001.1:587299-600100 GCA_001602295.1 Zoysia matrella | reverse complement strand
AATCAAAATGAGTTTCCAGTTTAAATCTCAAATTAAATTCAAACTTCAAAAATGCAAGTTTCAAATTTCCAAAGAAATTTTGCGAATAAAATCTCATTTGCAAGGTTTTGTAAAGACCGGAATTTTAGAAAATTTTGTAAAATTCTATTCAAAAGGTCAAAAGCCCAAATGAAATTCCTCCTTTAATTGGTTTCCTGTTTTCTAAAATTTATAGAATAAAATTTAGATTGATTCTGAATTTGTGCCCAAAATAAAAGTTGTTTCTCTTGAAAAGAGTTATAACTCTACAAAGTTTCAAATTTTATTTAGCTCCAAAAAGGAACAAATGAATGCAAGCTAAAATTTCAAATTTTGGGGTTCAAATTCAAAATTTTAAAATAAAGGATCAAAACCTTTCAGAGAAAATATGTGAAATAAAATTTTTATTTGAAAGATCTTATCAAGACTTGAATTTGGAAAATTTTTATAAGATTTTATATAAAAGTTTAAAGGGGCCAAATAAATGTTTTGTTCCAATTGTTTAAATATCCTCTTGAATTTATAACAACTTTTCGAACTCGAATTTGAACTTGGCCCAAAAAGCAAAGTTGTTCGTTTAAAAAAATTGAACACTTCTGCAAAGTTTGAGAAGAAATTGAGCTCGGTAAGTATATGTTTCAATCTGAAAACAGTGCAGGCATTTGAATGGGCAGAAATCGTGGAAATTAGGGGGGAAAAAACTGCGGACCCCACCTGTCATAGGCAGCACAGCCTTTCTTCCAGGCACAGCCAGCTCACGTAGCTGCAGTTTGCGTGCGGGAGCCACGCAGCTGGCTGCCTACCTGCCTGGCTGCTGCTTGCCGCTCTGTGGCTGCCGGCCCCGCGCAGGATAAGCTGGAGCTGCCGCTTGCCGCTGTCATTTTTCTCTCACTCTATCTCCTCCGCTGGTCGCCATCGTCACTCGAGCGCCGCCGTGAAGAACCCCATCCAAGTCACCCCAGCTCTCCTCCTTCGCTGAACAGCAGTGCCATCGCCTCCTCGAGCTCCCCACGAGTTGGCATCCACCATATTTCGATCGAGCCGCTCCGATTTCGCGTTTTCCCCGATTTTTGGATTTCTGGAACCGCCGGCCAAATCTTCAAAATCTGGCGTATCTCAGTTGGTAATTCTTCGATCCCTTCCCAGGCGTGAGTAAACTCCCCATGGTTTCAGTGAAGCACGAGTTTTGGCTGTTTAAGTCGCGATTGTGCAGGTAATCAAAGCTTTGACCTCGCCGACCGCTTGAACCCTTGGACCCTGTCGACGACAACCCCACTTTAGCCCGCTTCGACGCTAACAGAACTCAAGCCGCCCCTCTGCAAGCATCACTAAATATTTAGGTGAAGACGGTAGTACATTTCGTCAACCGGAATGTCGTCACAATGTTGCCGCAGTTCTCTGTTCGCCGCCGCTCTCTGTCAGCTGTTTTCCGGTGAGCCTCTCGTCGTGGCGATCACCCCAGTAGGATCACCAGTGCACCTTGATTATTTTGGTGCAAAGCAAGGGGAGCTTTGCACGCCGGAGCGCCATTCCGGCGAGGCCCCGCTGCACGCCGGCCGTCGGTTGCCATGGTCGGTGGGTTTGAGTAGTGCCTGGATCTTGTGTGCCTACATGAGATCTTTTGTGGCAACCGTGTGGCCCGCAGTGTGGCCCCATTTCAAGAGGTTGGAAATTTTATTTTAGAAAGTATTTAGTTAATTGTCGAGAATATTCTTTAATCTTGTAAAAATCGTAGTAAATTCATTTTACTTCATAAAAGTATCAAATAATTTTTTTAGGTTTCTCTCAACTATAATAATATTCTGGAGCTAACTACTTTTTATTTTACGCATTAAAATAATTTAATTAATTAAGATCACATAATAAATAAGAAATGCATTATTATTCTTTTTTAGCATATAAAAATATTATAAAATTTACTTTCTGTTCATTTATTTAATCTTTACTGGTTTGGCAAAATATTATAATTTATTTCAGTAAATATAATTTTATAAATAATTTATTCCTTGTATCTAGTATTTAAATCATTATAAATCTATTTGTTTCCAATAAATTCTGTAAAATTTTGGAAAATTCGAAAATAATTTCCTTTATATTATGAAAGATTTAAAATTAGTTTTATGTCTTCAAGAACCATATTAAAAGAGTTTATAATCATATTTAATTACTTTGCTTTTCAAATTCATGCATTGTCACTAAAAGGTTTTATTTATAAAATTATAGAAGGGCATTATTCTCATTGTATGCATATCATTTCATATAGGATCTAGAGAAATTAAGGAGGAGATCAGGAAGTATCATCAGAAGGTTCAAAAAACCCCGATTGACGTCGATTTCGTAGCTGAGGAGTCTAACTTTGATCAAAGCTCAGGCAAGCCTCGGCGCATTTTCTTGTTTTTCAAACTATTTACTTTTATCACTCTAGATGGTTAGTATGTAATGTGCACTAGGTGATAGTAGTTGTTTTGAAACTGTAGTTACATTCATAGAATTCTACCTTGGGTTATTATTTTTGGTACAGGCAACTCGATGTATAGCTAAGTTAATAGTTCTTTTAACGGTAGAAGTCGAGTGAATATGTCTTCACTCGCGAGCTATAGGATTGGTACGGGATGAATTATCTTGTCATATGAAATAAATTGAAAACCGGGCAGGGAAGTAGGTGATAACACGGCATGTTTCCATTACAGATGCATGACCAATGTGCTGTAGCTCCGTCTGTGTCGATTAAGGACCGTTCATTGTTGGTCCTATTGAGCAAGTTTGAATAGTACTGATTACATAATAGATCTATGGGTCTCAGAAAACTAATGTAGCTCAATGTGCGTAGTGACTGAACGTAACCGAACCTCTTCTGGAGATGATAAAAGGGAGAGCTATGAGACTAACCATGGATGGACTCAGTGTGGTTATCGCATAGAAGACCACTGCTCAGGAGAGGTGAGCATCGGACCGGCGCTATGTATCATTGGTATGAAAGGTTGTCATGTACGGCTTTCGAGAAGCACGTACATGTCGTGTAATCAGGTTTCTTTAGCTGGATGTAAATCAATTCAAATCGCTAACCCTCACAGTAACGAGTACCACTTGTCTCTTTGAGTCACATCGTAGTAACAAGTTAATTAAGATGGAATTTGATTATGTTTGATCTCTCAAAAGCTTCTTGGCATTCTTGTATGATATAGTTTTAGTGCGAATTAAATTTATTTTTTCATAACTTAATATGTTGCTAAAACATGAAAGTAAGGATTCACTCATAGTGCTATCTTTGTAAATAGCCAACACTGATGATTCAGCCTTCTCATCCTTAGAAGTCGGCTGTAAATAGCTATTTTCGTCGGATAAGTCTTGCTGAGCGTTAGTTGCTCAGGGCTTTGTGTTTGTGGTTTTCTGTTGTAGGTGCTTTCTCTTTTCTTTCTCAGTGCCAGTCAGAAGGAGCAACTCTTGAGGGTGGCCTTATTTGCTGGGAGCTTTGCTCGCCGCTTTGAGTGGGTTGTTGCTTGTAGGTACATCGTATGGGCTCGGTGTATCTTTTTTGCTTAGTATCTAGGATGTTCTTGTGTAATAAGGTTGTAGCTTTTGCACTTTGAAAACTCGTGGTTTGTAAACTTAAATAACCAGTTTGTAATATATTTTATCGTGCTTGAGTTGTACTGTGGTTCTCGCTTCGCCGAGTGACATCCGATATGATTCTGAGGTCGATGGTTCGTATCTTCTGAGGTGGGCTGTCACATTATGTTGTGATTTATGTTGCATCTAAGAACAATGTTGTACAGGAAGTTTAATACTTGTGACTGACTAACTTCTTAATCTATGTGGATGACTGCTCATAAGGCTTTTTAGTTTTATAAACAGTATAAGGGAACAACTGAATTCCACATGTTATGTTAGATTATCAGAAACCGAAGAGACTGTCCTGATCTAATTACCGCTGAAAGTTTACAATTGTATCTTGATACCTAGGTTAAACAACTGAAAGTTGCTACTGGCCTTTTTCTGTCAGGCTTGTTCATGACATACCTATCTTCTTTTTTATATGTTAACCCTGTGGTTAAAATTTTTTATATGTTCATGACATACCTTCCTGTGGTACATGTATCTCATACAATGTATGGTAGCTACCATGGTATGTATACTGTAACTAGCTTACTGTGCTTTACTGATGCATCCATCTTCCCAACTATTTAGGTTGTTATTTCAAATGTATATGTGCTATGTAAAATGTATAGACACCTTTCTTTATTAAAAGAAAAGAGGGTTCATCCACCCTTCCTTTGAAATAAAGGAATAAATTTGTTTATTTAAACAGGAATGATTCTGGAATATAATCTAGTTGCTGACATTGTTTGTAGACCAACTTTGTCATTGCTTTGGATATGCTGTATCCACACTGCATGTGGCACATGCATTATGCAACAATTGTGTTTATACTTGTGAAGTAGGACTGAACAATTTTACATTAAAAGTTGCTAAGATATGACTATGAATATGAACAATTGTGTTTGATAAAATGTGTCATTGATTGCTCCTGATGCTCCCCTTCCTCTTGAAATTAGTATTGTTAATCTGATTGGAGTGATCTTATAAAGGCTCTGGATTTGCAGTGGCTATTTTTTTTATTTGAAAAAAAAGGTTTGTGCATGCGGAAGTCGTAACAGTACCACCTGCACAAATAATATTTGTGCAAGCGATGGTCCTAACAGCACTGCCTGCACTAATAGCATTTGTGCAACGGTGGTCTTAACAGCACCGTGTGTACAAAGAATATTTGTGCAGGCAGATTATATAAACGCGTGTATAAATACACTATTTTTAAAGCTCACTAATAACAGTGGAAGCGAAAACCGTCTGTGAAAAAGGGTCTAGAACTCTCTGTAAAAAGGTTTTTTTTAAAGTAGTGTTGGTTGTTTTGCAACGTGCATGGTTTCTATCTGAACCAAGTCGCGTGTATACTTGTCAGGTGCGGCAGGGTATTTTCTGCAAGGTACCCGGAGGCTCGAGTCGGTTGCCATCTTTGTTCCCAGCTTACCAGGAGCATGATTTCTCTGCAAGCGTTATCTGTAATCTGGTAGCTGCCGCCTGGTTTATCATGGACGCGCGATTTCTTATTGTGTATATCTCCTTCCCCCTTTTGACCTCTCTCACCAACATAATTAGTCATATTCGCAAAATAATCAGCGTGAGAGCTAATTAAGAAACTGCCATGACTCTATTTTCCATTCTCCGCCGACCTACATGACGTAGGTCTCTTGTATTGGTTGTACGAGAAGCCGGCTAGCTGGCATATGTATTCGTATTACATCCTTATACTGCTTTTTTCTTATATTTTTTAGTAAAATTATTCATCAAACAAAATGCCTCTCGCCGAGTCGTATATACGTGCGAAGCAGACAGAAATTCGACTCGGGGAGAACCAGAAAATACTTTACCATGCCAGGCATATACGTTTCCGTTCCAAATCGAGCTTTTGTTCGTTGATGCAGGTTCCAAATAAAGGAGATTATTTCATAATTTCCCACATATCCTGCAGCGTTGGTCTTTTGTTACGGCAATAAACGATTCTGTCTCGCGAGAGCCACTAGACAGAGGAAGCGGGGAAAAGATCCCGGGGGCAGCCGACGTGCGGGTGCTAGTGCCACGGTCAGTTGAGCGACGGCAAGGAGAGGTACCATTGCCAGCTTCTCCATGCCGTTTGAGTATAGGATTTGAATCCCAACTGCCCTGAGGAATAGATCGGCAAGGTCCGCTAAAGGTATTTTTGCTGAACTAGGAGATTAATTAACTTCTTGCATTTATTTTATAGTGAAATGCACCGCAAATCCTTAAACTGTTGGGTGTGGTCATCTTAAATCCTGAACTCTTAAAATGATCATCTATGTCTGTAAACTATTTGGGTATAGTCATTTAGGTCCCTTGACTCTTAAAGTGACAACCTAGCTAGATCCCTGAACAAATTAAGACCTCATTTGGAATGAAGGAAAATATTCCTTTTCTGCGTTTTTTTCTGTGAAATTGAACGGACACCTGTGAAATTCCTACAAAATCCTAAGAAATTTCTGCGTTTCAAACGGGGCCTAAAAGGTGTAGATCCATGTCCATATCTTTTTGTCGGTGGGAAAAAATCCGATATAACCATGTCAGTATGGACGGTAAGTCGCAATGTATAGATCCATCTCCTTCGCGAGCTCGCGCCGGCCGGATCCACTCACAGCTGCCTCCCCGTGAGCTCACACCGGCAGCTAGATCTACTCATGCAGATAAGCTCACTCACACCACCTCAGCCCTAGCTACCTCTATTCGCTGCACGGCTCCACCTCACCGACAAGTGTCCTGATGCACAGGGCATGTGCAAGTAGCGTTTCATACCTGTGATAGGTATCAGGTACGGTCACGAAATTCAGCTCGTGGATATGGATAGACCAAAGCACTATCCAGGGTAATTATGCATTGCCATCTTTAACGGTGAGTAAGACAGCGAGAATTAGCACCAACAAATTATTGTACTACATGACTCACCATCCACGCTAGCACGACCACATCGAATTTTTCCATTGAGTAAGGGGATATGGACACCTCTTAATTAGTTTTAGGGACCTAAATGATTATTTTAAGAGTTTAGGATCTAGATAAGCATACCCAAATAATTTAAGGATCTAGATGGCATTTTTCAAAGTTAAAGGATCTAGATGACCACACCCAAATAGTTTAGGGACCCATGGTGCATTTCACTCTTTATTTTAATTTGTGAGGTGTCTCTCGTCCGAGTCCAGACTCATAGATTTTGGGTTGGACTCCCGTATTTCATTCTTGGTTCCAGTAGGATCTGGGATGTCACGTATGCATGGTTGACTTTCTTATATTTACTCAATTATAGTCCCTCCTTGACGGCAGGCAGTCACTTTACTGGAGATCAACTTGTTTACATTGCCAAGTTTGCTCAGGTAAAAAGTATTAATCTTGGATCTCATCGACTTGATCATTTCCACCGTGTTGCTGTGCTAACATAACCCTTAATGTTTTCTTAAGTATCTTTTCAGTTAAAGGCTGCTTGATTGACTCAGGCACCTGGCAACATGTCATAGTAGACGAACTCTCAGAAATGATTCTAAGATTTCTAATGACCGAGCTGCTCCTAGCCGATTGCGTGCCCCTGTTGAAGCTCGGATTGAGCCAACACGCGCTCGCACTTCTGTGTGCAAAAGCAGAACAGAGAGATAAAGCAGAACAAAGAGATCGCAAAAATCAGAAGTTTCAGTTTTGGCAGAACAGCAGCAGTACCTGGTTACTCAAGTCCGAGAGGGAGTCCGTGTAGACGAGAGCTTCTTAGGGTTGGTTTAGGCTCGATCAGACCAGCTGAACGGGAGAAAAAGAGAATTAGGGTTGAGAGAGGGCCGGGCTAGGGTTTGGAAATGTAAAACATGTAAAATATATAATGAATCACGATTGAGATGCGCTCAATCAGCCATGAGCCTCTCTTTAGATAGAGGTGAGGTGGTCTACCCCTGTGGAGAGCCGGGGACTCCAACAAATCAGTAAGAAATAAAATTTGAAACACTTTCCGAAAACATGCAAAACCGGAACTTCAGAAATCTAAAACCAGAACTTCTGGTTTTGTGGGGCAGCTTGTGTAACTTCCTCGTCCGGGCTTCAAATCAGATCATCTGCTTCCATTTATAATCACTTCTTGGTTTCTTATGAAAATTGGTCAATATGCCCATTTATAACCTAAAATCATGTCTAAACACCAAACTTGTGAAACAATTAAAGTTAGCATTGACGTAGACAATTTTGCTCTTGGTGACCCTGTTTAACCACAACCGAAACTTTTAGTTTGGCAAATTGGAACTTTTAGTTTTTACTTCTGGCATGATGCAGGATACTTTGGTGATCCTCGAGGTGGGTTCCACAGAAAGATTTCCTGATACTCCGGCAAAAGCGGACATTCCGGTGAGGACTTAGAGATTTTTGCTATAGCGAGGCTGCTGAAAGTGGAACTTCCGGTTTGGCAAACCGGAACTTCCGGTATTTTCAGAGTGTAATTTTTGATTTTCAACATATGCTCCCTTGTTTTTTTGGCAAAACTTGTGTATCATAAAACATTTTATGAACCAAAAAATGCCTGAGGACAATGATTTGCGAACACACCGGCCATAATACCACTTAGGCAAGGCATATCGGCCAAAAACCCTTCAAGTGTCTTGCCACACGCTCGGGTCCATCATGTAGGCATTCCCCGCTACGATTCTCGCTATCCTATATGGTCTTTCCCAGCTTGGGGACTATTTTCTAAATTTGTTGCTCTTAGAACCTACGGGCAGAATCATTTTCCAAACTAATTCGCCCACCTGGAACAACTTGGCTTTTACTTTTTTGTTGTAAGCTCTAGCAACTCGGGCTTTGTCCCTCTCTATGGCTCTAAAAGCATTAAAACTCTTATCGGTTACTTCATCAATATTATCTATCATCAAACTATGATACTCGTTCACGGACAAGTCATTTTGCTTAGCTACCCTTAAAGCATCCAGATTTACCTTGACAGGCATAACGACTTGTTGTCCATAAGCGAGTTCATAAGGTGTGACTTTAGTAGCTCTATGCCTAGAAATACGATGAGCTCACAAAGCTTTCGACAAGACCTCGTGCTATATCTTAGGATTATCCTCTAGTTTCTTCTTGATGAGCTTAATCAAAGTTTTATTACTAGACTCGGCTTGCTCGTTAGCCTGAGCGTAATATAGGGATGAATTGAGCAACTTGATTCTATAAGATTCGGCAAACTCACAAACTTGACCGGAAATGAAAGAAGTATCTTGATCCATAGTCAAAATTTACGGGATGCCGAATCTATGTATGATATGCTCGGTGATGAACTTGATTACCTCTTGGTGAGTCATGTTCTTGAGCGCCATTGCTTTAATCCAATTGGTGAAGTAATATGTAGCAACTAACACGAAGTGATGCCCTTTCGAAGAAGTAATATGTAGCAACCAACCGTTTTGGTCAACTTGATTTCTTATTGTGTACTTATATCTCTTTCTCCCTTTTGACCTCTCTCACCAACAGAATTACTCATACTAGCAAAATAATCAGCGTGAGAGCTAATTAGGAAACTGCCATGACTCTATTTTCCATTCTCCGCTGTCCTACATGACGTAGGTCTCTTATATTCATTGTACGAGAAGCCATCTAGCTGGCGTATGTATTCTTATACGTCGACATGCGATACATCCTTATATTTCTTTCTTCTTATGTTAGTGCATCTAGGCCCCTTGTGAGTTGTGGTGATAAATGACAATGGAATTAAAGAGCTAACGCGTTCTATTGAGTTGTATGGAGAATTGCAGGTACTCAAAAAGAGAGAAATAAAGAGACGTGCCTTAAGTGGAATTCATTGAAGATTCTTATAGTTTTTATTTTATCCATGAGTTTAGACATGTCGTACTATTAGGAGGTACGATAAATGAAGTGGAAGAATCGAAGCTAATGCTCAAAAACTCCTCAAACAACAACTTCTAGAACACTCCTCGGGCCAGAGACTCCGGCCCATTTTATTCGAGTCCAGAGGACCCCAAGCCGAAGTGTCCAGCCCCAGGTTGGAGACTTCGGGCCATTTTCTTTGGACTCCAGAAAGCCCCTCGCCGGAGTGTCCGGCCCTTAGCCGGAGACTCCTTGCATTTTCCCTCTGGACTCTAGTACAACCCTCGCCGAAGTGTCCGACCCAGGGCCGGAGACTTTGGGTGTTTTTCATCGAGTCCAGTACACTCCTTGTCGGAGTGTTCGGCTAGAGACTCCGATGTTTAAATTCTACCTCTTTGACACCTGTCGGAGTGTTCGGTCCGGAGCCGAAGACTCCGGTGTTGGACTGTTCGGCTCAGATTCTGACATCCCAACGACTCTTTCAGACTAGAGGAGTATAAAACACTCCTCCCCAACGGACACAACCATCTCTCAGCCTCATTTTTGACCTGAATACACTTGATCTCATTCTCTCACTCTCTCACACTCTTGCTAAGGCTTCTTTGCTTAGATTTGAGCAAAAGAAGTGAGAGGGAAATCTTTCAAGGCTTTAAGAGCATGTCTTTGATTCCAACGAGCGTTTGTGGAGGTGGAAGCTTGATTTCACGTTTGTTACTCTTGAATCTTCAAGCTTCTAAATGACTAGGCGTGCTCGAGAGGTCCCAACTCGTGTGGTGAAGCCTTGGAAAGTTTGTATTGTCCTCTCGAAAGAGATTTGATAGTGAAGCACTTATCTTGACCTTAGTGGTCGTCTTGAGAGAGAAAAAGGGTTGCGTGAAACCCGGTTCCTCGTGAACCTCCCAACGGAGACTTATGATCCTTAGTGGCTCCGAACTTGGGGATAAATCTTTATGTCTCCGTGTGCTTCTTGTTTTCTAACGGTTTGAGATCTGTTATCCTCTTTATTTACATTTCGGCATCGGTCTATTAGGTAGCTTGTTCTAGCTTTATTTACTTGTTCCTGTTTGCTCTAGAACGTCCGCGTTATGTTTTGGTTCAAGTAGATTTGTTAGATCTAGCTTAAATTCCTGCATTCGAAGTTTACAGCGTTTGTCGGAGTGTTCGGCTTTGAACCGGAGTGTCTGGTCTGTGTCCGGAGTTTTAGACGCCGGAGTGTCCGGTTAAGGATTGACAGTTTGTTTAAGTGTTAATTTGTAGAAAAATTTTAGGTTGGCCTATTCACCTCCCTCCAAGCCACTTTCATCTTATATTTTTTTTAGTAAAATTATTCATCAAACAGCATAATTTCATATAAACTATTACAATTTCAAAGAAAAATTGAAGGAATTGGAAAAGCTCCTACATTTCGAACGGGCCTTCCTATATTCTGTTACTAGTGGAGAACGGCCCGCCCTTGCGTGCCGACTAAATGATGGACTGATTTTGTGGGCAGCACAAATGCATTATACAGTGACAGGTTGATCTTTAGGATGGGAACATAGTAGGTAATATCATGGGTGTGTTTGGATTGCTTCCTTCATGTACCTTTTCAAATTTTGGTAAGCCTTTGAAATTTGACAGCTATTTGCCTCTTTACCAAGTTTTGTATTGCCAAAGAAAATTTGGTAACGTCAGTACAAATACGTTGCCAACGCCGGCGTTCCTCTGGGCGAGAAATTTGCTCGCCGGCGCCTCCCAACTGGCTGCCAAAGTTGGTTGAGCTGAGTTGGCTTGCTTTTAGTGGTTGCACGACTTACGAGATTTAGTAAATTGCTAGATTAAAACCGTTTTATCTCTCAAATTATGTATCGAATTATTAATCTGTTTCTACTATTAAACTTATTACAATTTATTCTATAAAATGAGATCCCATTTGATAATATTTCGCACTCAATTTAAATGAGTAAAAGGAAGGAACCAAGGGGTAATCTTGTCCTTTGACTATTTTTTAAATAATTTATTTAATTAGTTTAATCTTTGGAATTTGTTTATGGTAACATAGTTACAGGGGCAAACCGTTCGGATTCAAAGAACATGTCTAATTTTGCAAAATCTAAAAAAAGAGTTCATTTTCAAAATTTGCTTTCAAAACAAGGGCAACCATGCAATTGCCCCTTTTTTTTTAATGACACGTAGGTCCCATATGTCATACTAAATATGGATTGATTTGATAAACATTAGTGTGGTTGCAATCTAAACACCTTTTTTAGTAATAAATTGGTAATTTGAGAAACTTGATAAGGTAAAGATCCAAACAAAATTATTTTACCAATGTTTTAGTGTTACTCACAACTTGATAACTCTAAATTTTTGTAAGGCTCACCGTGCACGTGAACCAAACAGTGTATTTTTTTCTCTTTTTTGGAAATGAGCCGTAGCTCGGCTTTTATAGAAAGCCAAATTTGTCCAAGGTACACAAACAAAGGTCCAGACTAAAGCCAACCTAAATCCAAAATAACCAGAAGACGAAACAACGAACAGCACTCTGGGCTGACAGAACTGCTATCAACAACTTAGCAAACTACTCCATAGAACTGCAACATCCGAGACCGAAGGCACAGGAGTGACCACACGCAAGGTCGCCAACACTTTCTGGATGAGGTTTTCAAGCTTCGCTGCCTCTCCCTCCTTCAACAGGACCTTCCATTTCTGTGATTATGAAATACTAGAAAACAAAGCATCAGTGGGAGATAGGAACTTCCGATCTATAGTCATTTTGTTGCGGACACACCAGCCTAAGTCAGGCCTGCAAAAAAGAGAAGACCCACTGATTTTGGTAAGCACTCATTTAATTATTGGAGCCATTATAAAATCTTCAAAAGAAGGGAGCCTAGCCCATCCAAGCAGGGGCGAAGCTAAAGTGAATTTGAGGGGGTGTATTGCCCTTTATGAGTGCATAAAATTTTGCTGTAGAGGTGCGAAAGTGATGAAAATTTGATTAAAATCACTAATTTTAAGTTTTTTGTTGCTGTGGCTGCACCTCCTAGCTATATGGATCCGTCTATGCATCAAGGCTATCCTTAATGATGCATCGTGCATATTTGGCTAGAGCATCCAAAGAGGTTCACAGAATCAAAATGCCCATACAGAACACAACGAACATTTCCTTTCCAGCCTTTGCCTTGTAAACAACTTCCGCAAGGCAGTCTCATATGAAACATCTGACACAGAAAAAGTTTAATCTTTAAAGGTAAATGGCTTTTCCATAATCTCTACTCATATAAACGTTCCTTGCGGTCACTAAACTCCCATCCTCGCGCCCGCGCCGCCGGTCGGCCCCGCCCCGCCCCGCGCCGCCGGTTGGCACCGCCTGCGCGCACCTTCTTC
>BCLG01000001.1:567256-587289 GCA_001602295.1 Zoysia matrella | reverse complement strand
CCCCCCCCCCCCCCCCCCCCCCGGTGTTTTATTGCCAGATCTCCAGGCACGAGAGGCCAAAAGGAGAAGGTGTGGTAGCGAGGAGACGGCGTGTGGAGAGATGATCTCGCAGTTCGTGCTGTTGCAGCGCGGCGACCACATCGTCTTCCGCGACTGTAAGATCTGGACCCCATGCCCGCCCAATCCTGGCGGAGCAGAGAAACTTCGGCTGATTCGATGTGATACAGCGCTAATTCAGGTGTGGGGTTATGGCAGATCGCAGGGAGGTGCCCAAGGGCAGCACGGAGATCTTCCGGAAGGTGAGGTTTTGGATCGACGACGAGGCGGAGGAGGCTCCTCCAGTCTTCGTACGTATCTGTTACTTCCTCCCCGCCCCTTATTCACACTGCAAATGTTGTTCAGCTACGGTGGAAAATTGATGTCCCCGTTTTAGCTGTGCTTCTGAGGTCTGTCTTCGTGATGCTTTAAGTGAATGCTATGCTTATCAGTACTAAAACTGAGGTTCTGTAAATTTTTGCATTGGTAAAATGTATAGCAGTGCTGAATCGTAGATGAAGAAGCATGTCCTTATAAGTTGGATGAACTTGCCGTCATGATCAGGAACATTAGGACCATCATATTTAATTTATTTTGTGTGATATTTCCATATAAATATTCTAATGCAATTGCTTAGTGTTTAATGGATCATATGGTTAATGCGTCCGGTTTCACGTTTTGCATGGTTTGCAGTTGTCTCCATCCCATTTAGTTATGAAGCCTGCACTGGACCTTCTTTATGGATATTAATCATCGATGTGCAAATATGCCTCTAGCTGAGTTGGTTAGTTGTCTATAGTAGCACTCCTCAAGCAGATCTATGGAGCTATTCTGAATATTCATGTCTATTTTAGGGATTTATACTTGTGCTCTCTATCTTTAAGGGTTTCCCCTTTTCTCGGTTTGATTGATCGTAGTTGCTCTTTGTCATTTTATTTCGCTATGTTTGAGGGGCTCTCAACTAAATTTATTTATTTATTTATTTGATCAGGTTGAAATGTAACCATCACTATTTCATGCCATTCTATGCTACTGGCATTTTTTTTTTATATTTTTATTTCAGAAGAACTTTGGTTTCTGATAACATCAGTAAGTACAAGTTCCTCTTTCTTGAGCTCATGTCTATCCCAGCATGTATGATTTGATCGACTTGCAAATTCATTGGTTTGGATTCTGCTGTCGACAGGATTTAATTGGATCTAGGATTACTTTTGTTGATCTGAAGTTCTTGGAAGACTTGCAGGCAAGGAGCATGTATGATTCGGCTATTGTTTTTCCCTTTTTTTTTTTTTTTTTATCTCTCGCTAGGATCCCAGCGCTGTCTCTTTCAGCAAGCTTTCTGCGAATTGTTTTCTTGGATGCTTTTGGGCGAGAGTCCACGAATGAGGAGACGGTCTTGTTCATTTGTTTGGGAAAAATATCCCTCCCTTTTTTATGATCCTCTGGTAGTATTTAATTTGGTGGGGATGGAGTGCAAAAGTCCCGTGAGTCACCTCCAAGTCATCTTGCTTCACAAAAGTGCATCTTGCTTTTCAGGGATGGTCAACCGTGATGGAGTAGTGGGTCTGCTAGGATCCCAGCGCTGTCTCTTTTCAGGGTGGTCTGCTGTTTGCACTTGCAATGTTTTGTGGAATAGTGGTCTCTGGGCTGGAAATGTCCATGGAGAAGGAGCAGCATAAATGTAAGAATCTAATCGTCTTTCTTCTATTGCTTTGTCTTCAATTTATCATAGCAGTGTAGATGTTTGTTGTGGGTACCGTATAGGGATTCATGTTTGATCGGGATCACCATCTATGTTTTAAATATAGTCATAGAATTGCTCCAATATTAAAACATCGATACAGTTTCAATGATTGCTTTTTTACTTGTAAAATGTAAAGCTAGGAGTGGATTATGTGACAGTATGAGGTTTGTTCTCCGAAAAGGTGGGCAAACAGGTGCAGTGTATCTGATCAGTTCGGTGGCAACCCCGCCGCCTCCTCCGCGCGGCCGGCAGTGCCACCCTGCCGGGCCTCTGACTCAACCCGCTGCCTTGCCTCAACGTCGCACCTCCCCGCGGCACCGGCACCGGCCCCGCCGCACCCCGCCTTCTTCCCCGCCGCCGGCCCCGCTTCCTCCTCCCACGCAAGGCAACCCTACCCTGGTTAGACCTCCTCGTAAGTATCATCCAATGATCCTGTGTCTCTGTCCAAACTTGAAGTGCTTGATTTAAGTGACAACGCGTCTGCACTTCGAACCTTCTGCTGTTTCTGTATCATCATACCCTCAGGAGATGTACCTAAGGTTGGGGCACATGTAAAACATGTAAGCTAAAAATGTTATACAAAAGCTTATAATGCTAATTTCTATTCATTTATCTATGAGAAGAAAAATTAAACTACACGTTTCCCATGCTTTGCTGAGCTTAAAACAACCGTGGATTCTTCACCTGAGTCAGAATAGCCTTACAGCTGTTCCAGAGATAATTTAGTAAGATACTAAGATTTCTGGCTTAAATTTTGAGATTTTGGTAGCTTCGATGAACTTTCCTTTTTCATTTCCTGTCCTATGATACCGGTTTTGAATCTCAAAGTTGCCATTTAGAATGTTGAAAGAAGCAAAAAATAGGCTCTTACTGATTTCTATAAATGCTGACTTACATTGCATTTAAAACAGGGTATCAAGGGATCAACTTCTTTCATCGAGCTTGATCTATTGATGACAATATGACAGCTCTCCCAGTAGAACTGGTATGTTTTCCACTTCAAAATTGCTTAGTGGCAATATCTTGTCCAATCAATATTTGGCTCAAGGATACCCTGTAAAAATTATTTTGTGGCTGCTCTGCTCGTCAGGGGTTGCTTGAGCTAAATCTGCTTCATTGCATCCATTTTACTCTCTTCAGCTTGCCTATACCTACTCTCCAGGCTCCATACAACCAAAGGAGGAGGCCATGCCAAGGTCTATTGTTTCTTTTGGCTTGATCTTTTGTTTCTCCTTTTCAATTTTTTTTTTCCAGTAGCTCACTAGACTATTCTGTCATATAAGGTGAGGATTTGATTGGTGAGTTGCTGTGATCAGCAGCTTCCTTGTGAATATGCAAGAGCCAAACTAATTTTACTAGACATTGGCATTATGCTGTAGTTTTTGTGGGAAAGCACCAACACTGGTGCTCTTATTCTGACTTCTGTTTAACCAACCAATTAATAAATGATCTTAAGTGCCAGATGCTTGTCATTTAGGTATGTTTCTGATCTTTAGTATGTGACACGTGTGGCCTCCTTTCAGGAAGATGATTATAATCTGTTTCAGGACACACATGCCACTTGAATGGGCAGGAGCAAGTGTACATTGTGAAATCATGAAACAATTCTATCATGGCATCAGATTATAGCATTTACATGCTGATTTACCAATCAGTCAATATGGAATATAGTGCAGACAGCTAAATCGCATGGAGAGAAATGTGTTGGTCATATTGATCTTTCTTTCTTTTTTTGGTTATGACAATATAAGTTAGATTGATTTTGCTACCTTCTCTATATAAAACCAATAATTTTTTTTCCCATTCTGGAAAGTAATGCCTATATGCATAGTGCTTGGAAGTGTTAGTACAATTAGCACTGGGACTTTATTCCTATTTATATTTGTTGGTGCTACATGAATACACTACATATCAAACTCAAAGAGTTATTAGTCCCGGCGGTTTGGCTTGGGTCAACTCAAGCATCATTGCGTAGCTGTAGGGATAGATTGATAGTGGTAGGATTCATAAATGGCGTCAATTAAGTTTGTGATTTGCAGGGTAGTGGGAAACAAACATGTACAAATGCAAAAGCAAGGTGTGCTTGGATCGGTTAGTTCATAGCTTCACAGATTGCATCGTGGCTGAAAAGCTAACCCACTATGTTGGGATGTAGAGACTGGGGCAGAAAATCTGGACGATGATATGTTGTTTTGGCTGGAGTTCTAGCTGATTTGTATGGATTATGGACTCAATCTGAATTTAAATGCCTATAGGAATAATCACTACCATATTTTTTATTTTTCTGTGACAATATTATTGTTCCAATGGACTATTGTCTTGTTAACGAAATTTTTGGATGCACCACACCTTCTCTACGTGTATGTACTTCAGTGGATTTACATTGTCAGTTGTGAGTTGTTTCTTCCTCGGGTGAAGTCATTCTTAGATGTTTCTTGTATAAAGCATTGATTCTATGGTAATCTGAAGTAAGGCACTTTTCTTTTGATCCATAGGGCCGAGGCTGTTGAAATCAATAAAAGCTTGTTCACTTTGGGACGCGTGATTACGGCTTTGGTGGAGCACCTTGGTCATGTTCCTTACAGGTAGGCCGCATCAATTACTCATTTTTTCTAATGTAAATGTGTACAGAGCATTTTATTTACTTTGGCTGGAAATTCATGCCTTTCAGGGACAGTAAACTCAAAAGATTGCTCCGGGATTCATTAGGAGGGAGAACTAAAACTTGCATTATTGCTACTGTTTCATCCTCCGTGCATTGTCTTGAGGAAACCTTAAGTACAATTGATTATGCACACAGGGCAAAAAGCATCAAGAACAGGCCTATTGTAATCTCAGATGGTTTACAATTTCATAGAATCGAAAACTGTGTTGGAAAATGAATGGGATGTATCATCTTTAGCTAATGGGTCTCTTTCAAGTTTAGATCTCTTCAAGTTCTGGTTCATTCTCCAAGAGAAACAATGTGGTGCTAGGTATTTTAAATCCCTGTCTCATGAGCTCTGTGTGCATACCAAATAACGATTCAAATTGTCTAATAGTGTGGGCATGGCTCAGCATAACGGAGGATGCTCTCCATTGGATTTTATGACAAATAATGACACAACTCAAGTGGCAAAAGATGTCCATGGCAAGAAGTGATCTACGGTGGCAACGCATGGGCATGTAACTTTTGAACTTTGAATTATCTCTTGCCATTTTACAATTCATCTGTGCCACTGTGTTGTTTTTGTTATCACATCAGCGGTAGCACAGTTTTAGATGGAACGTCACAATATTATTTTTGTTATCACTGTAGCGTTAGCACGGGTGTTGGACTATGTACAATTGATTTTGGAATTGTGGGTATTGTGGACCGTGAAGTTGTCTTGTGTTCTAAGCGAAACACGGGCAGCAAACTAGTATCTTGTAAAACAGATTATTAACCCCCAGAAAGGTCACAAAACAGTACAAAGATCTGGACGTGAACTTCCTGCTTTTGTCCAACTCCTAGAAAATTTCATCCACCTGATCGTCGAGATTCACAGATTGGGTTAGCAGAATGAACATCTCCCTTTCAGCCGCTTCCTGAGGCCCAAAGTTCCTTTGAGAGGGTGCCAAGTCCCATCTGCATAACACTCATTAACAGTCACCTCAGTGTTTATATATGCAGATCTGAAGAAGAGGCAGATGAATACTCAAAGGAGTAGTTCCTAGCCAAACATCCCTCCAAAAATGAGTCTTCTTCCCATTGTGGACACGATCCACACGATCCAATGTATTAGCTGCACAGTAGTTCAGCATACGGAATCACATGCCAAACCTACGTAAGGAGTACTTATTTTTTTTGGATAATTTAGGACTTGTTTCGTGGTGGCTTCGATAATTTAACACATCTGTGTGAATGACACATGAGATCGATCACCTGAGTGTATGACAGTGAGTCAGTATGTTAAATTGTCGAAACCTCGTTAAATGAGTCCAAAATTGTTAACAAATGGCATAGGACACACCAACGACAAACATTCTCGATCAATTAGCGAGGTGCTGCCAGCTGGAAAAAAGTGGAAAAAAGCAAAAATAACAATTACACAAGAAAACAAAAAAAATGCTGCCATGAAGTAAGTTAAAAAAGAAACAGAGAAAGGGAAAGAATCATGTTAGCACAGCCATACATGGATACAAAAGCAGAGTAGATACTGATACACAGAAAACAGTACCATGCACGAGCAAGGTATGTATAGACATAGAACATACATAATTAGGAGTGCATGCAACTAAGAAACAGAGCAGAAGGGGTACACCTTGATTACAAGAGCGTAAAAAACAGCTAAGCCAAAGCCAAAAACAGCTTCGTGTAGCTTACTCCCTCCGTTCTTAAATTGATGTCACTGTTGACTTCTAACATAAACTTTGATCATTCGTCTTATTAATTTTTTTTTATAAATATTATGTATTTTGTTATAATTTGATGTATCACTATTCTTATTTGAAATACAATTTAAAATTTTACATATTTGAACTAATTTTTTGAATAAGATGAATGGTCAAAGTTAATATTAAAAGTCAATAACGACATCATTTTAAGAACGGAGGGAGTAAAGACAACCATAAAAGGAGCAAAAGAAATGAGCAAGTAACAACGAACATAAAGAGCATGAATATATGAAATGACAAACTATAAAGTGCAACACAGAATTACGGAAGAACATACTCATAAGTCATAAGTACTACCTAAACTTAAAAACTGAACATGTTTCATCATAAAAGACAGATAGTCTATCCTAATAGATTAAGAATGACACAAAGTAGCAAGCAACACTGGACACAACCAGTATAAACATGTAATATGCCGAGTATACAAATAAAAGATCAACAAGGACAGTTCGCTCGCTCTCAACTTTTCTTATCTCAAGAATGTAGGTGAGCAGATGTAGTGACCAACAGAAGTAATAAGACCAGCTCTCAAGCAACTGCAGACACATAGGGAATTAAAAGTGATAGCCAGGGGCTAAACGGAAAAAAGAAACAACTTGAAGTGCCTGTAGGTATACCAAACAATTGACATTAGAGAAAAAACAAATGACATAATATGCAAATATTACTCCTCCAATACTAAGATTTCCTACTGTTGCACTTACACGTCATACCTATGCACCGCCACCAATTAGGTGATCTCATTGAGCAGCAGCTCTTAATCATGCCACATCAGAGGTAGGATCCAGCCAAAAGCATCCTCCCCAGTGTATCTTGTGCTGATGTTTTATAAGTAAAGCATAGCTATATATCAGTTATTCTAATTACTTAGAAACATGCCAGCTTGATTTTTGACAGGATATGATTCAAATCTTTCCCACGGGGCATAACAACATATTCTAGGCTTTCTGAGTGAGGACCACTTTTTAGAATTTTTGAAAATATATTAGCAGGAATCATACCTTCATAAGAAACTACTGGGGATCTGCTTGACGTCATACCTATGCACCACCACCAATTTTTTAGTATACCTACAGGTAGCATATACCATTGGGAATCTGCTTGACAACATTTGCAGCAGCCAGGAGTCCATATTCTAGATCAGCAGTTGGAGCGCGGGTAGGCTAGCAATCAAACGATTCGCTTCATGTAAATGTGTGAATAACAGCAAAACCAAATGAATCCCTTGAGAGAAGCCAGCTTGCTTACCTTTTTGGCAGCTGTTGGCAGGCTGGAAGTAGTAGGCGGTTGTTCACGCCGAAATTGGGTCCGGACCAACACACCGCTCGCACGTCCGTGTGCGGAAACGCCGGCGCTTCTTTAACGTCGGGTTTGGACAGCGGGGTCGGGAGGGACCCCGTTAGAGGAGATCGTCTTAGGGTTGATTCGGGCTCGGTTAGGCCAGCCGGATTGCCTTCGGTCGTCGCCGAAACGAAGGAAGAATAGCAAAAAATGGGGTCGTGTGAGTGAATTAGGGTTTAAAGAGACAAAAACGTAAAGACAAATGATAGGTTCGATTGAGATACCCCTCAATCAGTCTTAGGCCTCCTTACATAGAGGTGGGGGTGTTCTTACCCCGCAGCCACGAATCCTCTTATTAAGAAACAAATTAGCTCTGATTTGATGTAAAAACTATCAAAAACAGACTTTGGTACCGGATACTCCGGCCCTAAGCCGGATACTCCTGTACCGGATGATCCGGCCCACTGTCGGACCCTCCGGAGGTCTAAAATATGGTTTCAAAAGGGGGTCGGCCGGAGTCTCCGGCCCTTGGCCGAACACTCTGGCACCGAACACTCCGGTACTTTGCCAGACACTCCGGGTGTCCAAAAATGCGATTTCAGAAAGGGGTACGCCGGAGTCTCCGGCCCTTGGACGCAGCCTTCGGCCCTGTCGCAGCCATTTTTGTTAAGGCCGTAATTTACACGTTCGGGCTCCGATTTAGATGATCCATATACCCATTTTGATCGTCTCGGCGAGGGCCACGTTTTGAAACCTTCAAATCATGAATTTGACTTTATCTTCATGTCTTTTTAAGCACTTCTTTCTTTCTTTCGATAGAATTTAGCCAAACTCTTTGAAAATATCCTCCACGTCCTGGAAAACATGTTAGAAAACAATTCTTGCGAAATAACTAATACCGATCAAAATTTAGACATCTACTATATTCGGTCTATCAAACATGAATTTTCGATCTTCTCGGGATGCAAATTTTGAGTGTCAACAAATGCCCCCCTGTTTTTTGGTAAAGCTAGCGTACCACAAAACATTCAAGCACTAAAAATCAACTAAGGGCGATGATTCTCTTAACTCATCGGCCATATCCTTATCTTTTGGCAATGATATTCTTCATATCGGCCGTCTTTCTCTTTCAAGCTTCTTGCCATACACTTGGATGATACTTTTTTTAAGTATCGACCGTTAAGGGCCTTAGGTAATGAATCTCCTCGGATATCCTCCAACATGTATGCATTCTCGGCAATGACTTTTACTACTCTATATGGCTCTTCCCAACTAGAGGATCATTTCTTGAATTTGTTGCTTCTTGAGCTTATGGGCAGAATAGTTTTCCACACCAATTTGTCCACCTGAAAGGTTTTAGCCTATACTTTCTTGTTGTAAGCTCTAGCAACTCTAATCTTATCTTTCTCAATTTTTCTCAAGGCACTCAAACGCTTATCGGTGACTTCATCAATATTGTCTAACATTAAAGTTTTATACTCATCGGTGGATAAATCATTTTGCTTAGCTAATCTTAGAGCTCCCAGATTTACCTCCATGGGTAAAACAACCTCTTGTCCATACACAAGTTCACAGGGTGTTACCTTAGTTGCCCCATGCCTAGATATCCGATGAGCCCATAAAGCCTCCGATAAGACTTCATGCCATCTCTTGAGATGGTCTTCTATCTTTTTCTTAATGAGTTTGATCAATGTTTTGTTGCTCGACTCGGTCTGACCATTGGTCTGAGCATAATATGGAGATGAATTGAGTATCTTAATCCCGTAGAATTCGGCAGACTCTTTAACATGACCGGCCGTAAAGAAAGTACCTTGGTCGGTAGTTAAAGTTTGCTGTGTGCCGAATCTATGAATAATATGCTTGGTAAGTAACTCAATTACCTTTTTTTGTGTCATGTTCTTGAGAGCCACCGCTTCGGTCTATTTGGTGAAGTTATTCGTTGCTACTAACACGAAGCGGTGCCCCTTCGAAGATGGAGGATGTATTTGCCCTAATAAGTCTAATCCCAATCCTCGAAATGGCCATAGCTTTATGATGGGGTTCATCACGGCAGCGGGTGCCAATTAAATATTGCCAAATCTTTGGCACTCTTCGCATCCTTTGTAGTAACAATAACAATCGTCAATCATGATTAGCCAATAGAACCCGGCCCTTATTAACAACCATTTTATTTTTGGGGCTGATTGATGTGTACCACAAATGCCTTCATGAACTTCCCCTATAGCTACTTTGGCCTCATCGTCATCCATTAATCAAAGTATTTTGAAAGCTACATGCCGAACCTTCCTATCCACACTTTGGGTTGGACTACGAATGTATGAAACTATAGGTGACCTCCAATCAAATGATTCGGCAGTATCACGGTTCAACGTGTTAGTATCCGAATGGTTTAGTTCTAGCACCTCAAGAATCGATTTCTCAATGACTGAAAATTTACCTTTACTAACATTGTAATCCGATGCTTGTTTCGCCAACTCATTTGTTTTACAGTTTTCTTGCCTAGGCACATGATGTATATTGAACTCATCCATCCCTTTAATGATATCTAGGCATTTGTCCAAAATGACATTCAACGATCCATCTAAGCATTAAAAATTTTTAGCAACTTGTTGCACTCCTAACAACGAATTGCCAAAAGCCTCTACATGTTTAACCCCCATGGACTCTAACATCTCCAAACCAAACAACAATACTTCATATTCGGCTTGATTATTTGTGCAATCCTACTCTAATCGGTTTGAGAATTCAAAGTGTGCATCATGAAGAGAAACCAACACTACACCAACACCTTGACCCTCTTTGCAAACCGATCCGTCAAAATACAACTTTCAAGGGGTAAATGTCACACAACCAACATTTAAATCATGCTCTAAATCAATCCGATGTTCAACAATAAAATTAGTAATAATTTGGCCTTTTATAGATTTCAACGACTCATAAGCCAAATCATACTCAATCCATGTATAAGCCCATTTACCAAGCCTACCACTAGAAATCTGTCTATGCAACATATGTTTCATAACATCGGTTTGACAAACAACCACACAAGCACTAGATAGCAAATAATGTCTCAACTTGGTGCAAGCATGATACAAGGAAAAAATGAGAGTGTACCTTGTTTCTGCATCCACCAACCGTCGGCTCACATATGTGATCACATACTCCTTGCCTTCGGCCTCTTATGTCAAAACAGCACTGATTGCATCATCCTTCGTCGCTATGTAAAGACGAAAAGGGATTCCATCCTTGGGCACCCTAAGAACCAGCGGCGAGGTCAAGTACTCTTTGATCTTCTCAAATGCTTCTTGCTGTTTTGCCCCTCAAGTAAATTCGGTTTTATTCTTTAACCGAAGAATAGGAGTAAATACATTGATTTTCCCCGACAAGTTAAATATGAACCGCCTCAAGTAATTTACTTTGCCTAAGAAGCTTTGCAACTCTCTCTTACATGTAGGCGCTTGCACGAATTGCTTCCACCTTAGGATTTACCTCTATGCCCTTTTCATATATTATGAAGCCTAAAAACTTTCTGACCGATACACCAAAAGCACACTTGAGCGGGTTCATTTTCAAACTAAAACAGCGCATTCGGTCCAAAGCGAGTTGTCAATCGGCTAAATGAGAATCTAAAGCAGCCGATTTGATCACCACATGATCTATGTAAACCTCTATGATGACACCAAGCAAATCATGAAAGATGCAGTTGATGGCTCTTTGATATGTGACACCCGCATTCTTTAACCCAAAAGTCATGACAACCCACTTAAACAATCCTATAAAACCAGGGCATCAAGAAAACTAATAACTATGTGGCTGGAAGCATCATTAATCAACATATCGGCTATAGGAATAGGATATTCATCTTTAGGAGTGGCTCTATTCAAATTTCTGAAATAAATACAAACTGTTATCTTACCGGTGTTCTTCTTCTCCACCGGCACGATGTTAAATATCCACTCCGCATACCTGCAAGGTCTTATAAACTTCGTATCAAGTACTTGGTTAATCTCCTCTTTAATCTGATCATGCATATTCAGATTGAATCTTCTCATCGGTTGCTTAAAGGGCCTAAAGCAAGATTTGACTGGAAGTCGATGCTCAACTAGCTCGCAGCTCAATCTGGCATTTTATTATAATACCATGCAAAACAGTTCATGTATTCCTTTAGCAAACTGATTAGCTCCATCTTGTAATCGGCTTTTAGATTTTTGTTTATAAAAGTTGGCCTAGGATTATCATCGCTGCCAAGATTCACCTTCTCAAGAGGGTTGGCCGATATAAATCTTTGTCCTAACTTATCCATGTCCTCTATTTCTTCTATAGCTTCGCACATATCGTTCTTGTTGGATCGATAGTGTTCCACTTTTTTTGCAACCAATCAAGATTAGACTCTATTAAATCACATTATATGATTGAGACAATTTTCCATCGGCTTTACATTGACGGGTACAAAACCATCTCTAGTCACACTAAGAAAATCATAATCTGTCAAGTCTAAACCGGTCAAGCACTTGATGGTGTCATGCGACAAAGAAAATGATTTGGCCATAGCAACACAAGTTGATGCATCTGCATGAACAACCTCTACATCATCACCAGCCCATTGTATCAAAAATTGATGCAATGTAGAGGGAACACATCTATTAGCATGAATCTAATCATGCCCTAAGATCAAGCTATAACTACCGGGCACATCGGCAACAAAGAAAGCGGTAGCCATGGTTTTGCTCCCAACGGTGAGCTCCATAAAAGCGACCCCTCTAGCCTCGGTAGAGTCTCCTCCTTCCACACCGTTCAAAGTCATGTTGGTCCAGATGAGCTCGTCATTAGCCTTACCTAGCATGCGAGAAATCGATGTGCCATTGATATGACCTCTCACATAGAGGGGTTTCAAATAGTTCTCCAATTCCTCGGGCTTCTCAAAGATAGCGCTTTTGAGCCCAAAGTTGAATTGTGCCATGACCTCTTCTTCTTCTACTAAAGAATAATCAGAAAGTGACAAGCAAATAGTGTTGATATCCATAACTTCCTGTGGTGTGGGCTCGTAGTCCAAGAGGTCATCATCGTCGAACTCAGACATATTGACGTCTCCCGTGGGCGAAGGCGCTGTAGAGCCCTCTCCCAATACGGCGTCGGCCAAATCTAGTGGCTTCAGAGTGGCCACCACTTCATCCGTCACCAGTGGAGTGGGAGCCTCGGGCTCCTTAACTCTTCACTGCTTACCTTGAGGGACCATCGGCTTGATCTCGTTGAAGGCCTCATCCCTCTTCTTCTCTGCCTCCTCCTCTCGAATCTTTCGGAGGCGCAGCCTTTGAAGCTTCCTCTTTGGAGTGTGGGTCAAACCAGGCGGACACCACCTCGGCTGCGTGTACTTGGAGGAGCTCTTGCTGCTGCTAGCTTCGTCATTATGAGAAGCCCCGGATCATCCAAAGTGATCGGTCCCCTGAAGACTCCCCTGATTTTAACATCGGTTGTGCCGATTTTCACAAAACCTTCGGATGCATTTTCTTGATGAACAAAGGTGGAAGGGGTGGGCTCCTTACCTTGCTTTGGGTGCCACTCTTGTTTAGGTGCGGTGGTAGATCCTCCTCCTTGTACCTTGATCCGTCGAGACTCCATCCGATCCGGAACATGGCTGGAGAGCCTTGTGAAGACATCTCCCCTCGGTCCGTTCCACCCCAGATGAAATGGCTAGTATGGCATCGGTGAAACGCGCATGGGTGGCATGGGTATCGGTGGCACGGGCATCCATGGTCCCATGTATGGATGCCACACCAAAAACAGTGGGCAAGGCATAGGATGGAACCATGGCGGTGGCACTCGGAACCCATGTGGAGGAAGAGGAGGAGGCCCATGAACATTCACGGTTTGCCTCATCTCCTTTCTAGGTGGACTGCTTTTCTTTGGTGGTGATCTTGGCTGCTTAATAGACCGATTGTTCAAATCGGTGTTTTGGTTTTTGTACTTGGTCATAAGACGGTCGAAGGCGCTTTTGGGCCCCCATTTTCCTGTCCATGGCCTTACTTTGGTTCACTTTCCACTTGCCCACCTCAGGGTTCTTCGGCTTTATCATCCTGGGCTGTGGAATGTGCCCGTGGGTCTTGTGCCTTGGATGGTGACTTTGAGGGAATCTTAACCATCGGGGGACTTTTCGAGCACTACCTTTCTAGTGCACCCTTTTCACCTGGAGAAATGAGCATCTCTTCGCTGATGATCATGTTCTTTCCGTTGGTTGTATCGGCTTGATGAGGCCGAACCAACACCTTGGGGTTGAGCTCTAAAGTGTTGATGTGGAAAAGGTGCTTGTCGATCTGCATCTCTTTATTACTCAATCGTCCCTCATTAAGGGTTGATTGGACCTGTCGACGGAAAATATTTCAATCGTTAGTAGCATGAGAATAATAGTTATGCCATTTACAATATGCTCTACACTTAATTTCATCCGCCGGAGGTAAAGTGTATGCAATTTTAATGTATCCACCTTTGTGCAACTCATCAAATATTTTATCACACTTAGCTATATTAAAGGTATATTTCATATCGTATTTCCGATACTTATGAACCGGTGTAAGCTTCATGCCCTTTGAAGTCCCGTTAAAGGTTTGATTTGATTTTGGTGATTGAGTGAGCAACCATAGGTAACGTTTGTGTTGTACGTATCACCCCGCTAATTTTACATCAACATGGTGGGTTTCCTCGGTGAATGACAAAGACGATCCCTAGAAGAAGAGTTGCCGGGCTTCGGAGGACTAAGGCTAAGGACTAGTTAGAGAGTCTATAGGAACGTCGGTACTATTAAGGGGGATAAAGTCATTTGTCTCCTGTCATACAAGTGTTAGAGGGTGTGAATGCTCCTTAGATGCTCAGAAAGTACTAAAGATGGCAGAGGAAGCAAAGTCGAAGACCGAAACTCAAAAACTAGCTGAAGACTCAGTCATCGGACAGTCCGGTGAGCCCTGGAGGAGCCAGTCTAGAGAGAGGTGTTCTCTGGAGTTGAAATGGTGCAGTCATCAAACAGTCTGTCGACGCAATGACCGGATAGTCCGGTGAGTCAGAAGCTGAAGTCTAGAGAAGGTGTCTCTCGGAGTCCAAAACTGAAAGTTACCAAAAAGTGAAAGTCTGGTGAACGTCTTCCTCCGGCTTGTGTGCCTTCGATGATGTTGAGCAGCTAGGAGGAGACCAATTAGCAGTAGCAGCTCAGCCAGCAGAGGAGCAGCCTCCGACTGTCATTGCACCCAGCTCTTCAGCCGCACATGATTAGATTCTCTATAGGAGTTGGGTGAGAGGCATGAGGTGTATCGTTCTAAGAGCTAGCTGTCTAGGAGGAGGCCGTGGATGGATAGATAGGGCTTCTGAATTTTATTTGGTAGATTTCATTGGCTCTTTGTGATATTTTGGTGAGCTTGTGTTTCTTTCGACTCTTTTTCTCATTGGAATGCACTCGGTTTTTGGACTATCCCCGTGGCTTCTGTGTGTATGGCTCCTAGTGCTTTATCTGTTTTGCAGGTTCCTTTGTGCATGTGCGCTCCTGTCTCATTCTCTATGGCGCATGATTCTTTGTTAACCAGCGTTCTCCCTCTCAATTTGCTTCCTCGGTGCCATCTTTTTAGATGATTAGATGACAAAGGGGGAGAGAGAGCTACCAAACAGGGGGAGAACTAGAGGAGAGCGACGATTCCTTCCCATGACAAGGGAGGGAAACTCTTGCAAATTTTTTTTGAGGAGTCATCAAGGTAAGGGGGTGAGTGTTTTCGAGATGCATTTTATTCTCTACCTTCTTTCATCTCGTTTGGACTGTTTGGGAGTAATACAATCACCAAAAAAGGGGAGATTGTAAGCTTCATGACCTTTGAAGTCCCCTTAAAGGTATGATTTGATTTTGGTGATTGAGTGAACAACCATAGGTAACGTTTGTGTTGTTGGTCCCACCCGCTAATTCTACATCAACATGGTGGGCTTCCTCGATGAATGACAAGGACGATCCCTAAAAGAAGAGTTGTCGGGCTTCGGAGGACCAAGGCTAAGGACTAGCTAGAGAGTCCATAGGAACGCCGGTACAATTAAGGGGGTAAGGTCATTTGTCTTCTGTCATACAAGTGTTAGAGGGTGTGAATGCTCTTTAGAACCTCAGAAAGCACTAAAGATGACAGAGAAAGCAAAGTCGAAGACCGGAGCTTAAGAACCAACTAAAGACTCAGTCACTGGATAGTCCGTTGAGGTCATCGAACAGTCTGATGAGCCCTGGAGGAGCCAGTTCAGAGAGAGGTGTTCTCCGGAGTAGACGTGGTGCAGTCACTAGAGAGTCCGTCAGTGTAATGACCGGACAGTCCGGTATGCCAGAAGCTGAAGTCCAGAGAAGATGTCTTTGGAAGTCCAAAAGTGAAAGTCATCAGACAGTCTGGTGAAGGTATGCAACAGACAGTCCGATGTCCTATGGAATGGATTCTAAAGAGGGTGTTTCCCTGGCAGAGGAGGAAGAAGGGTCACCGAACAGTCTGGTGGTCCAGTCACCGGATAGTCTGGTGATTGTATAAAGCAGTCAGCTTTATGACATCACATCCCAACGGTTGTTTCTGAGCTTGTAGCCTATTTAAACCATGGAGGGGGATGTTTTTCCGTGTGCCCTTGATCAGAATTGCTGGAGCAAAGTTGTGAGAGGCCAAGGGAACCACCAAGAGAGCATATTGCAAGACCGGCTAGGAGTCGGTGTTCGAGCTTTCGAGGAGATTGTGGAAGACGACGTCAAGTTTGTACGCGGTTTCGGGTCCCCCGCTCGAAAGGGACACCAAGAGGGAGCGCCCGAGCATTGGAGACTTGCTCCAGCGCTTAGGTATTGTGTGCGACAGCTGGGCCGCCGGTGTCTTCACTCTGTGAGTGAAGCGTACCTTTGTGAGCATCGTTCCGGGAACGACAGGAGGGACCGAGACTCCGACGGGAGTGGTCCAACTAGAATTAGGAGAAGGCGCCTATCTTTTGAGACCTCGAGAAAAAATCACTGAGCACTCTCTATCTCACTCTCTTTACTTACCGCATTTACTTACCGTTTGAGTAGTGTGATAGGTTGTTCTTTGATTCCTCTTGGTGGCTATCGTGCTAGTGCTTGCTTGTTGTTATTTTTTATATCACTAGCATTGTTAGGGGTCTTGGCCTACTTAGACTTGTTTAAGTTTGCTTCCGTTGTGGTCGAAGTCTTGTAGTTTTAGTTCATAGCAAAATTAGTGCCATAAGTCCATCGATTCAACCCCTTTCTTGGTGTCTTTGATCCTTACAAGTGGAATCAGAGCCAAGTGCTCATTTTCGGGCTTCGCCGCCTTGAGTAAGGATGCCGAACGGGATGGAGACTCCGCTCGTATTCGATGGGACGATTACTCTTATTGGAAGGCTTGCATGCAAGCCTATCTTGAGTCGATTGATAGGAAAGCGTGGCAAGTCACTAACCATGCTACGAATGAGAATGAGAGACTTGATCCCATTTTCATTAAATTCAATGCTAAGACAAAGAATGCCATGTTTGGATGCATTTCTAATAATGTCTTTTCTAGAATCAATACATCATCCACTGCGTATGATATTTGGGTCCAATTGTTAAACATCCATGAGGGCTCCTCCGAGGCTGAGGAAGAGCGTTACTATGTTCTTAAGAACAAATATGATTCCATCACCATGCAACCTCATGAAAAGCTAATGATGTTTATTCTTGTTTGCTTGTAGTGGTGGAGGAAATCAATGCCTTGAGCCTCAAGGACAAAATTGATGATGTGGAAATCATGAGAAAGCTTTTAAAGATGTTGCCGCTGAGCTACAACTCCATCGTCACGTGTCTCTTCCAAGCCAACTTAGCTACTCTCACCGTTGACGTCATGCTAGGCAAGCTCACAGCCTATGAGAGGTACATGTTGGGCAGCTCCACCGACTCTCAATTGCCCAAGAATCTTGCCCTACAAGTTGATCAAGAATCACCCAATCGTAAGAACAACAAGAAAAAGAATGTGGAGGAAGATGAGGATGAGGGGAGTGATTATGAGGACCTTACGCTCTTGATGAAGAAGCTATTTTGCAAGAGAAGACCCTCATCTTTCAAGAGGAACTCCAGGTGCTTCAATTATGGCAAGAAAAGCCATTTCTGTAAGGAGTGTCCCAAACCCAAGAAAGAGAGAAAGAAGGAAGCTTCAAGTGAGAGTGATGATGAAGAACACAAGCCAAAGAGAAAATTCAAGAAGTTCTTTGTTAAGAAGGAGAGCAAAAGCAAAGAGAAGAAGAAGTCCCCGCACAAAGCTTATATTGTTAGTGAGTGGCTCACTGATGATGATTCGGACTCTTCATCTTCAAGCAAAGAAGAGCTTGCGGGTATTGCTATGACTAGCTCCACCAATGAGCTACCACCACCACCTCCACTATGCTTGATGGCCCGAAGTTGTGAGGGCTTCATTGATGAGGAAGATGATCTTGAGCAGGAGGAGGAGAGCTATGATGATGAAGATGATGGACCAAGCTACAATTGATTTTGTCCTCTTCCTCGAGAAGGCCAACAAGACCATTATCAAAAAGTCCAGAAAGATCGAGGTGGTAACTAAGGAACATGAAGTGACAGTATTCTGAGTTCGAGAGCTTGAGGGGGAGCTCAATGCACTTAAGCACTTTCATGGTGTTCTACGTGAGTCCTATGAGGATCTCAAAGCAAGATACGTAGAGCTAAGTGAGAAGCATAATGCATTGGTGCGCTCCCATGAAGCTCTTGATCTTGACTCTCTCCTTAACTCTTCTAAGCATTTAAATGAGGCTTCTACTTATTGTAATCTAACCCTCTCCAAAGAGAGTACAACTCTTGAGCCATTTATTTTGAAGGAATACACAAAGCTAAAGGAGGAGAGAGAGGCTGTGATGGATGTTTTTGAGCAGCTTACTAGAGGAAGGCAAATTCAAAAAGAAATTCTAAGCAAGAACCTCATCAACAACCACAATCACAAGGGCTTAGGATAATATCCTTCCTCTATCAACATCATTGGCAACTAAGATGAGATCCCCGAATGGATAGTCCCGCTTATGGCGGATGACTACTATTGTGAGAAGTGTTGTCTTGATGGTCACCGCTCCAAGGATTGTCTCAAGGTGAGCGAGCATAAGATTATGCTTAACGCTAACCTTTTTCACGAGGATGTGCACTACAAGCTTTTCAAGGAAAAGGATGAAAAAGTGAAGGCCAAGCCGCTCGGACCGCCAAATGACAAGAGAATAATCAAGAAGATATGGGTCCACAAGGTGAGTGAAGGGGCCTAAGTGGTGGACTATGAAGCAATTTGAAGATTCTTGAAGTCCACCACATGTTGATTGAGCTACAACGCCAATCTACTCTTCAAAGAGGTTATTCTTGTACATAATAGAGTAGGTTTCTTTTCTTGCAACGCATGGTAGATAAGACTCCTTCGTGGACTAGATGTTTGCACTATCATGCATCATGTGTAAAAAGATAAAAGAAAAAGAACAAAAAAATTAGATCGGTGCCTAACCACCTTAAGATATCCATATGCATGGGAGAAGAGATTGAGAAGGTGGTTTGGCTATCTCAAGGCAAAGCGGAGGGCATATGGTAAATAAGCTTGAGATGGGTCAAACTTGGCACCGAATAGGTTTCTTTATGCAATGTCTTTAATTTGCTTGCATCTACATGACATGCTTTAAATTCGCTTGCATTAGAATAGCTGGTTTTGCATGCATTGCGTATAGGAACCACGGAGGAGGCGTGTTACTCTATGGAAAAAGTGACTACAATGTCCTTATGGATTCACATACTCCACAAAGAGTAACCAAAGCAAAATTGTGCGCTTCATGCCCATTGAACCCTGTGCTTAACGGTCACTAACATCTATTTACGTGGATCGTGATCTAAGGGTTCATACAATCCCTTTTGGCGCCTCCTTCTCGCTTTGGTGTTTATCGTTCAATCTTAATTGCATTTGCGAAAATGTTAAACTCATCGTGAGTTATTTATTTGCAAAGGAGTGCTTGAGAGTTCCCTTTCTAGACAAATGTGGTGTTTATTTGGTTCTTTGGTGAGGACACTTAAAGTCTAGAAAGAAATTTCTTGATTGTACAATTCCTTGAGGTCACCGGATATTCCCGCGCCTTCACCGGACATTTCGGTAACTATATCTTCAGATCAGTCACTTTTGCGAAATTGGACAGACATCAGACATTCCAACGATATCACCGGACAGTCCGGTGACTGGAAGAGAAAGCGGGTGCCTCTCTGGAATTGGAATTCTTTAGACACCAGATAGTCCGGACTTCTGTAGTCACCAGACAAACTCTTTGGACCGGACAGTCTGGTGATCTCGTTGATCGGTGAAATCTCAGCCATCCGTTTTGATCTCTTTTAATCTTGGCCGTTGATTTTTTAATGACCTAATCGCACGTGTTCCTTCGAGTTTCTACGACCTCTCGGGTGTGTCTTCTCTCGAGCCGATCGCCGTCGCCGTCGATCGTCCACTGCCGCTCGCCGCATGCCTCCTTCTGGCTCGCCGTGCTCCACCGCCGTGCGCCGCCCTCTCGTCTCCGG
>BCLG01000001.1:556006-567192 GCA_001602295.1 Zoysia matrella | reverse complement strand
CTCTTGCTGCATACTTCGTGCAGGTGTGCGCTGCCCTTTGCTCATTTAAGCTCATCGCTTCCACGTCCACATTTTCGAAGCCCTAAAACCCTCAGTGGGGTTTTAGTTCCTCACGATCGGATGTGTTTTCGACGAGTACTTCGGCGTTCTTCAGCTCTTCACTGCGTGGTATTGAGTTCTACCTCTTACATTTCATTGGAAATGCCCCGCATACCTTGTTTGTTAATTAATTGTGAAAATTGGTATAAATTGCTTAAAGGTTTCACCTTTTATTGCCAATTGACGTGATTATTTAACAATTCCTATACTTGGTGCCATATTGAGGTCATTGCTTGCATATTTTAGTATGGCATTAAGTCTCATGTCGCTAGTGTCACAATTTGGATGCATTACTATATTACGAATTGTGGCATTAGTCTGTCGATATCACCGTTGTCATTTGCTTCATTTGATCGGTGATATGTCCTTGCTTCCACCGCTAAGACTTCATTTAGTGTCACTCACCTTTTGTACTTACAACCTATATTTTATTTCTATGCGGTACAGTGACAGTTGGACAGTGGATCAAGACAGAGTCAGCGGCAGTCTAGAACTCTCTGTCAGTTCAGTGATTTCACTTGGACAGGTTAAGAGTCAAGCTCTTAATCGTATCTTAAAGTGTCAGCTGATCAGTGCTTCTATCAGTTGAGCTTTCAGTGACAGTTGACAGTATGGGTAGACAGAGACCAAGTTCTAAGGAGAAGAAGAAGGCGAAGGGCTAGGCCATAGAGCCTGAGAAGAAGAAGAAGCAGAGGACATGCGACCTTGAGTGGGACAGAGCTCTTGCTGCAGTGGATGTTGATGTTCCTCCACAGAGGAGAGCTGGTGCTTTGAGGATTGGAGCAGCTGAGTCCCAGGAGAGTTGAGGAGGTCAACCCGTCAGAGAGTGGAGACCGCTCCTCTAGTTACAGAGGCACAACAGCGGAGAGCTCCTGCTAGTAGGCAGTCGAGAACCACAGAGGGAGAGGCAGTCTAGAAGAGTTCACAGCAGAGGACACATAGGTGTCAACATCAGAGGGCTGGAGTGTGCGAGATTTGCGCATCTAGAGCCGAGAGAGCTCGTCGGGCCATGGGCAGGATCACTGAGGTGGAGGTTGATTTGTTGAAATTGAAGGGCCCGGCCATCAAGGCCAAGAGGAGAGTAGACTTCACTGCCTGGGTCCCCGCTGGGAAACATGCAGATGCTGGTTAGTTTTGGACAATACTTCAGCGTAGGATCTACGAGGTCTACAGGAGACAGCTTGCCACTAAAGGCAAGAGCTCAGTGTTTGCAGCATATCGCCGCTGTTCTTTGGAGACACTGAGCAGAGGAGCTGGGGTTGACATGGAGGAGCACATCTCTTATCTCTCAGGTCTATCAGATTTGGTCACCCTGCCCCAGAGTTATAGTGAGGACGTGGTGCTTGAATTTTACGCCTCACTGTGGATCTCCCCAGATCGCTCATATCTTTGGTTTATGTATAGAGAGGAGCCACAGTGCTTTGAGAGGTCCGATGTCTTGACAGCGCTTGAATTCGTATCATCAGAGACACGGATCTAGACTTTGGCCCATTCAGATTTTTCACCACCGCTCAGACCTTTTGGAGGGATAGAGCCTAGTGATGAGAGACTGAGTATTGCTTTCCCGTCACCTCATATGGAGCATTACTCGAGGCACCCTCTGCGCTTGACACACGAGGCTCGTGTTCTTCAAGGGTTGCTTGGGAGGGCGATAGCGCATCATGCTGGCTATAGGGAGAGAGTTATTATTCTACATTAGTAGCTGGTATGCTTTCTGCTGAGGCATGAGATCTTTGATTTGACTGATTTGCTGCTAGCTCAGATGGAGGATGTGATATACGAGGGGATTAGAGCTTGTTAGTTACCATTTGCCCCCTACATTTTTCTGATGCTTTGGAGAGCCAGAGTTATGACTGAGCAGGAGTATGTAGCGTTGCCTAAAATCATCACCTCCTTCAGTTCGGTTGAGCCATCCGACTCTAGGGTTCTACGGGTTTCTGTTTCTCAGAGCACCCCTGGAGGAAACGACACCACAGTCCCGGAGGATGTCGACACTGAGGCTTCGGAGGGAGTGTAGCCGGATTCTGGGAGCACAAAGGCTCCAGGTCAGGCCGAGACTCCTACCTCTCGTGCTACATTTGACCCTGTACTTGCTGCCAGATTGGATGCCATTCAGGCAGAGCAGGAGGAGCAGAGGAGATTTCGAGAGGAGCAGCTTGAGCTTATGTGCCGAGAGAGGGCCGAGTTTGAGGAGAGGATCTGACTCGAGCGCCTCTACGTTGAGGAGCGGCTTCGGATGGAGAGAGAGTTTGCCGAGGAGAGGAGACGGCAGGATAGGGAGTTCCATGAGAGGTCGCAGCGCACTTAGTTAAAGATGGCAGTGGCTATTTCTTATGTCTAGCTGATTCGGAGCTATAGCGTCATATCTCCAGGGGACTGGTATGCCACCTCTTCCAGCGTTTTTGATGACTTAAGCTGCCAGGTCCCCTGCCTTCTCAGCTCCAGCCTACTGCACCTCTGCCTCAGTATTCTTCAGTGCCAGCCTTCACATCTGAGTTGCAGAGTCAAAGCCAGCAGTAGCAGCAGTCCACGTTCACTACACTGCTCTCAGCCCCACTTTCACCATTTGTACCTTTTGGGGCAGCCAGCTCAAGAGGTGGCAGCTCAGGCCCTTGCCAATACAGATCAGACAGCTTCAGTTGAGGGCAAGGAGCCATTTTGGATGTCTTCCTCTGGCTTGAGTGCCTTCGATGATGTTGAGCAGCCAAGAGGAGACCAGTCAGCAGCAACAGCTCAGCCAGCAGAGGAGCAGCCTTCGACTGTTACTGCACCCAGCTCTTCAGCCGCACAGGATTAGATTCTCTATAGGAGTTGCGTGAGAGACATGAGGTGTATCGTTCTGAGAGCTAGCTGTATAGGGGGAGGCCGTGGATGGGTCGATAGGGCTTCTGGATTTTATTTAACGGATTTCATTGGCTCTTTGTGATATTTTGATGAGCTTGTATTTCTTTCGACTCTTTTAGCTCATTCGAATGCACTCGGTTTTTGGACTAACTCCGTGGCTTCTATGTGTATGGCTCCTAGTGCTTTATCAGTTTTACAGGTTCCTTTGTGCATGTGCACTCCCGTCTCATTCTCTATCTTGCACGATTCTTTGTCAATCAGCGTTCTCCCTCTCTATTTGCTTCCTCGGTGATTAGATGACAAAGGGGAGAGAGAGCTACGAAACAGGGGGAGAACTGGAGGAGAGCGACGCTTCCTACCCATGATAAAGGAGGGGAACTCTTGCAAAATTTTTCTGAGAAGTTATCAAGGTAAGGGGGTGAGTGTTCTTTCGAGATGCATTTTATTCTTTATCTTCTTTCATCTCGTTTGGACTGTTTGAGAGTACTATGGTTGTCATCAATCACCAAAAAAGGGGAGATTGTAAGTTTCATGACCTTTGAAGTCCCCTTAAAGGTATGATTTGATTTTGGTGATTGAGTGAACAAGCATAGGTAATGTTTGTGTTGTAGATACCACCCTGCTAATTTTACATCAACATGGTGGGCTTCCTCGGTGGATGACAAGGACGATTCCTAGAAGAAGAGTTGACCGGTTTCAGAGGACAAAGGCTAAGGACTAGCTAGAGAGTACATAGGAACGCCGGTACTATTAAGGGGGGTAAGGTCATTTGTGTGACAGCCTGTACCTTGAAAGATACGAACCATCGACCTCAGGATCATATCGGGTGTCACTCGGCGAAGCGAGGACCACAGTACAGCTCAAGCACGATAGAATATATTACAAACTAGTTATTTAAGTTTACAAACCATGAGTTTAAAGTGCGAAAGCTACAAACCTATTACACAAGGGCATCCTGGATACTAAGCAAAAGGATACATCGAGCCCATACGATGTACCTACTAGCAACAACCCACTCAAGGCTGCGAGCAAGGCTCCCAGTAAACGAAGCCACCCTTAGAGGTTGCTCCTTCTGACTGGAACTGAGAAGGGAAAGAGAAGGCACCTGTAACAGAAAACAACAACCACAAAGCCCTGAGCAACTAACGCTCAGCAAGACTTATCCGACAAAAGTGGCTACCTACAGCCGACTTCTAAGAATGAGAAGCTTGACTCATCATGGTTGGCTATTTGCAAAGATAGCACTATGACTGAATCCTCACTTTCATGTTTTAGTAGCATATTAAGTTATGAAAAGATAAATTTAATTTGCACTAAAACTATATCATACAAAAATGCCAAGAAGTTTCTGAGAGATCAAACATAATCATATTTCATATTGATTAACTCCTTGCTACGATGTGACACAGTGAGACAAGTGGTACTCGTTACTGTGACGGGCAGCGATTCAAATCGATTTACATCCAGCTGGAGAAACCTGATTATACGACATGTACGCGCTTTTCGGAAGCCATACATGGCAACCTTCTATGCCAATGATACATAGTACCGGTCCGATGCTCACCTCTCCCGAGCAGTGGTCTTCCATGCGATAACCACACCGGGTCTATCTATGGTTAGCCCCAAAGCTCTCTCTTTTATCATCACCAGAAGAGAGGTTCGGTTACGTCTAGTCACTACGCACATTGGGCGACATCAGTTTCCTGGGCCCATAGATCCAATATGTAATCAGTACTATTCAAACTTGCTCGACAGGGCCGACAATGAATGGTCCTTAATCGACACAGGGCTACAACACATTGGCCATGCATCCGCAATAGACACGTGCCGTGCTACACCTACTTCCCTGCCCGGTCTCCAATTTATTCCATATGACAAAGTAATCTGTCCCACACCAATCCTATAGCTCGCGAGTGAAGACTTATCCACTCGACTTCATCCGTTACCAGAACTATTAGCTTAGCTCTACATCGAGTTACCTGTACCAAAAATACTAACCCAAGGTAGGATTCCATAAATGTAACTACGGTTTCAATCAACTCCTATTACCTAGTGCACATTACAAACTAACCATAAAAAATGATGAAAATAAATAATTTGAAAACAGGGTAATGCACCGGGGCTTGCCTGGGCTTTGCTCAAAGTTAGTTTCCTCAATGACGTTAGCTCGGCTGCTAACATGAAATGATATGCATAAGTGCCGGAACATGCACATGCGATGATAGCTTTTTATTTTCAAAAGATGACTAGTAAATTTAGTTATAAAGCTTTCATAAAAATTGTTTTGAAAACAAAACGCCATCTTGGAGTTTCTCATATAATCAGAGGGGTTTAAATAATTTTTTGACAAAGCTTCAAGATTTACTTAAATCATATAGATTTATAATTATTTAAATACCATTTAAACATAAGAAAACATTTAATAAAATTATTTGTGACGAAATTAAATATGAAACTTTTCTAAAACATAAAGTTTAACTAAATAAACAGAAGAGTATATTTTCTAGAATTTATTAAAATTAAATGAATTTATAATGAATTAAATAGTGTTTAAAAAAGCATAACCTTTATAAAATTATTTCTGATGAAAATAAATATGAAACTTTGCAGAACCAAAATGTTCAATTAAATAAACATGAAGGTGAATTTTCTAAGATTTTATAATGCTAAGGAATAATGATAATGCATTAATAAATTATTGTGTGATCTGAATTAATTAAATTATTTTCATGCATAAAATAAAAATTTGTTAGATTCAAAAGGAAGTTCTAGTTGAGAGGATCCTAACAAATTTTATTTCACAATTGTTCGAGCTAGTACGAAGTTTCTACGAATTTTAGAAGTTTGAAACCATTTTCTGGAGAACTAAATAAATTATTTCGCGAAAGAAAAACTTTCCGGCCTAAATGGGCCTTGCGGCACAGTGGGCCGAAGGCTCCTGGCCCAACAGGGGCAGATCACACGCAGTGCTACGGGGTGAGCCGCACCGTATCCGGAGGCCACACGGGATCCTGCGGGTTGGAAGCAGGCCGGCCGGCCATGGCCAAGGTGACCGGCGTGGCGGCGGCGCTCGCCAGGGCGACGCCCTTGGCGGCTAGAAGTACTGAAACCGGCACCGAAATGATCCGAGAGCACTGGGGAGCCGCATGAGGTGGTCCTCGGATCGGAGTCCGCACCGGAAAGAGGCCGTCGACGGTGGCGGCTCTGGAGCAGAGGTCGGCGAGGGACGGCACGCAGCGGGGTTGACGAAAGATCAAAGGACTTGGCCCTGAAGCTTCATCGATGCACGTAGATGGGCGGCGTCCGGGTTGTCAGAGTGGAAAGTGGCCAGAGAGGGGTGCTCACCGGTGGACGGTCGGGTTCAGGCGGCCGGCAAGATTGGAGCTATAAAAACCTGCCCCAAAATTCTAGAGAATGATCGATTAACTTGCTTACGAGATGCACCCCAGTGTGGTCTACTCAAAGCTGAGAGTAATCGAAGAAGTTCACCACCTGGTTGCGCCGGATTGTGAGGAAGAATGGCCGGCGAGTCTGAAACTTTGAAAATGGGGAAAACTTCGATTCCGGCGTGTGACGGAAGTGGAGGCGAGGGCATGGGAGGCTTCAACTTGTTCTGGCGCCATTCCTCGACGAAGAATGGGGCCGGAGCGGGCTCGGTTGGGGGTGGTTCATGGTGGCCAGCTTGGGTTGGTGTCCGGCTGAACGGAAGAATGAGAAGTGAGGGCATCGGCCGAAGTTGGACACAGGGTGAGTGTCGTGTCCCGCGGGAGGGGCATGTTACCATGCGCGTGGCGCGCATGCAGACGAGCAGCGCGGGCGTGCGCGGCAGCTGGCCATAGCGCTGGCTGCTGGAGGTTGGAGGAGGAGGAGCTATGCCACTGACAGGCGGGCCCCACAGGATTTTCTTATTTCCCTGATTTTCCTCGATTTTCTGCGCGGCTTTCTGATGTTGGTTCGAAATCCATACTTTCCGAGCTCCAAAAATTTTGAAATTTAGCAAAGAGTTAGAACTTTTCAAAAGGGACAACTTTTATTTTGGGGTCACGTTCAAAATCTAAATAACTAAAATTTTATTAAATTTTGAATACAGCCCATCTTTTTTTTGAGTAAAATAATTTATTTGGGACATCTAAACCTCAATAAATTTTTTTTTATGAAACCTTCTAAAATTCAAGTTGTTGTAAGAACTTTCAAGAGAAAATTTTGTTTCACAACATTTCATTGAAAAAGTTTGAATATGCATTTTGAAATTTCAATTTTTATTTGAAACGTGAATTTTGCGAGAAACGGGTTTACTTAATTGAGCTCAGATCCCGTGATTTCGAATTTGAACAATATTGCTTCTTTATTCAGAAACACGAAGTGTTACAATTTGTCGCCTGTCATACAAGTATTAGAGGGTGTGAATGCTCTTTAGATTTTCAGAAAGCACAAAAGATGACAGAGTAGCGAAGTCGAAGAACGGATCTCAAGAACCAGCTGAAGACTCAGTCATCAAATAGTCCGGTGAGGTGAACGGACAGTCCGGTGAGCCCTGGAGAAGCCAGTCCAGAGAGAGGTGTTCTTTGGAGTAGACGTGGTGCAGTCATCAGACAGTCTGTCAGTGCAATGACCGGACAGTCCGGTGAGCCAGAAGCTAAAGTCCAGAGAAGGTGTCTCTGGGAGTCCAAAAGTGAAAGTCACCGGAAAGTCCGGTAAAAGTATGCATCGGACAGTTCGGTGTCCTATAGAATAGATTCCAGAGAGGGTGTTTCCCTGGCACAGGAGGAAGAAGGGTCACCGAACAGTCCGGTGGTCCAGTCACCGGACAGTCCAGTGATTGCATAAAGCAGTCAACTTTATGACATCACGTCCCAACGGTTTTTTTTGGGCTTAGAGCCTATTTAAACTATGGAAGGGGACGTTATCCTATGTGCCCTTAATCATAATTGCTGGAGCCAAGTTCTGAGAGGAGAGACACCACCAAGAGAGCACATTGCAAGTTTGGAGATCTTTGGTGCTAGCAGGAGAGTAACAGGGAGCATTCATACACTTTTAGAGCTTGTAGGGCTTGAGAGGAGTGATCTTTGCCTATTACTCTTGGTGTGGGCAGCCTAGACTGTCTAGGAGTCAGTGTTCAAGCTTTCGAAGAGATTGTGGAAGACGACGCGAAGTTTGTACGCGGTTCTGGGTCCCCCGCTCGAAAGGGACACCAAGAGGGAGTGCCCGAGCCTTGGAGGCTTGCTCTAGCGCTTGGGTATTGTGTACGACAGTCGGGCCGTTGGTGTCTTCACTCTAGTAGTGAAACGTACCCTTGTGAGCATCGTTTCCGGAACGACGGGAGGGACCGGGACTCCGACAGGAGTGGTCCAACGAGGATTAGGAGAAGGCGCCTACCTTTTGAGACCTCGAGAAAAAATCACTGAGCACTCTCTATCTCACTCTCTTTACTTACCACATTTATTTACCGTTTGAGTAGTGTGATAAATTGTTCTTTGATTCCTCTTGGTGACTATCGTGCTAGCACTTGCTTGTTGTTATTTTTTATATCACTAGCATTGTTAGGGGTCTTAGCCTACTAGACTTGTTTAGGTTTGCTTCCGTTATGGTCAAGTCTTGAAGTTTTAGTTTGTAGAAATTAGTGCCATAAGTCTACCGATTTAGCCCCCTTCTCGGTGTCCTTGATCCTTACAACCGGTTTGAGCGAATCACATGCAAACGATTTGGACATAGAGGGCCAAACGAACTCAGCAGCCAAAATGTTACGGGAATCCTCATCGGAGCTATCCGAATCACATTTCACGACGTGTACGCTACGGCGGGTTTTGTAATCCTGTTTTATTTCTATGCTTCGGCTTTTTTGAGCCGAAGCCTTTTGTTAGAGGTGAGTGAGCATAAGAAAATCGTGTCCCTCCAACCTTTCTCTAATGATGTGCACACGCCTATGCAGCACGTGTGGCAAGTTGTTGTGGCCCGATCTTTTCGAAGGATCAGCGATCTTGATAACTTGTCGTTGCGTGATCTGGTGAAGAGGCAATGCAGCGCGAGTCTTCTACGCGACGAACTACCGAGACAATCACCCTCCCACGTACCGACGAAACAGCCCACGCAATCACGCCGTATAGACGTGAAGGCACGAACTGGATGAACCGCAGTTCGGCGTTCTACAATTCCCTCAGGAATCGAAAGAACAAGTTTGGCAAGCCTCTCAAGACTCACGATGGACCAAGAACTCAAGAGTTGTATTTCTGAATTGCAAATTCGAAGTGTCCCCTAAAGTCACCCATTACACGGCTATATAATACTAGTGGAGTTTTAGTTTTGGAAGAAATAAATGAGAACATGTAGTGGGAAGTTGTAACACTACTTTTATTAGTAGCCAGACCTAGTGGGACGCATGGATGGTTGGCATTCTTCTGCATGCAAGTGGAAACGTGTGTGAATAGCATCCTGGTGGCTGGCCGCATGCATTCCTCACTTCCGAATTATTTGCTTGCTCTCCAACGGTTGTTATTCATTGTAGCTGAACGTTCTTCTCTCTTGCATGTCTAGGTTCCTTGCTGATATTTGGTGGACAGAATCCATCATCATCCCATGTCCGTTCATGCACACCATCATTCCTAAGAACATTAAAACAAATACTCAACAGAACAGGTTCATTTAAATTAATCTGATTATTAACCACAAGGTTAGCGTTCACCTGAGAATGGATTTCCTTCTCCAATTGTTTGGCTCTACTCCTTGTAATTGGGCCCACTATATCAGCTGCAGTTTCATTAGAAAGTGGAGAAGAGTGGATGCTAGTAATGTCCTCATTAGCCTCCCCCTCTTGAGAAGGAGTCGTCCTCAACTCAGGCTCACCAATAAATGGAAGCAAGTCTTTGACATTGAATGTTGAACTCACATTGGAATATTCAGGTGGCAGCTCAATTTTGTAAGCATTATCATTTATCTTGTGTAGAACCTTGAACGGACCATCACCCCGAGGAGATAACTTACTCTTGCGCTGTTGTGGAAATCGATCCTTGCGTAGATGCAACCATACAAGGTCTCCAGGCTGGAATGTAACCTTCTTCTTACCTTTGTTTGCTAGCTTTGCATATTGTGCTGATTTCTTCTCTATATTCTTTCGTATCTCATCATGTAGCTTCTTGATAAAGTCTGATCTCTTCGCAGCATCCAAGTTAACTTGTTCCTGTAATGGTAAAGGCAAAAGATCCATGGGCGTATGTGGTTTAAACCCATAAACAATTTCAAATGGACAAAAATTTGTTGTGGAATGGACTGCCCTGTTATAAGCAAATTCAACATGTGGAAGGCAGTCTTCCCACAGCTTCAAATTCTTTTTCAGCACGGCACGCAGCATGGTGGACAGGGTACGGTTGACAACTTCAGTTTGCCCATCTGTTTGTGGGTGACAAGTGGTGGAAAATAACAACTTCGTGCCAAGTTTAGCCCATAAGGTCTTCCAAAAATAGCTTAGAAATTTTGTATCCCGGTCGGAAACAATAGTCTTCGGTACTCCATGTAAACGAACGATCTCCCTGAAAAATAAATCAGCAACGTGTGAAGCATCATCGCTCTTATGACATGGAATAAATGTGCCATTTTAGAGAAGCGATCAACAACAACAAAGATAGAATCCCTCCCCCTCTGAGACCTAGGTAACCCCAAAATAAAATCCATAGATATATCTTCCCAAGGTACATTTGGAACTGGTAATGGAGTATATAAACCATGGGGGTTAAGACGGGACTTAGCTTTCAAGCAGATTATGCAGCGCTCAACATGTCGCTGGACATTACGTCGCATATGTGGCCAAAAGAAATGGTCAGAGAGCAGGTCTAATGTCTTTTTGATGCCAAAATGACCAGCTAAGCCGCCAGCATGTGCTTCCTGCAAAAGAACTTGACGAATCGAGCAGGCTAGAATGCATAATTTTTTAGTCCGAAATAAGAAACCATCATGCACATAATACTTGTCCCAGCCTTTTCCAGCAATGCAATGAGAAAATGGTTCTTTAAAATCAAAGTCAGTAGCATAAAGTGTTTTAATGGATTCCAACCCAAGCACTTTTGTATCTAATTGTGTAATCAAGCCACATCTTCGTGATAAAGCATCAGCAACAATGTTATCTTTTCCACGCTTATGTTTTACAACATATGGAAATGTTTCAATGAACTCAATCCATTTAGCATGTCGACGGTTCAACTTGCCTTGGCTTTTGAGATATTTTAAAGCTTCATGATCAGAGTGGATGACAA
>BCLG01000001.1:465255-553335 GCA_001602295.1 Zoysia matrella | reverse complement strand
TCAAGTCATCCCAAGTGATATGATCAAGTCCAATTCGCTGATAGTCAGTACGAACTTGATTCCACCAAGTTATGGCATACCCTTTGAATTCAATGGCAGCAAGCTTTGCCTTCTTTTCAGCAGGGTAGTCATACAAATCAAAGATTTGTTCCACCTTGGTCTCCCATTCAAAATAAGCATCAGCATTCTCCTTGCCGCTAAAAGATGGAATGGAGATTTTAACCTTACTCAAGCCATCATCATTTTGGCGGTGTTCAGGATTACGGCGATAGTGATCACGGTATCTGCCAAACTGGTTATCACCATAATTATCAAAGCGTCGAAAATTATCGCCACCATGATCAACAAAACCACCAGGGTGACCACAGGGGTTTCTTCCATGTTCCTCACCATACTCAGAATGATCATCAACATCAAAATCTGCAGCACCACCAATAGGAATACGTCGTGCACGACCAAAAAATTGTTGTCTCCTATGAATGCCACGAAAATTATCAAATCCAGCAGCAAATCCTCTGCCACCACCACGGCCACCGCCACCGCCACCTTCAAGAGCACGGCATGCAGCGTCAGCCTGACGACGAGCAGCTTCGGCTTCCAATGCTTCAGGATCATCATGTTCAACATTATCATTTTTATGATTTGGAGGTTCCCCGCACTGTTGCTGAATGTATTGTTGAAGTGTTTGCATCCCTTGCACCAATTGACGCATTTGTGTACGCATCTCCTAAATTTCTTGAATAGAAATAGTGTTTGAAGAAGAATCTTCGTTACCTGCCATGTTAGTAAAGAAGGAAAAGATAATAGGACCCTATATATGTAGAATCACTCCCTCACCACTTACTCAACAAGTTCTTTCTCTTTCTGAAAGGGCGAGAACCAGGGCTGCAATCTGTAGTGGAAGAGTGATTGTACCAGAGACGACGGTGCAACAGCTCACGGTGCTTTTTAGTGGAGCTTGGTGGGGATAAAATGGAAAAGTAGTGCGTTGAAATATAGTGATGCAAAACCGAATAATAATCCAAAAGAGAAATAACAGAAATCTGAGTTGCTGAATACAAAGAAAAAGATGCAAAAGAAAGGAACAGGATGGAAGAGGTGGAAACAACTAGCACCAACCACAGTACTGGTCAAGCCCCTTTTGGCGTGCTGATCACAAGTCTCTTTTGTTTCTTCTTCTTTTTTTTTATCTCTTTTTTTTAACAAGAACTATCTCTCTTTTTTTTTATATATCTTTTGAGACAAACACAGCACAACTGTCAACTAAGGGGCGCAGCAAAGACAAAATAGAGGGGTGGCGCATCACAAAGAATACGAATTATTGGTGGAAAGGATGGAAATTTGTGGCGGGTAAAAAGAAAACAAGGGTGGGATGGGTGGGTTATATATATATATATATATATATATATATATATATTCAGCAAGCAATTGACGATCAGATCAAGGGTGATAATTAGAACGATATGGAAAAGAAAATTTTCAGCAACTAGACAAGTCTCAATGGATTGAAAACTCGATAATGCAAACCACAAATCAGGCACAAATGAGAGGCTGTAGGTTTTCTATTTGGCTTTGTTTGGACTGTAGGTATATAAAAATCTATCCTACCAAAGACAAGAATGATCCTACCGAGTCAACGGAGGCTCTGATATCAGATGATGTGCACACGCCTATGCAGCACGTGTGGCAAGTTGTTGTGGCCCGATCTTCTCGAAGGATCAGCGATCTTGATAACTTGTCGTTGCGTGATCTGGTGAAGAGGCAATGCACCGCGAGTCTACTGCGCGGCGAACTACCGAGACAATTACCCTCCCACGTACCGACGAAACAGCCCACGCAATCACGCCGTATAGACGTGAAGGCACGAACTGGATGAACCGCAGTTCGGCGTTCTACAATTCCCTCAGGAATCGAAAGAACAAGTTTTGCAAGCCTCTCAAGACTCACGATGGACCAAGAACTCAAGAGTTGTATTTCTGAATTGCAAATTCGAAGTGTCCCTTGAAGTCACCCATTACACGGCTATATAATACTAGTGGAGTTTCAGTTTTGGAAGAAATAAATGAGAACATGTAGCGGGAAGTTGTAACACTACTTTTATTAGTAGCTAGACCTAGTGGGACGCATGGATGGTTGGCATTCTTCTGCATGCAAGTGGAAATGTATGTGAATAGCATCCTGGTGGTTGGCCGCATGCATTCCTCACTTCCGAATTATTTGCTTGCTCTCCAACTGTTGTTATTCATTGTAGCTGAACGTTCTTCTCTCTTGCACGTCCAGGTTCCTTGCTGATATTTGGTGGACAGAATCCATCATCATCCCATATCCGTTCATGCACACCATCATTCCTAAGAACATTAAAACAAATACTCAACAGAACAGGTTCATTTAAATTAATCTGATTATTAACCACAAGGTTAGCGTTCACCTGAGAATGGATTTTCTTCTCCAATTGTTTGGCTCTACTCCTTGTAATTGGGCCCACTATATCAGCTGCAGTTTCATTAGAAAGTGGAGAAGAGTGGATGCTAGTAATGTCCTCATTATCTAAGGTGAGACCGCAAACCGTTAAAAGCTAGGTCCTTTTCAGAAGTTGTCAAATTAAAGCATCGGTCCTTAATATCTCTAAACCGCCGAAGAACAACGGGTTCGTCTTTCCCTTGCCGAACCGATGTGACAACTTTAATTCGTTGTCCCCAGAATAAAAGTGATCACGAAACTTGCGATCTAAAGACTCCCACGTGTATATGGAGACCGGGGATAATGATGAAAACCAAGAGAAAGCGGTTCCGGTTAGTGATAAAGAAAACAATCACACCTTTAAAGCTTCACTAAAACCCGCTTCTCCTAGTTGCGCTAAGTTTTGGCTAACGTGTTCCCAAGTGGTCTTGCTATCTTCGCCATTCAATTTGACGATGTCGGGCACACGCCACCCGCTAGGATAAGGGACCGAATCAAAATATGCGGGGTATGGTTTTTGGTAAATTCAGTCTCTCTTCCCATAAGGTGTACTCCTAGCGTCTCACGAAATTATTTGTTCAAGTCCTACTTAATGCGTGCCATACACTCCTCTATGTTGGCAATAGGTGGCCTAGTAGATGCGCTCGGTGGTGGAGGGTGTATATTTGTTTTTATGGCACTAAATAATTCACTAGTAACGGGGCCATGAGGGATACCCATATCGCTTGGTGGGAAGGCGGTGTGCTATATGCGACGGTACAGTAAAGAGCGATAAAATTAGCCAATTCACTCAATCGGCTCATGGTCGGATTGGGGATGCTAGTGATTGGCTCTACGCTAGCGGGAGACACTACCAAAGCACTAGTTTATGCATGAGATGGAAAACTAGTTTGTCCACTAAACGAGTCCAACTGTATGCCATACGGAGGTTGTTTTACACTAGACGTAGTAGGTCTTCAAAAGTAACGGAAGGGTGCGAATATGTGGTCACGTTGGCAACACCCATGGCCGCGTCGTTGATGATGATTGAAAGAACTGGATCCTTCACTTGAGAGATCGTGCCTTGACGGTCCTTTTTGAAACACGCCAAGTACTCCCGCAACTCCCGCTCTTCTCGGGCCTTGCGCGCCTCTTCGGAGACCTTCCGGCACTCTAGGAACGCTTGCGCGCCTCCTGGGGAAAATCGTACAAAGACGACATGACGATGTTTGTCATACAGATCTCAGAGTTTATGGTGAAAAAGGACGATTCAGTTTGTGCAACTAGAATCACTCGCTCCCCAGCGGAGTCGTCAAAAAGTGTGTTGATGCCGAAATCTGGTCCGTGCCAACACACCGCTCGCACGTCCATATGCGGGTACGCCGGCGTTTCTTCAATGTCAGGTTTGGGCAGCACCTAGACAACCCCGCCTCGGGAGGGACCCGTCAGAGGAGGATCGTCTTAGGGATGATCCGGGCTCGGTCAAGCCAGCCGGATCGCCTTCAGTCGTCGCCAGGACGAAGGAAGAACAGTAAAAATGGGGGTCGAGTGAGAGGATTAGGGTTTGGAGAGACCAAAACGTAAGGACAAAAGATAGGTTGGATTGGGATACCCCCTCAATCGGCCTTAGACCTCTTTATATAGAGGTGGGGTGGTCTTACCCCGTGCAGCCACGAATCCACTTAATTAGGAAACAAATTAGCTTTGATTTAGTGTAAAAACTATCAAAAATAGACTTGGGTACTGGACACTCCGGCCCTAAGCCAGACACTCCGATACCGGATGATCCGGCCCATTGTCGGACCCAACGGGGTCTAAAATGCGGTTCCAGGAGGGGGTCGGCCGGAGTCGGTACCTTGCCGAACACTTCGGGTGTCCAAAAATGCGATTCCAGAAAAGGGTCTGTCGGAGTCTACGGCCCCTTCGCAGCAATTTTTGTTAAGGCCGTGATTTACTCGTCCGGGCTCCGATTTAGGTGATCTATATACCCGTTTTGATCGTCTCGGTGAGGGCTACATTTTGAAACCTTCAAATCATGGATTTGGCTTCATCTTCATGTCTCTTTAAGCACTTATTTCCTTCTTTCGATGGAATTTTGCCAAACTCTTCGAATATATCCTCCACATCCTGAAAAACATGTTGAAAAACAATTCTTGCAAAATAACTATTACCGACAAAAATTTAGACATCTCCTACTATATTCGGCCTATCAAATATGAATTTTTGATTTTCTCAGGATGCAAATTTTGAGTGTCAACAGCGGTCCTACCATCGCGGCCAGCGCTGGTGCAGATGGAGTCGCGGAGAGGGAGGGAGAATAAGGACACCGGGGCGTCTCTAAGAAATTAGGGTCCCGGTGCGAAAATAAAAATTGAGCCCTAAAATTTGGTAATTTATTAAAAATCATTTAATTATCTAAATAAATTTAAAAATATAATTTCTAATATTAGAAATATACCAACTACTTAGGTCCCGTTTGGAACATGTGATTCCCTTTCATTTCTTACTTTTTCCTGTGAAATTGAACTGATTCCTATAAAGTGAACGTGAGATTCATGTGAAATTCCTACGTTCCAAACAGGACCTAATATGAAAAGAATAAATGTAGTACTCCCAATGATGCTCATCAACATTCGCATTTGTAATTTAATATTCAAAATTATATTGAAACTCGTTCACAAAAATCTGTCAAGATCACCCTTTTCAATTGTAGAATCCTTATTCCTATTTCTATGAGACATGGTAAGTAATTGGTATTGGAGCCTGTTGCTAAAGTAAATAAATACCCTCCGTTCTTAAATTGATATCACCGCTGACTTCTAACATCAACTTTGATCATTAGTTTTTTAAAAAAATTAATTCAAATGTGTAAAATTTTAAGTTGTCGTTCAAATAACTCTAATGATAAATCAAATTATAACAAAATATACGAATGCTCAAATTTGATGTTAGAATTCAATGATGACATCAATTTAAGATGAGTACAACTTAAAGATTAGATACTTAGCATAGCAAGGTTGGAACTCACAGAGACGAGCTGAAATGTGTATAGCTGTCATCATCCCATCGTAGAGATACAAATTGGGGGCCCAAACATTTTGGGGGCCCTGTCCGGTGGCCCCCTTGCCCGTGCCCCGCGTTCAATGGCGCGAGTTTTTTTGCTATTATAGTACCATCTAGGTTAGGCTTCGCTAATACGGTATTTTCATTAAGACTTCTGTAAAATAGTATTTTCAGTGAATTCAATTCATTTTCTTTTGATTTTCAAATTTGTACTTGTCCATATGACTAAACTACCCCTCCTAATTTTGTTTAGGACAAATGACATAGTACAGGTTAAGCAGAGAAAATAAGATGGAAAAACAGAGACCATCAAGTATGAATAATATCCTGACGCTAGCAGGTTTCAATCGTATGGGCATGAGCATATAAAATTCAAAAAGGTCAGGCAGGACTTGAAAATATTGCATTGAAATGGGTGACAACAGTCCACGCCATGGCACTATGCGTGATGAACAGGCGCGTAATCGCCCTGCGCGCCAGACCGCGAACCCAAGCCACGCGAGCACCGGCCCTGCTGCGCGTGCATCTGCAGGAGGAGCGCACTGCCGCCGAGCGCGTGCTGCTCGGTGCCTGGTGCGCCCGTCCGTCCAGTCGCCGCCGCCGCCAACGAAACAGAGACAACGTGAAATCAAGATAACAAAGGATTAGGGTTAAACAAAATTAGGATGGGTATTTTAGTCACATGGAGAAGTATAAATTCAAAAATCAAATGAAAATGAGTTCAATTCACCAGAAATACTATTTTACAGAAGCCTTAACCACAAGAGTACTATTTTAAAAAAACCCACGACGTAGGTACTATTTTAGCGAAGCTCAACCTAAACGGTACTATAATAGAAAAAAACTCCCCGCAATGGCCCCGCCTACATGAGTCTTTCAATCGCTGCGGCAGCAGATCGGGACTGGGCAATAGGTCGGAATACATTAATTAGGGCTGAAAATGGTCGGAACTGGTCAGAAAAATTCTCTACCATTTTTATTTTCACATTTCAAACACCAGACAGAAATGAAAACGAAAAAGCCGAAAATGAAAACAATTCGGACGGTAATGTATCGAAAACGGTCGATAACCAAAATAAGTCAAAAATGTAATAATATAGATATCATCTAAAAATAAGCTCATACAAGCGACAACATATCTATACCATCCAACATACAAAGGAGTCTAACATAGTGTCACACATTGACATCAGGATAACTTAAGTTTGCAACATAAAATAAAAAATAATTGAACTAAACCAACACAAGCAATGTCTTCTATAAAGAGGTCAAAAAATATGATAGTTCAACAACATCGATCGCCAAGAGGTTGTTTGGTTTGTAACTTTTATTTTTTATTTTTCATAAAACATGTTCAAATAAAATCTCGTTTGGTAAATTTAATTGCAAGGAATATAAATTCACAAATGAAATATTAATTGGATTTTCTAGTTAAGATATTTGGGAAAATGGTAAAAAGGGGAAAAAAACCAGTAAAACGAATTCCGCTGAAACGGTCAGAAAAAAACTATATTATTTTTGTTACCGTTTTCATTTTTTGTTTTGTCATTTTTGTTCGTTTTCATTTTTCTCCGCCTTTTCGAAATAGTACGTGAAAAATGGTAAACAAAACGCGGTCGTGACATGACAGGAAATTTAAATATACCATTTTCAGCCCTAGGCATTACTGTGTCGCCTCCTTGCTTCGAGACCGGACGAGTGGTGGCGGATCGAAGTGAGCAGATGGAGGCGAGTAGACGCAGGAGAGAGAAAGCGAGGATATGGACGAGCACGATGGGGCAGCCGTCGAGGCCTGTACGGCAGCGGTAGGGCTGAAAGAAATTTCCCGTTCTTTTCATTTTATCGTATTTCTTGTTTCGTTTTCAAATCTGCGAAATAAAACAGAAACAGACAGAAACAGGAAAAGAAAAAACGGAAATAAAATCAGAAACGACAGAAACGATTTGATGTTTTTCTGTTCGTTTTTGAGGAATTCCATTTTAATCCGAAAATTTTCCGTTTTTCTTCGTTTTCGTTTTATCCGGAAATTGGCCCACCTCAAACCAGACCCAGCCCACTATTATCATCTTCATATATAAGCAGCCCCACAACCCTAATCCCCTAGACGGCTGGACCCTAGCCGCCCGCGCCCCTGATCCCTGTCAGCAGCCGCACGCTGAGAAACCGACAGCGCGACGCCTCACCTCCACACCCGGCCCCGCGTGCCCCCGCGGCTCCCTCCTATGCCCCAGCCTGGCAGCCCTGCAACCGCACGCCTCCTTCCTACGGCGCGCGCACCCCGGCCCCGCAGTGCGGCTCCAAGCCCCGTGCACCTCCCAGCGGTGTGGCCCTCGTCCAAGGCCCGGCCCTACACGCCTCCCTCCTAGAGGGCGGCGCGGCGCCCCCCCCCCCTCCACGCCCCAGTCCAGTGCACCCCTGCCTCCGTGCTAGGTGCCACGATTAGATCTAGTCGGTCCACGGCCAGATCTCGCCATATCCTACTCGATAGCTCCTAGGTATGTGGCCATTTGGCATTTCTGATATATGTTTATATTTGAACTCGATTAATAGCAGATGTATCCCATGCGGTGTCTGACTAACATGCAGCTTGTTCAGGGGTCGAATTCGACTCCATGGCACCACCTGGCTTTGACCAGCCGTTGAATTCGACACTCAACCGGACCGCCCAATTGCTCTTTGGGCAAAATGCTCCGGCTATTGGAACAAGCAGGTCCAGATGCTCGGAATCTACTGAGCATCAATGTATGATGTTTCCCGTCTCTGTTTACAGTTGTGCATTGTGATATGAATTAATTCAGATGAATGAGCATCTACTCTGTTGTCTGTTCTTAGGTTCTACTAAGCGAAAAGCCAAGAAACCTGCTGGTGGTGTGTCAGCCTCATCGTCAACACCGATTTCAGTCCCATCAGATGAGGCAGAACCAAGTGCAACTGTTGGTGATGGCGCTGACAGTAGCATCAATGGGAGCGGTAGTGGTGCTGCTACAAATGAAAATTCAGATGTTATTGTTATTGATTCTCAGGAGAATCAGGACAATGTGGAGAAAAAGAGAGCAAAGAAATGCACATCTGATGTATGGCAGTACTTCACAAAGAAGGAGGAAGTAGTAGAGGTGAATGGGAAGAATTATGTTCAGATATGAGGGTATTGTAATTTCCCATATTGCAAGGCGAAGTATAGAGCTGAGAGTCATAATGGAACAACAAGATTTCGACACCATTTGAAATCAGCACACAGTGTTGTGAAGAGGCAGTTGCAGCTGAAAACTGAAAAAGTTCATGGTAAAGATATAAGTGTGGTAGAGCCCATCAAATATGATCAAGAAGTAAGTTTAAAGAAGTTTTACTTGGCAATAATCATGCATGAATATCCATTTAACATAGTAGAGCACGACTACTTTGTTTAGTTTATCAAGTCTTTGCGTCCTAATTTTCCAATCAAGTCACACATCACTGTTAGAAAAGATATCATGCAAATCTTTTTAGAACAAAAAGATAAGTTGTATACACATTTGAAAACCGTCAAGTGTCGGTTCAGTGCTACAATGGACATGTGGACATCCTGTCAAAACAAATCATATATGTGTGTCACCGTGCAATGGGTAGATGAGGAGTGGCGTTTGCAAAAGAGAATTATTGGTTTCTTTAATGTTGAAGGAAGACACATGGGTCAGAAGCTGTCACAAACAATTTCTGAAGTCATGGTTAAATGGTATATTGAAAATAAGATATTTTCATTAACTTTGGATAATGCTAGTGCTAATGAGGTGGCTGTGAAAGATATAATTGCTGATATAAAAGAATGTAATGGAGATTTGGTTTGTGATGGCATATTCTTTCATGTGAGGTGTGCTTGTCACATACTCAATCTTGTTGCTAGGGATGGTTTGAGTGTAATTGCAAACACCATTGATTAGATTAAATCCATAGTGTTTGCTGTAAAGTGCTCTCCTTTGCAATGGGAAGAACTCATGAAACGTGTTGTTGAGTGTGGGCTAGACACAAAAAAAGCTTTGTCCAATGATGTTTCAACTAGGTGGAATTCAACTTATCTAATGTTGAGGGATGCCTTGTACTACAAGCCTGCTTTCTTGCGGCTCAAACCTTTAGATCGTCGTAGGTCAGTTCTAAGTCCTTGTTGATTGTTTTCTTGCAATAGTACTTGTGCTCTTTTTTATTCTTTTCTTGCAACACTTAATTGTTTTTATTGCTGTTTTCATAGGTATGATCACATCTTTCCAAGTGCAAGTGAGTGGAACATGGCACTGATACTTTTTCAGTATTTGAAGAAGTTTTATGATCTCACTGAAACGCTTTATGGTACTTCTTACCCCACTGCAAACTTATTCTATAGGGGTTACTGTGAGATACAGGAGCTTCTTGATAAATGGTGTGTTAGTGAAGATTTCACCATTAGAAGTATGGCTGTTGTAATGAGTGCCAAATTTGAGAAATATTGGAAGAGATCTAGTACTGCTCTAGTTGTTGCATGCTTTCTTGACCCTAGGTACAAGAAAAGGCTCATAGAATTCTACATGAAAATTTTTTATGGTGATTTATACCATGTGCAGCTAGAAGAGTTTCTTGCTCTCATAAAAAAATTGTATCAGTTTTATGCTAGTTTAGCACCTTTACCTTCAAAGAGTAAGAGTGATACCATTGATGATTTTATGATGGAGGATCAAGATGAGGAACTTGAAAAGTTCTTATATGATGCAAGTGCTAATGATCTAGATAACTTAGATGAACTGGATAAGTACATGATAGAACCATTACTGAGTCATAGTGGTCCATTTGATAATTTATTATGGTGGAGGAGAAAGACAAAAGAGTATCCTATATTGGCACAAATTGCTTGAGATGTCATGGCAATACAAGTGTCAACGATTGCTTCTGATTCTGCCTTTAGTGCTGGTGGTCATGTCATTGATCCTTACCGCAGCAGTCTTAGTCCGAAAATGGTTGAAGCTTTGATATGCACCAAGAACTGGATAGCTGCAGAAAGAAAAGGTATTATAATATTTACTAATATGTCGCAGTTTAACAATGCTTTTCTATATAATTACTTTGTTGTATGCTGATATGTTGATTTTTGAACTGTTTTCAAAGATTCAAAGGAAGTTCCATCGATGATGAGTGATCTTGAGCTCTAATGAAGCATGAGGATATGGTATGTTACTAATATTTGCTGAATTGCTTATTTAACACTTGTTTGCTACTCTTTAACATGGGGGAGTGGTTGATGAGTTTCCTGTTTTTAATGAGAAATGTAGGAGACAAAAGATGGAATAGAGGAAGGTGCAACTGCAACACCAAGTGGCCATGATGGGAATGATATTGATGACTTTGTATAGGCCGTTGTTGTTGAACTACTATATTTTCTTACTTTTGTATGGAAGACATTGTTTGTGTTGGTTTAGTTTTATAATTGTTGGTATTATGTATTGTTAGACTCCCTTGTGGTATGAATATGCTGTTGCTTGTATGAACTTATCTTTCGATGACGTCTATGTTATTATATTTCTGACATTGATTTTGGTTACCGACCGTTTCTAATGCATTACCGTCCGAATTGTTTTGTTTTCGGAACTCCGTATTTTTCCCAGCCATTTCCATTTACAGCTTTTCTGTTTTTATTTCCATCTGGTGTTTGAAATGTGAAAATGAAAATGGTAGAGCATTTTTTGGACCGTTTCCAACCGTTTTCAGCCTTAGGTGGCGGTGAGGAAGAGAGGGCATGGACGCGAAGCTGGATCAAGTGGAATGAGCCAATACTTCAGGTCTGGCACCAGTGGCACCTCACCCAGGGAGACATACAAACTCGCCGACGACATAGATCGAAATGGCTGCGGGAAATAGAGTGATGTGGCTGCTCGAGGAGCCGAGAAAACGGCCCTCTGCACGTTCTCATGCATCACAAAGAAGATTACATTAGCCGCTTCTTTTTGTCCTCCACATCAGTGCCTACTTCCCTGAGTTCCCTCACCTTGAGTACGCCAGGGTAGACCTGGGACTCGGGCTGTGCCGGGCCGGCACGGCACGACCCAGTCGTGCTTCGGGTCGTCAGCACATCGTGCATTGTCGGGCCGTGCCGGCCGGCCCCACATGGCGAGAATGCGGCACAAGCACGGCACGCGGCACGGTGGGCAGCTGTCGGGCCGTGCCGGCCCAAATCTGGCCCAATTTCAGTGAAAATGCCCACTTTTATCAATTTTTCTATCTTTAAAATTATAATGAAGTTTGAACTCAAATTTATTGTGAGTTTGTGTTAAAATTTTAAGGAAAGTCACATAAAAGTTATTAGTCTTTTACCTAAATGAGGAGTCTTTCAAATTTACACAAATTTAGGTATTAAAAAAATTGTTTAAAATTTTCTATGCGTGGAGGTGTACAGGTTATATATGTACACAAAAAATAGTTTCAAAATTTAATTTTTTTAAAGATTTACAAAAGAGTGGATAATGTTGAATAGTGGTTATGATTAAAATGATTGGTATATAATATCATGTCAAAAACACATTCAATTGATGGAGCATATTTTTACAAGATTTTAGGAAAAAGAATCATCGGATTTGGATAGCATATGCGAAATTTATACAATTTTCAATTTACAACTTGAATCAAAATAAAAAAAATTATGGGTGTGATGGGCTTTTTTCGTGCCGTCAGGCCAAAACAGGCCGTGTCGACTCAGCCGCCGCATTTTCCATGCCAGGCCGTACCGCCCCTCGAACCTAAATTCTGGCCCGACACAGCCCGAATTGACGTGCCGGGCCGGCACGGCCCGTGAGTCACTCGTTTCGGGCCGTGCCTTGGGCTGGGCCAACAGTTCGTGCCTCGGACCGCACGGTTTTGGCCCGGCCCAAATCTCAGGACTACTCCAGGGTTTCAGTGGCATCCTCCACTATATCAAGCGGCAAAATCAGAATAATAAAGTTTTAATGAAATTCAATTGCTAGTTTGCAATGTAAAAAATCTAACAATAAAAAAATAATATTGACGCCTAATCGCAGCTATGAACGAGCACAAGTCTTTTATCATGAATACACACCGGGACTGCAAGTAGATTTATAGACACACTAGTTCAGAGCCCATGCTTCGCTACGGATGCAAGACAATTTGATGGTCTATAATACCGTCTTGAATAAACTATCTACATTTTGACTGTCAATGTTTGCCTAGTGACCATATCCTTCTAGGTGAATAGAGTGGCTCCTTACAATCAGTGGTCCCGTTTTGGAACACTTTGCCTAGTGATCATATCTTTCTATGCTGCTTCCTGCCATGAAGCGGCATATTTCCACAAATGACCTTCCACACAATTTTTTTTTGAAAAAAGTGCAAAGTTAGCAGAATTCAATTAACAAAGAAAGAAGAAATGCTGACGGAGCAAGCAATTGCACAGAAAATTCATAGCATGGATGAAGTTAGTTATTGTAATGAACTAAACATATTGCCTTTGATTGTCTGCACGTGGCGGCCAGCTCGATGAATCTACAGTTATACATGCATTCTTCTAACTCGGAAATGTATTGTACTTTGTCATTCGAAAGCTTTCTTCTAACTCTGAAATGTATTTTTCTTAGTCACATCTAATCTGCTCAAAGAAAAAACCAATACATTGCCTTTATCAGAAGTGAGCTTTTAAACAACTTAGCGAACAATGAACACTTCCCAAGTGGCTTTTGTTTTTCATTATTATATTGCAGGTTATAAGAATGCAAATAAAAATCTGTTAAAGGAAGTAGGAGACCACAGCAGCAACAGAGATCAGGTGATCAGCAGGTGATAACTGCTCATACAAAGAAGTCAATTTCTCATTACATTTTGCTGAATCTCCTGAAATAAAAGGATTCAATTTTTTTCACTGCATGATCATGCTGAAGTCAACAACTTAATTACTCGAGTATGGCAGTATCAAAATCTGTATTCCTAAAAGTTGTTTGCTCAGACAAAAACGGGCGCCCCTGATAGATTTGTTGTTAAAGAAGGTCAATGTGCTTCTGAAAATCAAACTATTGAGACTGAGGCTGATCGAAGCAATGTGGTAACACAAACCACACTGCATAAATTGATTGATTCGACAGTTTTTTTATTTAACAGTCCATATTCATTTGAACTTTTTTTCCTCACGACTGACTTAGGGCACATTTTCTCCCCACAGAAAACACCTAAACTTTACCCATATGTGTTGTTGATTCCCTTTTCCTATATTCCCTTGATTCCCTTTTCTTTATCTTCCCTTCCATTCTCTCTGGCACGATAATGCAGTGCTCCATCTTTCCCAAAAGCCAGGCCAGCGCAGAGCACACCCAGCTCCTGCACCAACAGCACCAGCAATTGTAAAAGGAGTACAGAAATACAGACATAGAGTAAATTGCACAAAACTACACATAGTTTGACAAAACTATCACAAAAACTACAGATTTAAACACTGTATCACAAAATTATAGATTAGTATTGGATTGTATCACAAACCTACATATTTAATGAGTTGTATCGCAAAACTACAGATTTAGCACTTGAATGTATCTCAAAACTACATGTTTAGAAGTTAAGCTGTGTGATATATTTAGTTTTATGATATTCATACATATTAATTCTATAGTTTTATAATACTAACTCATCAAATATGTAGTCTTGTGATACAATTTCTTAGACTCGTAGTTTTGCGATACATTGAAATACTAAATCTGTAATTTTGTGATACAACTTTTTAAATATGTAGTTTTATGATAGTTTTGCTAAAACATGTGTAGTTTTGTTAAATTTACTCGACAGACATATTTTGAAACAAATATGTGTTAGTAACAGAAATAGCAATTATGCAGCAAGTTAAAAAGGATGTTATGTACTTTCACACTCGATAGTTGACTGCGAATGACAAAAGGCCAACAATTAAGCATGACAGGTGGTGGGTAGCACTATTCCTACTATATTGCATTGAAATAGAAATGAAAGATGCTACATATGCAATTGCAGAAACTGCACTGCGGTATCTCTCCCACATGCTCTGGAAACATGGCTGGCCTCCAAAGATCCCAGAAATATATGGTAACATTTCCTTTGGTTACCTTTCTCATATTGAATCTTGTGGTAGGAATCATATCCTCACTAAAGCCTCTCGTTTGCAAAAAAAAAAAAAAAAAGTTTAACCACAAGTCATCGAACATTCAGTTATGAGTGGTGCCAAAACAGTGCCTCGTACTTACAGTAATGACATCCACAAGAAGAGTTTTCCCAGCATTTTGGCCTACAAGGAAAGGTTCGTCTCTTGCTTGAAGAAGAAGCTGATGAGGAAAAAGTTGATATATTTTATTGATGCTTCATCGTGCAAAACAAATGACAGTTTACATCGATTCATCCAAAGCCTGCCTCGTTGGTACGCAGAGATGAATAACTTTATAGTCTACTGATAGCTATACTCCATGTAAGCGATCGAAGTTCAATAAATATTTCAACAGGTTAATTGTAGCATGAAAGAACTTTCTAGCGCTTGTCAGAGAATACATAATCTGTGTTAGTTGACTATTACAATTTACAAGTGAAGCTTAGCATGATCGAGAAAGAGCAGAAAGTGAACATAACAGCTTAACACAGAACAAATCACCTCCTTTTAATTCTTAGAAAAAATGGATTCACAAATTTCATTAGCCTGATTCTCCTGGTGTGCTCGATTAATACTATTTTGAATGATCAATAGTTTGATTGACATGTCTTGAACTACCATGAAGAGCACAACACAGTCTCAAAGCTCTAAACTTTTACTAATGCGAGCCCAACCTTCAACCTGGATGTGTTATATTAAGCTGAGCCAAACACATTAGCCACTCATTCCACTCTTTCTACCAGCAATCAACAGCTTCCATCTTCATCCGCCTGCACTTATCTCAACCAATCTTAAACCGAACCTGAAAAACTAACAGATCAACCTTCCGCAATTAATGCACAACAGATCATGCTCACGAATATGACTAAACAAGCCAAGCGCATGGACATATATAAATACCTGCGGAACCAGTTCAGGAAGGCCTCCCAGATACCCATGGCGTCGTTGCTTCCTCCTTTTCTTCCCCCACGAAGAAGAGAGGAAGAAAATTTGCTTGGTCTCGAAGACGTGGAGGGGATCAGGGCCTCAAGAGTGAGCAGCATCGGAGGTGTCTGAGGCAGGGAGATGGAGGTGGATTTACTTTATTTTGAGGCGGGCAGGTCAAAAGCCTACTGCAGACGACGACGGCGAGGACCGTGTACTGCTGCTTCTGCTACCCTCGCTGCTGCACCGCCAAGATTCGACCGGAAATGCGCTCTACCACTCCGGATCTGCGCAATTATGCCATCCCGCTACCCCATGACGCCGGGGGTGGGGGCAGGGCAGGGCCGCCAGAGCGGAGCAGGGCCACTGCAGGGCTGAGCCGGGCCGACCGGTGGCGCGTTGTGTGCCGGAAGGTGTCCAAGGGCAGGGTGGGCCCCATCTGTCGGCACCGAAATGCAAGACAGACAGAGATCATTTATAGCCATTCGATGGAAATCGAACGGTCCAAATTCAAAGTTGACAGAGAGAGCATATTCACCGATGCAATTTTTATAGGAGTAGATATAAAATATGAACCATATAACTCTAGTATGCAAGAATATGTGAGCAACACGATGCTAGACCACTACACAATAAATAATGCCATCTTGTTGAAGAGAGAGAGAATTCCTTATAAAGGCCTAAAAAACTTACCTCTTCCTTTCTTCACTACAAGAAAATATTTTTTAGTCATCAAAATATTTAATCACTATATGTGTAATATTTGTCACTATAACTATTTTATCACTAAAATTTTTGGTCGTATTTTGGTCAATAAAATCTTGTCACTATATGTATATAGTAATCAACAATTGGACATGTTGGTCGCTAAAACTAAATAGCAATTACAGAACCCTTGATAACTAAATAAATTTATCAACCAACGAGAATGTACCTTGGTCACTAAAAATGTATATCTACAATGAAAACTAAATCTTGATCACTATTTATCAATTTTTAGTAACCAAATTACTTGGTCACTAAAACTTGGTGACTAAAGATTCATTTTTTTTTAGTGCTTGGCCCTTTGCCTTTTGAATTTCCCTGTGAGGACCAAACAAAATTTCATCTTCCTTCCATGGCCGTTCTGTCAACTTTAGCCACTAATAGTGTTAGATGGGAGTTGAAATTCCTACTTTACCACTATTATAATACTCTAAAAAATGAGCTGCTAATGAGTACATGCTTGACTAAGATGGCATTGGTGCCAAAATTTTGAACAGGTCAGATGTTACATATAAGAATCTTTTTAATTTCAATATAAAGTAATTTTTCTCTAGAAATTAAACCATCTTTTTTATCTCAATATAAAGTTATTTATTTCTTTTGGCGCCAAAATTTTGAACAGATCTCATTTTACATAAAAGAATCTTTTTAATTTCAATATTAAGTAAATTTTCTCTAAAAATTAAACCATCTTTTTTTATCTCAATATAAAGTTATTTATTTCTTTAAAAATTATTTTGTAGGTACCTAAAATAATGATTATTTCCCTCTTAACATTACTCCACTGCTCTTTTTTGACTATTGACCCTTCCAAGACAGACTAATGCATGTCCTCCAAGCCTGGCGAATCTTGATTTGATTTCTCCTTCGGATCACGAGCTGCTTCCTTCCACCTCTGCCGATCTCGAAGTCGGTGCCAATGGCTTAAGAGCTTCTCGGTAGACGGTATCTTCTCTGGTGTCCTTGTAAAATACTCCTGCATATTGTATGCCAAGCATCATGGAGTAAAAGTTATGTTGATGTACTAGTATGGCTGCACATACTGTTCATTTCTGGATCTAGATCACCAGGCTATAAATTAAGCGGTTATAAAGTAGCATAGAGACAGCCACAAGAGTCCAGTACAATCATAGAGGGCAAATGAATCATGTGCCGATACAAAACTAAGACGTCATTGTCTACGTATGCAGACCTTGTCCAACAAGTCACACGTGCAATTTTCTTTTCAGGATGGAACTTTCGTCGTCGCGTTCCTCCGCAGAGAGTGAAACATAGTATCCTAGTTTTTATAGCCAATTATATAAATGGATGGACGCATGCCCATCCAGACACCAATCTCATCAGTCATCACTTCACGCCAAAGATGGAGAGGTTCTACTACGCCGCCGCGGTCACCTTCCTGATCCTTTTCTTGCTCGACCGCCTCTTGATATGGCGCAAGACGAAGCGGCAGCGGCTGCCGCCTGGGCCGCGGTTCGCGTTACCCGTCCTCGGCCACCTCCCCCTGCTCAAGAAGCCTCTTCAGACGTCGTTCGCCGGCCTCGCGGCGCGCTACGGCCCCGTCGTCCACCTTCGCCTCGGCAGCCGCGACGCCATCATCATCGGTTCGGCGGAGCTGGCGAAGGAGTGCTTGTCCGGTGAGCGCGACGTCACGCTGGCGAACCGCCCGCACTTACCGTCCTTTCGCGAGGCCTCGTTCGACTACCTTGCGCTCGGCATCGCCAACTACGGCGCGCACTGGCGCAACATGCGCCGCGTCGCCACGGTGCACCTCCTCTCCGCCCACCGCGTCAACATCATGTCCGACAACGTCATCGCCCGCGAGGTGTGCGCCATGGTGCGCCGTCTGGCCCGCGCCTCCGCCGGCGCCGGCGCCGGCGCCGGCGCTGCCAGGGTCGAGCTGAAACGGAGGCTGTTCGACCTCTCGCACAGCGTTCTCATGGAGATCTTCGCGCAGACCAGGAACACTTACTCTGACAACGCCGACGCGGACATGTCGAAGGAGGCGAGGGAGATGAAGGAAATCATCGAAGCGATCGTCCCGCTCATCGGCGTGGCCAACCTCGGGGATCACATACCCCTGCTGCGTTGGCTCGACATGTTTGGCGTGATGAGGAAGGTCGCGGACGTGATTAGCCAGAGGAATGCGCTGATCTACAAGATGATCGATGCGGAGAGGCAGAAGCTGCTGGAACGCAAGAACGATGAGACCGACGCCGTCGCTTCCGACGAGAAGCAGAGCATGATCGGTATCTTGCTAGAGCTGCAGAAGACGGAGCCTGAGATCTACACGGACACTTATATCGCCGCTCTAATAGCAGTGAGTAGAATTTTACATGCCCTTAATTCTTTCATAACAACCTAATTGATCACTATGCTCTCTTTTAGTAACGTATTATTCATTGTATCTGGATTGAAGAATCTTCTCGGCGCCGGAACAGAGACGACCTCGACAACCACGGAATGGGCAATGGCTCTCCTCCTGAATCACCCAGATATACTTAAAAAGGCCCAAGAAGAAATCGACGCCCAGGTTGGAGGGAGTCGTCTTCTCGACAAGAACGACCTGCCCCATCTGCCGTTCCTCCACTGCATCATCAACGAGACTCTGCGGCTCTACCCTGCTGCGCCGATGCTCCTGCCGCACGAGGCATCGGCCGACTGCAAGATCCACGGATACGACGTCCCGGCTGGTTCGATGCTGCTGGTCAACGCGTACGCCATCCACAGGGACCCAACGATGTGGGAGAAGCCGGAGGAGTTCAGGCCGGATAGGTTCGAGCACGGCAAAGAAGAGGGTAAGTTCATGATCCCATTCGGAATGGGGAGGCGCAAGTGTCCAGGTGAGACCCTCGCCATGCGAACCATGGGGCTGGTCCTGGGCGCTCTCCTACAGTGCTTTGACTGGAGCAGAGTGGGAGAAGCAAAGGTTGACCTGACACCAGGCACTGGCCAGATCATGTTCAAAGCTGTCCCTCTCGAAGCACTCTGCACGCCGCGAGAAAAGATGCTTGCATTTCTTCAGAAAGTTTAGGTGCTGAAATGGTATCGTGTACTCCTAAGTTCTGTAATCACTTGCGATACTGTAAAAATATAATTTCGCAGATGTTAACGTGTTCTAGGTAAATGTTAGACGTCGAAATCGGACCGGTCCAACACATCGCTCGCACGTTCATGTGCAGAAACGTCGACGTTTTTTCAACACGGTATTTGGGCAGCATCTAGACAACCCTACCTCGGTAGGGACCCGTCAGAGGAGGAACGTACTAGGGTTAGATTCGGATTCGGTCAGATCAGCTGAATCGTCGGGACGAAGAAAAAACAGCACAAGGTTCGAGTAAGAAGATTAAGGTTCGGAGAAGAACGAAACGTAAAGGAAAATGATAGGTTCGATTGAGATGATCCTCAACTGGCCATGGGCTGTTTTATAGAGGAGAGATGGCTTTATCCCGCAGGGCAACTAATTCCACGAGTTAAAAAAAATTAGAATCAATCTGCTGAAAACTTTAGTAAATCAGCATTACCGGAGTCTCTGTTAAAGTGTTGGACACTTCGATGACCAGAGTCTCCGGTAAAGTGTCGGAGGTTCCGTCGTGTAATTCTGAGAATCCGAGAGGGCTCACCGGACACTCCGGTGGGTCAAGTGCCCGAACCTGAGAGCGCTCACTGGACACTAAGGCAACGTGCCAAATACTTCGGTGGCCTTGTGATTTTTGGGTGTCAACATATGCCCCATGTTTTTTTGGTGAAGTTCCTACACCATAAAACATTTAAGCCCAAAAACCTCTAAGCTCTAAGGGCGATGGTTTCCTTGACTCATCGGCCATTGTATTCAACTTTGGCAACGATGCTCTTCACATCGGTCACTTTTCTCTTACGCTTCTTGCCATACACTTGGATGATATTTTTTTAAGTATGGACCGTTAAGGGCCCTAGGTAATGATTCTCCGCGAACATCTTCCAACATGTATGAGTTTTCGACGATGACTTTTACTATTTGGTATGGCCCTTCCTAATTAGGAGACCATTTTCTGAACTTGTTTCTTCTTGAGCCTACGAGCAGAATAGTTTTCAAACCAATTTGCTCTGACTTTCACCTTCTTATTGCTGGCTCTAGCAACTCGAGCCTTATCTCTCTCAATTTTTTTCAAGGTATTTAAACGTTTATCAGTGACTTTATCGATATTGTCTAGCATTAGAGTTCTATACTCATCGGTGGATAAATCATTTTGTTTGGCTAACCAAAGAGCTCCTAAATTTACCTCGACGGATATAACGGCTTCTTGTCCATACACAAATTTATAGGGCGTTATCTTAGTTGCTCTATGCCTAGATATTCGAGGAGCTCGCAATGCTTCTGATAAGACATCATGCCATCTCTTGGAATGGCCCTCTATTTTTATCTTAATGAGTTTAATCAACATTTTATTACTGGACTCGGCCTTACCATTGGCCTGAGCATAATATAGAGATGAATTGAGTATTCTAATTTCGTAAGATTCGGCAAACTCTTTAACATGACCGGACGTAAAGAAAGTATCCTAGTCGGTAGTTAAAGTTTGAGATATGTCGAATCTATGAATAATATACTCGCAAAAGAACTCAATTACCTCTTTGTGCATCATGTTCTTGAGAGCCACCGTTTCGGTCTATTTGGTAAATTAATCCGTCACGACTAACATGAAACGATGTCCCTACAAATGTATTTGCCCTATACAGTCCAATCCTCATTCTCAAAATGGTCATAGTTTTATAATGGGGCTCATCATAGCTGCGGGTGCCAATTGAATGTTTCCAAATCTTTAGCACTCTTCGCATCTTTTGTAGTAGTGGTAGCAATCAGCAATCATGGTTGGCCAATAGAATCCGGCCCTCCATAACAACCATTTCATTTTTGAGCCGATTGATGCGTACCACAAAAGCCCTCATGAACTTCCCTCATAGCTACTCTAGCCTCATCATCACCCAAATATTTCAAAAGCAAATTATCCCCCGTTCGGCGATATAAGTCACCATCGAACAAAGTATACTTAAAAGCGACATGCCGAACTTTCCTATCTACACTTTGGGTTGGGTCACGATTGTATAAAATTGTAGTTGACCTCTAATCAAGTGATTCGATACTATCACGGTTTGACGTGTTAGTGTCCGAACGGTCTAATTCTAACACCTCAAACATCAGTTTCTTATTGACTAAAAATCTACCTTTACTAACATTGTAACCAGATGCTTGTTGAGCCTACTCATTGGCTTCACTGTTTACTAGCCTAGGCACATGATGTACGTCGAATTCATCTATTCTTTTAATGACGTCTAGACACTTATCAAAGATGACGTTTAATTATCCGTCTAAGCATTGAAAATTTCTAAAAATTTGTTGCACTACTAACAACGAATCACCGAAAGCCTCTACATGTTTAACCCCATGGACTCCTACATCTCTAAACCGAACAACAATGCTTCATATTCGGCTTGGTTATTGGTGCAATCATACTCTAATCGGTTTGAGAATTCAAAATGTTTATCATGAGGACATACTAAAACCACACCAACACCTTGACCCTCTTTATAAACCGATCCATCAAAATATAACTTTCAAGGCGTAAAAGTAACATAAGCAATATCTAGATCATGTTCTAAATCAATCCGATGTTCAACAATAAAATTAGCAACAATTTGGCATTTTATGGATTTCAACGATTCATGAGCCAAATCATATTCAATCAATACGTAAGCCCATTTACCAAGCCTACCATTAGAAATCGGCCTATGCAACATATATTTAATAACATTGGTTTGATAAGCAACCACACAAGTGCTAGATAGCAAATAATGTTTCAACTTGGTGCAAGCATGAAACAAAGAAAAGCATAGTTTTTCGACAAGGGTGTACCTTGTTTCCACATCTACCAACCGTCGGCTCAAATAGGTGATCACGTACTCCTTTTCTTCGGCTTCTTGTGTCAAAACAGGACCAACCACATCATCTTCTATCGCTACATAAAGACGGAAAGGGACTCCTCCCTAAGGCGCCCTAAGCACCGGTGTCTTCGGGCGCCCTAAGCACCAGTGGCGAAGACAAGTACTCTTTGATCTTTTCAAAAGCTTCGTGCTGTTTTGCCCTCTAAGTAAATTCGGCTTCATTCTTTAGCCGAAGAATAGGAGTAAATGCATTAATCTTTCCTGACAAGTTGGAAATAAATCGCTTTAAGTAATTCACTTTTCTTAAGGAGCTTTGTAACTCTCTCTTACATGTAGACGCTTGCACGTTTCTAATTGATTTTATCTTCTTAGGATCTACCTCTATACCCTTCTCATGAATTATAAAGGCTAAAAACTTTTCGGCCGATACATCAAAAGCACATTTGATCGGGTTTATTTTCAAACTGAAACGACGCATTCGGTCCAAAGCGAGTTGCAGATCTGCCAAGTGAGAGTCTAAGGTGGCCGATTTGATCACCACATCATCTATGTAAATCTCCATAATAACACGAAGCAAATCATGAAAGATAAAGTTCATGGCTCTTTGATATGTGGCATCTGCATTCTTCAACCCAAAAGTCATGACAACCCACTCAAACAACCCTACAAAATCGAGACATCTAAAAGAAGTTTTAGACTTATCCTCTTTAGTCATGAAGATTTGGTCATATCCCGCATTACCATCAAGAAAGCTAATAAGTCTATGGCCGAAAGCATCATTAATCAACATATCAGCTATTGGCATAGGATACTCATCTTTAGGAGTGGCTCTATTCAAATTTCTAAAGTCAATGTAAATTCTAATCTTACCAATGTTCTTCTTTTCCACCGACACGATGTTGGAGATTCACTCCGCATACCTGCAAGGTCTTATAAATTTCGCATCAAGTAATCGGTTAATTTTCTCTTTAATCCGATCATGCATATTTGGGTTAAACCTTCTCATCGGTTGCTTAAAAGGTCTAAAACCAAATTTTATTGGAAGCCGATGCTCAACTAGCTCGCGGCTCAACCTGGGCATTTCATTATAAGACCATGCAAAATAGTCCACATATTCATTTAGTAAACCGATTAACCTCACCTTATAATCGACTTTCAGATTTTTATTTATATAAGTTGGTCTCGGATTATCATCGTTGTCAAGGTTCACCTCCTCAAGAGGATCAGCTGATGTGAATCCTTGTCCTAACTTATTCATATCTTCTATTTCCTCGATAGCTTCGCACATATCATTCGTATTAGACCAATAGTGTTCCACTCTATTTTGCAACCGATCAAGATTAGAATCTATTAAATCACATTATATGGTTGAGCCGATTCTCCATCGGCTTTACATTTACCAGTACAGAGCCATCTTTATTCACGCTAAAAAAATCATAATCCATCAAGTCTAAACCGGTCAAGCACTTGACAGTGTCATGCGGCAAAAAAGATGATTCGGCCATAGCAACAGAAGCCGATGCATCTGCATGAACAACTTCTATATCATCACCAATCCATTGTATCAAGAATTGGTGTAAGGTAGAAGGAACACATTTATTGGCATGAATCCAATCACGCCCTAAGGTCAAGCTATAATTACCGCGCACATCGGCAACAAAGAAAGTGGTAGCTAAAGTCTTGCTTCTAACAGTGAGTTCCATAGAAGCGACCCCTTAGCCTCGATAGGCTCTCCTCCTCCCACAATGTTTAAAGTCATGTTGGTCCGGATGAGCTCGTCATCGGCCATACCTAGCTTTTTAAACAAAGAATATGGCATTAGATTAACAATAGCACCGCCGTCTACAAGCATGCGAGAAATCGGTGAGCCATTAATTTGACCTCTCACATAAAGGGGTTTCAAATGGTTCTTTGATTCCTCGAGCTTTTCGAATAGCATTTTTCGGCTCAAAGTTGAATTGTGCCATGACTTCTTCTTCCTCTATAAGTGAATAATTAGAAAGGGTTAAGCAAATAGTGTTAATGTCCATACCTTCCCGAGGCAGTGTAGGCTTGTAGTCCAAGAGGTCATCGCCGTCGAACTCGGACATATCGACATCTCCCATGGGCGAGGGCGTTGTGGAGCCCTCTCCCAAGATGGCGTCGGCCAAACCAAGTGGCTTCAGAGTAGTCTCCGCTTCCTCCGTCACCGGTGGAGTAGAGGCTTTGGGCTCCTTAACCCTCCACTATTTACCTTGAGGGATTATCGGCTTGATCTCGTTAAAGAACTCGTCGCTCTTTTTCTCCGTCTCTTCTCACATCTTCCGGAGGCGCATCCTTTGGAGCTTTTTTTTTTTAGTGTGGGTCAAGCCAGGCGAACACCACCTCGATTGCGTGTACTTGGAGGAGCTCTTGTTGCTGCTAGCTTTATGGTCATGGGAGGCCTTTTTGACCGGATCATCCAAAGTGATCGGTCCCGTGAAGACTCTCCCAATTTTGACATCGGTTGTGCCAATTTTCATGACACCTCCGGATGCACTCTCTTGATGAACAACGGTGGAGGGAGCAGGTTCGTTACCTTGCTTCGGGGGCCACCCTTGCTTAGGCACGGTGGTAGAGCTCCCTCCTAGAACTTTGATCGGTCAAGAATCCGTCCGATCCAGAATAGGGTTGGAGACCTTGTGAAGACATCTCCTCTCGGTCCATTCCACCCCGGATAAAATGGCGGGTGTGGCATCGGTGGAACGGGCATCGGTAGCATAGGCATCGGTGGCACGGGCATCCACGGTCTCATGTATGGATGTCACACAGGGAAGATGGGCAAGGCATAGGATGGAACCACGGCGGCGGCACTCCGAATCCATATGGAGGAAAAGGAGGAGGAGGCCCGTGCACATTCACGGTTGGCCTCATCTCCTTCCTAGATGGGCTGCCTCCTCTAGGTGGTGATCTTGATCGCTTCATAGACCGATTATTCAAATCGGTCTTTTGATTCTTAGCCATGAGCTGGTCGAAGGCGTTTTTAGGCCCCATCTTTCGATCTGTGGCTTTGTCTTGATTCACCTTCCACTTGCCCACTTCAGGATTCTTCGACTTTATCATCTTAGGCTGTGGAGCTTGCCCTCCGGGACTAGAGCCTTGGATGGTGACTTTTAAAGACTCTTGACCATCGGAGAACTTCTCGAGCACCACCTTCTTAGAGACACCTTTCTCACTTGGAGAAACAGGCATCTCATCCCCGATTATCACGTTCTTCCCTTTGGTTGTATCGGCTTGATGAGACCAAATCAACACCTTAGGGTTGAGCTCTCAAGTGTTGACGGGGAAAGGGTGCTTGTCGATCTGCATCTTCTGAAGACTCAATCGTCCCTCATTAAGGGCCGATTGGGCCTGTCGACAGAAAACATTGCAATCATTAGTAGCATGAGAATAAGACTTATGTTATTTACAATATGCCCTACGCTTAATCTCATCCGCCGAAGGCAAAGTATATGCAATCTTAATATATCCACCTTTGTGCAACTCGTTAAATATTTTATCACACTTAGCTACATCAAAGGTGTATTTTACGTCGTCTTTCGATTCTTATGAACCGGTTTGAGCGAATCACAAGCTAACGATTTGGTCTTAGAGGGCCAAACAAACTTGACAGCCAAAATGTCATTGGAATCATCATCGGAGCTATCCGAATCACAATCCATGATGTGCATGCTACGGTGGTTCTTGTAGTCATGTTTTATTTCTTTGCTTCAGCTTTCTTAAGCTGAAGCCCTTTGTTGGAGGTGGATGAGTGTAAGAAAATTGTATTCCTCCAACTTTTCTCTAAGATACGACCGTAAACTACTAAAAGCTAGGTCGGCTAAGTCTTTTTTTAGAAATTATTAAATTAAAGCATCAGTTCTTAATATCTCTAAACCGCCGAAGATAGTCAACAAAGGGTTCCTCTTTCCCTTGCCGAACCAATGTCAAGTGCGACAGCTTCAATTTGTTGTCCCCAAAATAAAAGTGGTCATGAAACTTGCGCTCTAAAGACTCCCACGTGTATATGGACCTCGGAGACTGATGAAAACCTAAAAAAAGCGGTTTCGGTTAGTGATAAAGAAAACAATCATACTTTTAAACCCTTACTAAAACCCGCCTCTCCTAGTTATGCTACATATTGGCTAACGTGTTTCCAAGTGGTTTTGCTACTTTCGCCATTGAATTTGACGAAGTCAGGAACACGTCATCTGACGGGATATGGGACCGAATCAAAGTATGCGGGATACAATTTTTGATAAATCCGGTTTCTTCCCTTGAGGTTTACCCCTAGCATCTCACAAAATTATTTGTTTAAATCCTCCTTAATGCAAGCTATACACTCCTCTATGTTTGATATGGGTGGCCTAGTAGATGTGCCCGGTGGTGAGGGATGTGTGCTCATTTTCATAGCGCTAAACAATTCATTAGGAATGGGGCCATGAGAAATACCCGTACCGCTAGGTGTAATAGGTGGTGTGCTATATGAGATGGTGCGGTAAAGAGGAACAAAATTAGCCAATTCATTCAATCGGCTTGTGGCCGGATTAGGGATGCTAGTAATTGGCTTTATGCTAGCTGGAGACACTACCAAAGCACTAGTTTGCGCGTGTTTGCCCACTAAACGAGTTCAATGGCGTGCAAACGAAGGTTGTTCTACACTTGGCGTAGTAGGCGCCGATGCACTAGTAGTAAGACCTACAAGCGCAACATGAGACGATGATGCAATACTAACATTTTTATACTTAGACAAATTTTCTTAGATCACATATTGCGTATCGTTCGTTAAGACCTTTTTAATATCGGCAAAGTAATATGAAAGATCTTCAAAAGTAACGGTAGGGTACGAAGATGTCTTTACATTGGCAGCACCCATGGCCGCATCGTCGTCGACGGCCAGAAGAACGGGCTCCTTCACTTGTGAGATCGCGCATTGACGGTCCTTCTTGAAGCACGCCAAGTATTTCTGTAGCTCCAGCTCCTCGCGCACCTTGCACGTCTCTTTAGAGGCTCTTCGGCGTCCCAAGAATGCCTTGTGCGCCTCCTTAGGCAACTTCTTCAAGGATGGCAAGACAATGTTCGATCTTGGAGGTCATGATGATGGAAACGACAATTCCAGTAATGATCTAAACAGTGTTATGATAGACACAACACTAAGTAAATTAAGTTATTTTTAAAATATAGTATCCATTATGGGACCTGTTATGTAAAAGTCAGGGATTTCAGGACGTGATCAATTCCAGTAATGCAGCGATGCTAAAATCAGGCATAGGTGAAGTCATCCACATGTTTTTCCGACAGAAATAGGCAGAAATTCTTTATGTATTAGCTGAGAAAAAGGATGGTAAAATCAAGATAAATTTAGAATCTGAGATATAATAACTAAAGCATCCAGGAGATGGTGTGGCTTTGAAATTCTACCTAGATTTCCCAGTGCCAGTGGTCTGCTATGCCTCCTTCCTCTTCCTCGGCAGGGATGTAACAATGAAAATTGAAAGGAACCGAAGATGCTAATGTAGCAAGCTCCAGGAAAGAAATTTTCACTAAAGATGACAGTCAATAACTGTTTTAGTAAGCTGTGCCAAAGAAGTTATCAGTCAAAATGCAGTTGGAAAGTAAAAAAAATGTGGAAAATAATTAACATGGCAAAAAATATTTAGACTTAAATATCTAATTGCTAGAAGAGCGGTGTGTACATCTACATATAGCGCAAAGCTTTCTCTGATACATTCAAAACACAGACTTTTATTGTTCGGAAGCTAAGCTGCAATTATGTTGGAAACTATAGAATAGAAAATATCTCAAAGCCCGTCAACTTTCCTTTAATGATTTTGTATTGCTGGTGAAGCATTCTAAAGGACATATATTTCATAAATAAGCATATGCTTGTATTGAAGAAAAAAATAAGCATCTACTTTGTGGGAGGGAGTACCAAATACAACTTGCTGAAGACTCCCCTCCATACTCATAATTTAAGTCGTTTTGGACAACGACACGGTCTCTAAAAGATAACTTTTACTTCTATTTTTTTCTAAAAATATTTATCAAAAAGGGACATGTATATACTTTTATGAAAATTTTGTTTAATACAAATTTAGTCATATGATTTTCATATTTCTAAACTTAACAATTTATTAATTATTTGTAATTTATATTTTCAATGTTTGACCAAAGCAATGTCTAAGCGATTTGAATTATGAGCATGGAGAGAGTAAATGCCAGGTACAACAGAGTTCATAAAGAACGAAAACAATCTGAACATTGGAGGGGGCATGTAAGAGGTGGCACACCAATCTATGATTATCAAGGAATTCTACACAAAAAAGGGAAAAAGTGGCGGCAAAAAAATATAAGTAGCTGCACAGCCCATGGTAAGGATGTTCGCCCTTACATGCTTTTTAAGGTAGCAACACTGCCGTTTGATTATGCATTTGAACCTTCACAGAAATGGCTAATGGTTATCCAACAAAATAGTGAAACTGATACGTCCTTAGCACCCTGGTATATGCATTATCTCTTGTTTGAAGGGATAACTGCACAAATCGCTCTTTACTCTAGTCAGTTTCTCACCTCAGAGAGCAGTAAACCAGTAACCTGTCAGCCTTTAAACCTGCATAGCCAACCAATCAAGGTATGGAAAAGGAACTGGCTAGTCCTGCCAAGTAATCAACTATAAAATAGACACCGCACTTTAAGCCACAATCTTTGAACCAAAAAGTACCATTAAGAGAACACTATTCTTGATCATTATCTGATCAAAAGATTTAACGTCCAACAGACTTTTTTCAACTGACATATAAAGATACAACTTGAAGGCTGATGCTCAAGGCAAAACTATAACAATCAACAGATTATAGTTGTTTCTCATGTTTTTCGTTACAGATTTCTGTTTCCTTCTTTGGCCTTGGGTACGGAACGATCATGGTGAAACGAAACTGTTATACCATATATGCATTTACCTTGGGCGGTGAAGGCGCTTTTCCTGAAATGTGAGTAACTACGTACAGCTTGGGTCGGCCCTGCCATTTTGAAGGCCCGGTGTGGTACTGGGTTTGGGGCCCTTTGCAACATTTATATAATTCATTTGTATCATAAACATTAGCCTAAAATATCATAATATTTGGAGTGTTTATTTTGCTGAAATATTATTCGTGGTCAGCAAGAAATAAAAACAGCTCATTTTGTTAGATGTTTTTAGCCCCAGCTTGCTTTTTTAGATGAAAAGAAAACTTCGCTCACTGTCCATTCGGATTTGGGACAAATTTATTTGGAGAGCCAGTAAGCAACGGGATAATTATCTATTGCATTGCCTAATGGGCTTTTTTTTCTCTCCGTGGTTATGTGATCCAAGCAACCCAATTACTAGGCCTACTAGACTCCTTTAACCCTTTCGCCGACCATCTTCTTCATTAAATACAGCAAGAAATGAAAAAAGGCACAGCAGAACAGAGCACCATGGCCACGGCGGATGGACAACCAGGTCGATGCTGGTTCGCCATGCCTCGCCGGACCACGTCGCACTCCGTCGGTATCCCGCGTGCTCTGCTATCCTAGTTCTACTAGGCAGTCTTTAGGGAACCCGCACGTCATCGCTCGCTCATCGGCAGCGCGGCCACGCTCCTGCGCTGGCTCTCTTGGCGGCTGCAGTGTTGCTGCTTGGTTTGAACTGGCCGGAGGCCCCTGACCTTGCGGGGAAGGGGTGGTCGCACCATACGCACCGCCCTAGGTTCTGGCATGACTAGAGCTTCATCATGGCTCATGGTTTCTTGTAAGTGCCTATAGACGTAAACAATGAATCAAAGCATTCTGTTTTGTCCCCAATGTAACAGACAATGAATAAACAAAAGAGAATACAATTAATATTCCCTTCATCCCCAAATATAAGCATTTCTAGGTTTCTTAAAAATCAAATTCTATCAATTTTGACTAATAATATCTAGAAATTTAAATAATTTTTAATATAAAGAGTTAGATATTATGAAAGTCTGTTTCATGGAAAATCTAGTAACATGATCAATATATGATAAAATATTATTAATTTTTTTATTATTAATAGTTAAAATTAAAATAGTTTGACTCTAACTAAACCTAAAAATGCTTATATTTAGGGAGAGAGGTAGTAATTACTACCTCAATAGCAATGTCAACACAATTTAACCTACATTCTTCTTGTACATATCCCATGCTCTAAGGTCACTTCCAGCATACCTTGCAATCACAATAAAGAGATACTTATGTCGGTGTTTTGACCACCGGCATATTAGATTTTACGTAATCGGAGAGATCATGTGCGCTTTTCGTATCGATGTGACCTAATCTACGAGAGACATGAGTTTTAGCCTAGTTTGGACCACCATGGAGGTGTAATACACGTCCGGGGAGTAGATGGATCTTATGAACTCAAAACAAGAGTAGAATGGAGGAAGGGCTCTCGCTCGAGCAAGAACCCTAGCACACGTGAGTAGTGTGTGTGAATCGTAACTTGTTGAATCTGTCGTATAAGTTCCTCAGTGCCTCCTTATATAGGAGTCGGATGGGGTTACAAGGCTTAGCGCCTACAAAACTAGGCGATCCTCTGACGGGTGGGGCCACGGTCTTCTGCGAGGTTGATCCTCTGGCGCCCGCTGGCCGGCGCTGAAGCAGCTTGTCGGTGTCCTTCGATCGTCATTTGTCCAGTCGCAGGTTAATCACTTTGCCATTTAGCTTTACCCCCCGCCGCATCGCTTTACCTCCTTCTGGATCACTTTACCTCCGGTTGGGTTGCTTTGCCTCCTGCTATATGTTGTCAGGAATATCTTCACTTGTGAGGAGTTGACCATTAATGCGGTGGCCGATCCCCAGGGTCGTCGTCATCCGGCCGGACCCTGGATGGGTCAGGTCAATGTCTTTGGGCGAGCCCAGTCGTCGGGAGCCGGGTGACGTGTTCGGGTAGTCCTGACCCAGAGGGGTCGGGTCGTTTCTTCGGGTCGACGTGGTGAAGCCATTCGTGGGCTGAAAATCGAGCCACGGGCCATATCCCATGGCTAGGCCTTCGTATTTACTCTGAGTCCGTAGGTACCCGGGGTACATAATCTCGACACTTACAAATTACGAAAGAACAGATATCAGTAAGAAGTCTTATGGATAATAAATTATTAACTAGAAAATCTGCGCAGCAATTGCCGCGTTTTTCGTGTATGTTTTTGTTGTGCACCTCTAGTTGAAGCAATATATTTTAAATTTATTATTTAACAAATTGAAGTATAGTTGCCTTGACATGGATGACAAAGTTCAATAAACATATACTCCGGTCTCAAAAAGAAGTTGTTGACATGGTCTTCAAAGCATAAGTGTAACCCTTGTTATCTATAAAATATTTAATAAAAAGTAGCATCGGTACACTTTTAAGAAAGTATTTTTAAAACAAATTATTTCTAATTTTGTAACTTAATAAGTTTTAAATTATTTCTAATTTATATTGGCAATGTTTGATTAAAATATTGCGTCCAAAGCTACTATTTTTTTAAACCATAGTTGTAAGCGGGAAAAGATTGAATCTTAGTTCTCATAGTAATCAAAGAGCATTTTTAAGACATAAAACAATTTAAGTTATTTAAATATACATTTTCATAACATATAAAAGTCTTTAATTGTAGCATATACTTGCAAGACATAGAAGTAGAATAAATTTATAAAAACTTCTCTTATATCTTTTGGAATAGTTCTATTGAATCTATAGCATAGTAATCAAAGAGCATTTTTAGGAGATAAAACAATTTAAGGTATCTAAATATATATTTTCATAACATATAAATGTCTTTAATTGTAACATATACTTACAAGATATAGAAGTATAATAAATTTATAAGAACTTGCATGACCGTTCATGCCTGCTCCCACCGAGTAGAAGCACACTCCTACTTTGACCGAGGAAAAGATTTTTTTTCTCCTTTTTAATATCCATTTTTTTTCTTCCTAGTATCCACCGTTATATTTTAATCCGACGGTTAATATTTTTTAGAGTGACGTGGCACAACGAGCTATCAAAGAACGCTTGCGCTTTAATATATTGCGATGGCACGGCCGTTTATGTCTGCTTCCGCTGAATAGAAGCACGCTCCTACGTTGACGGGAGAAAAGATTTTTTTCTCCTTTCTAATATTTATTTTTTCTCCTTCTTAACATCCACCATTAGATTTTAATCTGTCGGTTAATATTTTTTAGGGTGACATGGCGCAACGAGGGTTGAGAGAATGCACGGCGTTTAATATATAAAGATTTGTACTAACACATGTATTAGAGCTACTCTCTAAAGGAATAATTAACCGTGGTCAGTACATTCATTCTAGGTAGAAATGAACTTCTAGCTATTAAATAACACCAATCATATTGCACAGATATTTTTTCTGAATAGCACCAAGGCTGTGCGACATGTAATTAAGCAGCTTTGCGACATGAGGGAGTAGAGTTCTTCTGAAACATTATGTTTTGGAGACCATGTCTTGACCAAAACAACTTTCTCACGTGGGAGTAGAGTTCTTGTGAAATTAAGGGCCCCCTTCGGCAAATCTCTTTGGAATTGATTCGCAGAAAGAATGAGGTAAGTTGTGCCAAGCACTGGTTTTTAAAAGATGGCTCAAATTGATTTTAAAAAAGATACAATTTAAATAAAAAATGATTTTAAGTTTAAAATAATATATTGAACTCCATCTAGCCATTTTGTTGTTTTGTATGATCCACTAACCGACAGTCGGGCTAAGATATTTCTTTTACTTTTTTTTATTCTTTTTACTTTTAATTTTTTTCTTTCTTTGATTTTTTATTTATAATGTTATTCTTTGTTTATTTCTTTTGACTTTTTTGTTTTATTTACAACTTATTCTTTATTCTTCTTTTTTCTATTTTAGTGTGCTCATGATGCATGCATTAAAATATTTAGAAAAAAATTAATTTTATTATTATAACAATTGATTTTTAGATAGAAACAATTGACTTCTATAGCTGGAACAATTTATTTTCGTTGCCTGACCAATTTAATTTTACTGCTAGAACAATTTATTTTCATTATTGTAACAATTAAATCATACAAATAGAACATTCATTTATTGAAATGAAACATTCAAAAATTCAAATGTTAAATTAAAAAGGATATTCATGTGAGATTTATTTTTCATTAATATTGAGGAATGCAACGGTACAAACAGATTTAATAAATACTCGTTCCATTCCTAAATTGATATCGTCATTGACTTCTAAAATCATCTTTGTCCATTTATTTTATTCAAAAATTTGTTACAATGTGTAAAATTATAGCCCGTGTTTCAAACACCTTTGATAATAAAGCAAATTATAATAAAATAAAATTTATCATATTTTGTGAATAGGACTAATAGTTATGATGTTAGAAGTCAGTGACGACATCAATTTAGAAACGAAGAGAGTAAATTATATTTAAAAATTTATTTAAAATTTAAAATACCAACTAAATACAACCTTACCTTTTTGTTTGGCGTGGCCCACTGGACTGTGAGCAGCCTGCAGCATATGCAGCTCGTGCGCTTTTATGGATTTGGCCTACCGATAGCAGGCCGAACAATGGTCTCCGGGGAAGGTAAGAGGGACTTGGGGGTGGGGGAGGTGACCTACAAAATGTCAGATTTTTATTTTATATAAGAGTCTTTTTAAAATAGACCAAGTGACATTGTTTCATCTCCTATGAGATAAGACATGAATTCAATCTCAATTATTGATTTATACAAGGAAACATGTCTCTGATTACCGTCACCCTCCAAAATTCACTAATTACTTTCTAAATTGAGCGATATAGTAATTAATAATTATTAAATAACTTTTACCCCTTAGGAGGTAAAAGAACCATTTCAACCTCGAGATCAACATAAATGAATGGTCCACATTCATTTGGGTCTATTCTAAAATCTACCTTATATAATATCTTTTGTTCCAAGGATATTAGAAATAGTTGGATTGGGTAAATTTTAAAAATAATACCGAAACATGTAGCCAAAACAAGATTTATTTTTAATTGAATAATAGAGATACGATTTTAGCAAAATCGAGTGATGTGCACACAACATTAACAATGTCAAATGTAGTTTCGCCATCAGATGATTTTATTAAATTTGTGTCCCCATTATTCGATTAAAGTGAACTCCGTGTTTTAGTTGCATATATGACTCAGTATTATTTTTAAAATTTATCCAATCTGAGTATTGTAACATGCCAAGTTCCTAATCATGCATAAGGCATTCTCATGAGCATCATTTAGTTCAAACATTGCATAATCATAGCATTTCAAATTTCAAAATTCAAATTTGGATGAATTTAAACCCATTCTTGTGAAGCAACTCAAAAATTGAGAATACAACTTGACCCAATCAAAAATTCGGGTATGAGTACTCTTGATTCCTTGAATTTACATGATTTTTACCAATTTTTTAGGTGTTGTTTTGATGGCCTAAAAATTCAAACAATCTTTGAAAAATGTCAAATTTGATGAATTTTAATTTGAATTCTATATCTCCGTTTCAGGTGTTTCCACCTGTAATGGATTCATCCTCACTTGCTCTATCTCCAGAAAACTCCACAAAAATTTGGGAGGCTTCTAACCTAGTTAATTCTGTGGTCTAAGATGGGAGAATGTTTAACCCGAGAAAATCCAAAAAAAAGAAAGGGCTGCGACCCCACCTGTCATTGTCTCCCCTCTCATCTTCAACCTCCAGACAGCTTCAGAAGTAGAGGGCCACGCGCCCCATGGCGTTGCATCACTTCCTTTGCCCTGTTTGCATGCGGTTTGAAGCCGTTGGGAGCTCCTCTCGCTACCCATGGCCCCCACCCTCGACGCCATCAACATTCCCATCCTTCCCCATCCCCAAAACTGGCCAGATTTCTATTCCTCTCTCTCCCACCATTGTTTCTATCCCCATCGCGTTTGCAAGAGTTTGGTCGATTCTCTTCGCCCTCATCGCCGGGATAGAAGGGGAAAGCTTTCCCGAGCTCTTCCACGGCTTCCCCAACCTTCCTCAAGCCGGAGCTCGCCGTCCCTTTCTTCTTCCTCAACTCCGATGAACTCCACCGTTGTTGACCTCAATATCGAAAGCTTCACTCCAAGCTTTTCCCCTCTATCAAGCACCTCCCCATGCTTCTAGACGTCGAGGTAAAGCTTTCTCCCTCCCTATTTCTCTTAGCCTTGGTCCATTTGGTACCTATTGTTGACCTTCAAGTGCATCCATGACTTCTCTCACTATTTTTGTTAAATCTTTGGGGAAACTTGTTGCATGTCACTTTTAAAACCTCAAATGACATCCCTAACTCATATTAATGCTTCTAGTACCTTTACTTGGCTTCCAAACAACATCTAGTGCTATCGAGGTAATCTTCCTCTTTCTTCACAAGCTTTTTTTTTGTTTCCGGCCTAGACAAGTCCGCCCAGGCTAGACTAGTCCGAGCTGCCCCCTTTCCACCCTCTCTAGAGTCCACTTGAGGCCTCCGGACAAGTCCGCTCATCCTAGACTAGTCCGACCCTGTCACATTGCAAAATTCATAAAAAAAATCATCCGAGTTCCAATTCATGTGAAACTTATTTTTTTAGTTTCACATCTTTGTGCTATACATGAGAAAAATATGATCCAGCCTAAATCCAGCCAAACAAATTAGTTTTTGATTTTCAAATGAATAAAGGTCATAATCCCTATTTTCAAATCAGTTGCACTGTTTACTCATTTTCCAATCAAATCTTGCTCATTTCAAGTCATTCTTTTTGCATTGCAATCATGACTCATTTTACTTTATGTCTACCAATTTTTATATCATTTGCACCTCATTTCATACCATTCTCATATCATTCATTTGGTGCATCTTCTCATGTTTAGAAGATGAGCTACCAGAGGGTGACATTGGTGGTTCAGAGGGTGCAGCGGAGCAACCTTTGAGAGTGAAGAGCCTGCAACTCAAGACAAGCATCCTACATATCTCAACCTCTTTTTAGATGAGTCATAAATGGTTATGTTGAGTTAAATAATATGATTGCATTAGTTTGGCATTAGGTAAGGTTCTTGCTATCCTAATTGTTGCATTACCTTCTTTGTCCTTTGTTATCATCCTATCTTGTGATAAGTTGGATAGGTCTAGAAGTTGGATTTTATCGGTATTGTTTAGTGTGGCTTTAACTTAAACGGTAGAAGTCGAATAGTGGAAGGTCACCACTGTTCACGCGATATAAACGGTTACATGGGAAGAACTGACCGTGCTCATTAAAAGATAGATGTTGGATGTGGTTTGGTTTAGGAGGAATTGCCTGATGGAGTGTTCCTTGTCCTTGGCACTCTTTGTACTTCTACATGCTAAAATAATGGATAGGTAAGTCTTCTTTCTTATCTAGCTTCGATCATTTGGCTTGCGGGTTTGGAGGTGTAGGAGGTGCTTGAGATGACCTCGTGAGGGCCTAGTGTGGCCAACTTGCCTTGACCAAATGTCTATTCAAATGGTTAGAGCGTATTTGGAAGGGATTGTCACACCGAATCACTCTCTACTTCCGACGAGTTGTATGCTGAGTGGTCATGTGGGGTGTGGGTAAAGATGCAGTCCCTTACAAGGTGTAAAAACAATTCGAGTTGCCGCGGTCTCGGTTATGACTAAGCTTTGGTACAGCAAAAATATCATGATACAATTTACTAGTTGTGGTTGATGGATATTGTGCTATATGAGCTTATGAATCTTTACTCTTTTTTGTTGTTGGTAGGTAGTCTCGTCCTTATAGTTTTATTTATATTAAAAGTTTGCAATTCATTTACTATGCAAAGTTAATGCTTTTTATGCAAAAGGTTATCCTATGGCCCTTCTTGTCCAAAGCCAAATTGTATACAACTTGAATAGACTTAGTGGTGTAAGTTTTACTGAGTACCTTCGTACTCAAAATGCTACTTGTTGAGTTTTGCAGGTGATGAAGAGGAGTAGGCGGTGCTTTCGGGTTGAGCACCGAGGTCTTTTGGGTTGCTTTGCCGCTGCGTTGTACTCTTGAACAAAAGCCACACACTTCACCTAGCTATGCTCATGTTCATGTTGCTAATCATGAAGCTTTGTTGAGCTCGAAACCTTTATTTTTGTTGTAAATATTGAACATAAGACAACTTGTAATGCAACTTTTAAAATTGCTCTCTACCCATATCTTGTGATGATGGTGGTTACAAATGTGGCTTAGCGATATGCATATTGATCTTGAGCATTGAAATGTATATCGGATAATATCATAATTATATGTAATATAATCTAATATTTTTAGCTGGCAGCTTAGAATATTTTGTGATGACGGTGGTTACAAACATGTTGTGCCGAAAGGTCGACATGTGTTAATGATCATCTCGTGTTTAGCCGACGTATTTGGTCATAATGTATATGATTTAGAAGCCTCATTCACAAATATTATTTCTAATATTTTTGAAACAAAAGATAATATTTAAAAATAAAAATCCGCAACATGCCTAGTGCAGTCGTGCCGAGCTGGACAGTCCCTTTTTCTTGGCGTGGGGATTGTGCGAAGGCCAGGTAGCGTAGACCGGGCGCAGATCGGCTGACTTAAAGCTGTTTTACTACACGTGTTGCAGTAAGCTCCATCCATCGTTCATCCTCATCGATGATCCAGGTGCAACCTGGTTTCTATGCGCGCCAGTCCGATCCAAATGAAAAGTGATGCTCTGTAACGCCGTCCAAAATCAAGGTCCCGTTTGAATGAAAGAATAAACAATTGTCGTAATAAAAATAAAAATATAGAAACAAAGAAAACATAGAAATAAAAAAGTAGAAAATTACATAAACAGAAAATAGAGGAACGAAAAATTAAAGTGTTAGGAATACAGAATAAAAACACAAGAATAAAAATGTTAGTGTAACTTAATAAATTTTTAGAAACTATATTATTATTATTATTCATATCACATAAACTAAACTAGTTGTTCAGCCACTCTCTCCTTCTAATCTTAGTTTTGAAATTGAACAATTAATCTTTGAAAATTCAAGAAAGTTCCCTCCAATTCCCAAAAATTTTCAAACTTGTTCCTTTGTTTCACCTCGTTGAGCTCTTTGTTCATAGTCCTCAAGTTTTCGAAGTTATTTCGTTAGTTTCGTCTCATCGAGCTCTTTGTGCAGATGCTCTGTGACTTTCTCCGAATTTAAGTTTAAAATGTTTAGTCAGGAGCATGGGCGACGTTTCTTATTCATGCATTTCAAACACTTTTAGGGCTCATTTGGATTGGAAGATATTTTTCTGTTTACATTTCTCCTATGAAATTAAACTAATTCGTATGAAATTCTCATAGGATTCCTGTGAAATTCGTATGTTCCATAGGAACCCTTCATTTTTGTCGTTCCTCTGCTTTATATTTCTGTAGTTTTTTTATTTTTAGGATATTTTTCTGTTTATATTTTTTTCTATAAAATTAAACTAATTCCTATGAAATTCTCATGAGATTCCTGTGAAATTCATATGTTCCAAAGGAACCCTTAATTTTTGTCGTTCCTCTATTTCATATTTCTGTAGTTTTTTCATTTTTTTATTCCTGCATTTTCTTTGCTCTTATATTTTTTTCGTTCCTCTTACTACATTTTTCATTCTCAATTCCAGATCGGATCTTAATTTTTGACGGTAATACAAATCATCGATGTTCATTTGGACCGGACTAGAACGCATTGAAACCAGGAGGCTCGTGGATCGTCGGATGAGCATGAACGGTGGATAGAGCTTACTGCAACACGTGCAGTAAAACGGCTTTAAGTCAGCTGATCCGCGCCCGTGTAGACCATTGGTGATGCTCCATGATGCATGGGTATTCAAAGTCCTACTTAAAAAATATTAAGATCCTACAGACTCATATATATGCATCATGCTACAGACTCAAAACAAAAATATTAAGATCCAACCAGAATTTGTCAACTTTTTTTACGTATTGTGTACTTTAAACTATCATGTCAAAAATTAACACTTCAAACTCATGCTAGGGTGAACATTTATGTCTTTTGATGCAATAATTCTTTATCTCGTGAATACTCAGTCATCAAATCCTGACTCCACCATTGGGATAGACCAGGTTTGTGCGGCACAGCCGCACAGCCGCCGTTGTGTTGTACCGCTGCATACAAACCTCCGTTTACAAATACTTGCCAATTTTGATTTTTACTATTCATGCTTTGATTAATTATAACTTTTAAAATATGTTTATTAACTTATAAATAACATCATAATATTTGTCATCGTATATACTTTAAGAATATATCTATATGTCTAAAAATTTTTTAAAAAAAACGAGCGATAAAACAATTGGTAGAAAAGTCAAAATTTACAAGTATTTGAAAAGTATTTGAAAACGGAGGTTCGTAGAATTTTCTTCCCAAACATGTTCTTGCGTTTCAGGCACCTGACCGTTGGGCACCTGACAAGACGACATAGCAATGTAAAGGCGAAACAAATCAGATCACAAGACCACACCCGCCTTTCTCGTGCACCCGTCGTGGTCGGCGGCAAAGACCACGGGTGGAAGGTGCCGGTGCAGCCCGACGCGCTCAACCAATGGTCATCCACTCACGGCTTCCAAATCGGCGACAACCTCGGTAAGATTACCTTTTTCCTCCCCGCCGTCGAAATCTCCGATCGATCGATTGACACCGCATGATTCCCACTCTTCTCCGCTGGTTCCTGGGCTAAGAGCCTCCGCTGCCTTTTTTTTTCCAGTGTTCAAATATGACGACGCAGCGGACTCCGTGCTGGAGGTGACCAGGGACGACTACAACCGCTGCAGCACGGCCAGCCCTCTCGCCACACACCGAGCGGCCGCCAGCACCGGCAGCGTCACCGTGCCGCTGCCCCGCTCTGGCCCCTTCTACTTCATCAGCGGCAAGCCCGGGAGCTGCCAGATTGGCCAGCGCGTCGTTGTCGTCGTCATCTCCAAGAAGCACAGCCGTCGCCCCTTCTTCGCGCCGGCTGCCGCGCCGTCGATGGCCGACGGGCTCGTAGGTGGACCAGCTGCCGCGCCGGCGCCAGCCGCAGGGGCCGCTGGGAGGGCTACAGGGAGCGGCGCTGTGCTGCTTGGCGCCGCCGTTCTCGCGGCCGCGTTGGTTGGGTGGTAGGGACTAGGGACCACAACAGGGCCACAGCCGTGAAAGTCAAAGCTTTCGTCTGGTGTCCCAGGATTCTTTGATTCATCCTAGGTTGTTTGCTATTTCACTGTAAACAAAGAAACGAAGGAATTTGTTGAACAAGAGAAATTATCTGTATGAATTTGATCATTTATAAATAAATTTTTCATTTAGTTATGTGGTCCATAATTTGACTTCTTTTCTGTCGAAAGACTGGGTATTCCAATGAAAAGAAGAAGAAAGACTGGGTATAAGGGAAAGTTAGATTCGAAGGAAGATTACATGGACAACTCCTCTTGGGGTTGGTTTGGCGTTCCAAATTGCATATGTCCTCCAGTCAATAGGAGAGGTTACAACAATCCAGTCATGCTCTACCACATTAAGGGCCAGGGCAGACTTTTTAGTGGCTCGAAGGGGAATATATATAGGAAAATATAATTTATCAAATTTTCAATAGCAATAAAATACCTTCTTTAGAATGTGAGCGATCCTAGATCAATTATCTAATAGTCTTCTTCTCCACCTTGAATGCAATGATCTCCTTCGATTCCCTTGCAATGATGATGTTGTGGATGTAGATTCCCATCACATGCGTGAGGTCGTGGGACCATGCATGTATATCCCATGGACGTGTTCACTCCTGGTTAAATTGAGTGACTATCATCAAACATGGCGTTCCACGCGCGTGTGGTGCATTCTCTAACATGTACAAAGCTTGTGCGGCTTCGACACATTCTCCGTGTGCCCCACTGTAATGAATCCAGTTGGGTTGCTTGACACTGTAATGAATCCAGTTGGGTGCTTGACGTAGACTTCATCTATCAGATCAACATTGAGAAAGCCAATCTTGACATCCATGTGATGCATTGCCTACAATGAGCAGCCGTAACAAGAACCATGTGGACATACTCAATCCTCGCCACCGGCACATACATTCAGCTCATAGTCGATTTCTTATTGTTTTATGTATTCCTTCATGAGTAAGTTAGCCTTGTGTTTCATCACATCACCACACTTGTCTTTCTTGAGTTTAAATATCAATTTCAACTCTATCGGGGAACATCCACAGTAGAATAACCAATGACCACATCTTGTTCTTCTTGATGGAATCCATCTATTCCAGAGTGGCCTTTCGGCAATATTCTCTACTTATGGCATCATCAGTAGTTGTTGCCTCGTCGTTGGCCATCAATAGTAACTCCCTTGTTCTCCCTCCGTTTTTAAATTGATGTCGCCGTTGACTTCGAACATCAACTTTGACCATTTGTCTTATTCAAAAAGTTAGCCCAAATATGTAAAATGTTAAGTTGTGATTCAAATAACTCTAATGATAAATCAAATTATAATAAAATATATGATATTTATCAAAAAAAATTGAATAAGATGAATGGTCAAAATTGATACTCAAAGTCAATGGCGACATCAATTAAAGAACGGAAGAAGTATAATTGTATGTCTCAGGCCGAATGCTCCGGTGGTGTCCCCTCCCATAGTAGGTCCTGATGGTGCAGAAAGTCATCATGATCATCCTTGAGGTTGGGGGCTTCCGTTTGGTGGAGATATGAATTTAGTAGGCAGCATTGGTGCTGCCCACTACAAGAGAGTTAGCTTGTACAGGCACTTTTTTAAGATATATTATCTCTAGACAAGATGCTGTAATAATATCTCTACGAGATATAGTCATTATTAACTTTTCAAAAAAGAGTGCCTCTACATTCAATATACGTAGAAACTCTATGAATGCCTCAAAGATGCCTCTATTGATGAGGACATCGCTTCATTGAATACAAACGACGCTTCTCCACCTACTATAGATGATCTAATAACAAGAGGTCGTGCACGATAATTGAATTTATAGGTGAGCTCGTTTCTAAAGACATGTCTTCCCTACTTTGAAAATAGATTGCTACCTAATGACTTTATCATTATTAGAAACATTGAAGAAGGTTAAAGGAAGCAATGAAGGACTTCGAAATGCTCAAGACCAGCAAAGCACGTTCAACTCTAAAGGAGATTCAATCCAACTCGGAGTCGAGTTGCCTCCAGGTTTCAGAGGCAATCCGCACTAAAATAGATGCCTAGATCGCATCTGGGATCCATTTTGGAAAATCTGGATATGAATGGAAAGATAAGAAGATAACCTTTCCAATGGCATAGTCTTATCTCCAAATTCGTTCAGACTCAATGAGAATCATTAAAATAAGATGACACTCAGAAATTACTCTGGTGCTGCGACACCATCTTTTGGCCCTCGAGTTGTGTATCATTTCTAGACCTATTAGTATTAACGGTTTGCCCCTAACAATGCACTAAACTCTATATAAGTAGTAGCCACCATCATTAGCTTTAGATTTTACTTAGTTTAATCTATTATCAAACAGTTTTGCCGCTAGACGGTTTGTTCAATTCCACCTTTAGGAGTTTAATTTAGATTTTGCAATTGAGTTATGTTCTTTCTTGTTCTTGCTTGTGTTCTTCAATTCGCAGGCTGGTATTAGCCTTCTTGGTGAGGTCAATCGTGTGGTGGATAACCAGAGGAGAAGTGGTGCTGCGATTGCGAAGTTCAAATCATGCTAATTTGAGGCCAGATCGATTGTGTGTCGCATCTCTAACAAATCGAGAGTTATCACGACCTGACGGAAGATCAGAAACCACGTACGTATTATCTATTGTTTATAATGGCACTTTTCTTTCAAAAACTCTCAAAATTGCCTCTAGGCAAGAGGCACATTTCAAAATGTCAATAAGTATTCCTCTACAATATATATAGACACATTAGAAACTGCCTATAGCAAAGTGTCTCTACACGTCAGTTTTTCTTGTAGTGGCCAGAGGTGTCCAAGAATCAAGCCCACTAGTTGGCATCTTCGGGGCTAAATGCTGTTGGTGATCCTGGCGTCGCTGCCACCACCACTAGTGGTGCATCCATTGCCCAAGCATTTCGTCTGACTACGGAGACTGTGGTGAACCTTAAATGAAATGGCTCACTGCCATCGCCTGATCCAGCTCCCTGCTCAGATCCCTGGTCCCAGCTTCCATACTCCTTGAACACCACATCGCAAGAGAAGTGAGTGTGGTGCGAAGTGTGTTGCAGAGTCAGTAGGCCCATGTTGTAGATTGATTTGTGGTTCACTTCTGTCATCGAGCGTGGCGAGGTTTTTGCTGGTAGTCTTCACATATGCACGTGACAGTGTGACGCACTCAAATTTCTACGGAAATGAACAGCCACCATAGGGGCAAAAAACCAGCCTAGCATAGAAATGACTTTCACCATGCTTCTTGCCATCCCATCGCTGTATGGTCCCGTGTGACTATTGTTCCACTGTGCCATGTTGCTGCACTACACATTGTGTTGTGTAGTGGCATTTAATTCCCTGATCGATGCAGTACTTACTAAACACACTACATAAATTCTTCTTGCATGGTCTACATAATTTTATTTTATAGTCTGTAGTGTTGAATTTATGTTTTGGTCGCTGGATTTCGAAATTTTTTTGCATTAAGATGTTTTTCTTTGTTGTTCATCTGTTATTATGTTCATATATGTATCGTGTCACATCTATTATTTGGTCTTTTGCATTAAAATTTTATTCCATCCAACCCATCCCATATTTCGACCACAAACATATCCACCTTTTCATAATTTTCAGCTACCAAATTATCCACAAAATTGATAACCGATTACATCCCGATTGTGTTTCGCACCTTTCAAAAATGTGTCTCGAGTACCCTTCAATAAAACAGGCATAACTTTCGCATACGAACTCAGAATCAAGTGATTTTTTTTCAAATTCTCAGTACAAAAAGACGTATTTGGCTTTCTCAGCTTCACTGGGTTCGAGGGACTTTCTGACATTGCAGATTTCAGCACTCAGTTTCCTTCGTGATTTTCCACGGAACATATCTTTTAGTAGATCGATCTAAAACTTCTTGTGTCAAAATATAACATAATATGTCATAGAAATCTTAAATACATGACTCAGTTAGTTTGTATTTATCGGATCTACAACATCTTATAAGTTTGGCAATGTGATATTACAAACTTCTATATATTTCTTAGGCAAAATGAACAAATAATTATTGACATGCAGCTTTTATTAGTTTCCAAAATAGAGCTTTAATTCAGATTAACAATTTAAATTTTCAAAGGAAGAGGCAGAGGACATGGACGGCAACCCCGGGCAAATAATGAGGGCTGAAAATGGTTTAAACGGTGCAAGTTCTGAAGTCCTAAAAGACTTAACTGCTGGTGGAGAATGAGAAGACACTCAAATGCTCTTTCAGTATGAATACCAACTCCATGCAATGAAAATATTTCCATGCCAGGTGCATTTGGTAACCTGCAAATGAAAATACTGGAATGACTGCTATACACGCAGACATGGGGGAATGAACATGAAACAATATAGGAAATTAGAAAGGAACTCTGAGCAGGCAGGCAGGTAGGTAGGTGAAGGTTTCTACAAAGGTGATGTGCACGCCGAGGTTCTGGTGCAGTGGCGGAGCTAGGATTTGTAGTCAGGGTGGGCTGATAAAAAAATTTTCCCTAGTGAATTCTCATACTGTCTGAACTTGTTTTTTTTTCATGTCACATTACGTTATTAAAACTCTAAATGAACAGGTATGAAACTGAGCTTAGGAATATAATTAAATCCAGTACCCATGAGTGATTTGAATTTGATGAAACTAAATGTGAATCCTTGAATTGTCTAAGGATCCATGGCATATTTCACTCCATAAAATATGTTGACGTTGGTTACACGGTATTGAAAAAAGTGTAAGTCAATTTGACCTTGAGTAACAATGAAGGATTGAGGCTTCACGCTTGCTGTTTGCCTGCTCAAACCTGATACGTGCCATGGGGGAGTGAGAGCACTCGATCCAGCAATCAAACAATACTGGCTGCTTCCCGCTTGTCAGAGAGAGAGCACTCAAGCTCGAGGTGCCCCAGCCCCAAGTGGTGTCGCTGCCTGCCGAACCAAGATCCCAGCCCTGTTGTATCTTTGCACGCACAGGTCCACTGTAGCACAAGCCACCGCTGCATAGGACCTCGCCGGCCGCCACCACTTGCCTGAGCCTAAGCACCGCACTGGCCGCCGAATGCATGAGCTGTAGCATGCCCTCGTCTCCGCTCCTATCTCTCTCTTGGTCTCTGTCAGCTTGGTGACTTGGATTGATGGATGGGGGTTTCCTAGGCCAGATCTATGGACAGGGCTCACTGAGCGAGCAGTCGAGGCAGAGGTTGGGGTCTCACAAATAATATGATGGCAAACTGCACGAAAATAAAAATAGTTTAAGCAAAATCAAAATCTAATGATAGTAGCTACTATTTATATAAAAAAGTTAGGGTGTTCTTAAAGATAAACCTTAATACTAATGAGTTTAAAAAAAATATATAGACCAAGGGTCATCGGATAGTGTCGCAGCACCAGATCAATTTCTGGATGGTATCTTGTTTTGAGGATTTCAGAGTCCTCCGGTTCACTTTGGAAATGAGACCAGTGCAATGATAAGGTTATCCTCGTAACTTTCCATCCATATCTAGAACATATAAAAAGGATCTCGGATGAGACCTGAGCGTCTGTTTTAATGCGGACTGCTCCTAGAATCTGAAGGTAATTCGACTTTGAGTTGGATTGAATCTCCTCCAGTATTTAATGTGACTTTCTAGTTTTGAGTATCTTCAAATCCTTATTCATACTTCTCTTGATCCTCTCTAATATTCTTAATCATAACAGTCATTAGTTATCAACCTATTCTCAAAGGAAGGATAATATATGTTTAGAAACGAGCTCACCTCTAAGTTCAATTTTTGGGCATAATCTCTTGTAATTAGATCATCTATAGTAGATCACTACCAGAAAAATCAATTTCTCCGTGTGCCGATAACACACGGGAAAACTCAAATTACACACGGAAAACATATTCCCCGTGTTTATTTACTCCTCGCACTCGGGAAAGAGTACATGGGGAACATTACACGGGGAAATTGACTTTTCTATTAGTGAATGAAGAAGTGTTGCGTGTATCCAATGAAGAGATGTCCTGGTGATCCTATCCCTTTTCAATTGGAGTCGCACTCGACTCAAATTTATCTTTTTCTCCAATGTATGACATCAAATCTGCAATGTTGAATGTAGAACTAACCTCGAACTTGAGAGGCAACTCAAGTTTATATGCAATATCATTAATTTGCTCAGGTATTTTAAAAGGACCGGCAGCTCTAGACACCAATTAAGATTTTCTTAGCTCCGGAACCTATCATTACTCAAGTACAACCAAATCAAATCACTTGGTACAAATTTTACTTCATGTCTTCTTTTACTACTGGCAAGTTTATACATCTTTTCAATGTTTTTTAGTTATTTCATGCATCTTGAAAATAAAATCAGCACGTGACTTAGCATCATTACGAACTCTTTCATTAGTACGCAACGGTAAAAGATCAATTGGCACTACCACATATTCATACAAAGGAGACACCATCATTAGCGACATGATATAAAAGTACGTCGCTAATGATACATCAGAGACACGTGTTTGATAGCCGTCGCTAATGTGGGCATATTAGAGATGTGCATTTGACAGCCGTCACTGATATGGGCACATTAGAGACGGGCTTTTGAGAGACATCGCTGATGAGGGCACATCAGAGACACGTATTTGACAACCGTCGCTGATGTGGCCACATCAAAGATGTATATTTGACGGCCGTCGCTGATGTGGGCACATAAGAGATGTGCGTTTGATAGCCGTCGCTGATAAGAGCACATCAGAGACGTGTGTTAGACAGCCATTGCTGATGTAGCCACATCAGAGACATGCTTTCAGTAGCTCACACTGATGTGTGCATATCAGAGATGTAGGTATAACAACCGTCGCTGATGTGTGTCAATACCACGTCTTTAATGAGCCCGTATCAGATACTTGTGTTAAAACACGTTTTTGATGTTGTATATTAAAAATATGTGTTAATTACATTAGAGACGGTGAACTGCCACGTGATTTTAATGTAATATTATAGACGAGGACGGCAGCCCCATCCCTGATATAACTCCATGCGGAAACTTAGAGCATTGACCCTTCCACCTGCGGCTCCATTCTTTTTTTAAAAGAAAACCTACATATCCATTCAAACCCCATCGAAACGCTCCACAATGCAGAAATAAGTGTATCGGAAATTACTGTAGCAAAATTACTGTTTGCCTGACACTGTTTACTGTAGCAGTAGATCTTGTCCGTTGATTTCTGATCGGATAGATGTGGGAGGGAAAAATTCCGATGCACTATAGCTCCCCTGAATTGATCAAAGCAATTCAGGGACCGGTTCCACGGCCCACACCTCTCTCTCTCCTCTCCCAACCCTAACCCTGACCTGCCACTTCCCTTTCCTCTCCCAACCCTCCTCTCCCCGCCGCCGCCCGATCTAAAGCCGTGGCCGCGCCTGCTGGATCCAGGTTGGGGCTCTTTCGTGCATACGTCGGCCAGGAGGCCGGCGGATCTAGCTGGAGCTGCTGTTCGCCGCGCTCCGTGCGGGACTAGGAGGCCGAAATCAAGGAGCTCTGCCGCGCCCATCGCCGACGTGCTGAGGCGTGTGACTGTGACAGCAAGGGCCGGTGGAGCTCGTCGTCGTCGAGGCAGCGGCGCAGCCCCTGGTCTTCTTACTCGGACACCTCCTCCAACCCTCCGGGAGGGGACTCCCCATCCACCTCCAGCGATGCAAGCAGCAACGAGATCTGATCCTCCTTTTTACAGTGCTATCCTCTCCGCGTAGATGTAAAGGTTGGAATTTGTGCTCGTGTATCCGAATCCACCGGATCATAGAGCCTTGGATTTTTTTTTCTCATTTCCTTGTTTTGATTCCAATGACAGTTCATTGTTTGTTTGCAGGGCGAGCAAGGATCTATCAACGGAGTTTCAGATATCTGAGCCCGCTGTGCAAGTTCTGCAGGTAGTTTCTCAAATCACTCCTTACTCATAGTAACTTTCCTACAGCTAATTGAGCCGATTGTGAAAGATAGAGCGTGATGTAACACAAGAACAAAGTAAACATTTCTATCCAATCTGAGATGGAACACAGCAAGAAAAAATGGTACTGCAGACTGAATTTTTCCTACAAGTATGTATCTCTAGAGAAAGTTTAGATTTATGTTTTGGAATTGCCTAGTCCTGATATCTCTGTATGTTCTAGCTAGGCCTATTTGTTTAAATTTCTTGATTTGATGTGTCGTGATTGCTACTTTGTCATCAGTGAGCAGGCAAGGAAGCTCGACCAGGGCAGCAGCTGATGATTTTGTGATTCCACAGAAAGAAAGTGACTGAATATGCTGATGCTGATTGTGGATTATCTGATAAGCGCACACTTCCTTTTGTTTCCCTTAGAAATGTGAAACCTGCCTTTGCGTTCTGCTGCAGTTCATTTCCAAACAAGTTGAGAAGATGGAAAGGAAGAAAGGAGTTTATGCTTATCAGTCAAAAAATTGTAAAGATACTGGTAATTTTCTATATGCTAGTCTATTAATCATGTTTTGTTTGTTTTCTAAAACTTTCATGTAACCACACTATGAATACATGCAGTACATGTTTTGAGTATAGGTCTGACATTTTAGCATGTTTCGTGTGTGCTTGATTACCTGTCATAGGAATAAACTGTTATTTTACTTAATAGGTTGAAAACATCTTCTATTTTTTTCCCTTTTGAGTTGAATAAAAATGGTGATGCTTCTTGTTCAGTAAAACTTTCATTGTTGCCTATTCTATCTATTCAATGTATGTAGTATCTTAATTGTGGAGATTGTGAGATGATGCCGTCCATACTTGGAGTTAATCTTGTTGAATTAGCTTCCTATGCGGTCAGAAGCTTTCTTTTGGTTTCATATTGTATCTGTCCTGTTATATTTGAGGGCATAGTAACCTTGTTGGAATCTAGTCAGGTTCTGTAATCTGTGACATGGCTTTCAGTTTTTTGATTTGAGATGGCTGTTAGTCAGGTTCTGTAATCTGTAAAGCACCCATGCTGAATCTAGTCAGCTCGCTGAAATTATAGATCATCTTCTTGTAGCTTTTCTGAGAAAAATACTGTGATACTGTTAAGTAGTTGGATTCACATAGAATCTGTATATCGATCCATCGATTCACTGATTCAAATGATAGTGATTCAATGATTCAACGGTTAATTGATTCACTTATTCTTCGATAATTGGGTGGTCTGTTGAGTCTTGGATAATAACACTCATTTGCCTCTCTTTTTAACCAGGTGAGCATGTTTCTTTGCTTGTAACGGCATCTGAAATATAACATACTATAGTTTAAGTATTAATGTATTTTTCACTGACCTGTTTTGACTTGCAACATTATTGTAGGAGTACATAACAAAAAGTGGGGATAGAACTATAGTGAAGTTGGTCAATGCGGGCACAAGTTGAGAGTTGAGATGTCAAGATGTTATGTTTGCATCCCTTTTTTTTTTCTTACAGCAGTACTGCCCTTTTAGATTGTCCACAGGCCCATCTGTATTGATAGTATGTGATGTTTGAATAATGCATACTATGCTCATGTTTTTGAAACTGATTGAGTGTATATATATATATATGATTGTATATTTATCCCAAAGCATGTATTGAAGAGAAAAAAGACATTTGTTGGGTGAATTATTATTTTTAATTCTCATAAATAATATTAGCAACGGGCTTTTTGAATTCGCATTACTAATGAGTTCACATTAGTGACGGGTTTTCGAATCCGCGTCACTAATGAGTTCACATCAAAGACAGGTTTTTGAATCTGCGTCACTAATGAGTTCACATCAGAGACGGGTTTTTGGATTCGCGTCACTAATGAGTTAACATCAAAGACAGATTTTTGAATGCACGTCTCTAATGAGTTCACATCAGTGATGGGCTTTTAAATCAGCGTCACTAATGATCCACATCAGAGACGGTTTTTTTTTAAATTCATGTCACTAATTACCCACATTAGAATACGTGTCACTAATAAGTTATATCAGTGACGGCTCTTTACATGTCTCTAATAACTTCACATCCGTGACGTAAATTTAGAGACGCCTGTGATCCCCGTCGCTAATGAGGAAAAACAGCCGTCTCTAATGACTTTTTTTGTGGTAGTGTGGAGCATGAGGGTTAAAACTATACAATGTTCCACCGTGTTGTATGCACACTCCACATGAGACAAACATTCTTCACAGATCTTCAAGTTTTTTTTTAAAATGGCACGTAGCATTGTACACAATGTACAATTCACTACCTCAATTTGTCCATCCATCTGTGGGTGACATGCAGGAGAAAATAAAAACTTTGTACCCAACTTATTACATAAAGTGCACCAAAAATGACATCTTTGTACCCAACAATTTTGCATCATGATTTGAAACAATACTAAAAGGCATACCATGCAAACAAATAATTTCTCTAAAGAATAGATCGGCAATATGTGCAGCATCATTGTTTTTATGACATGATATAAAGTGTGCCAACTTAGAAAATCAATCCCTACCACAAAAACACTATCTCCCCCCTTTTATCCGAGGTAATCCCAAAACAAAATATATAGAAATATCAAGCCAAGTAATAGAAGGGACGGGAGAGGCATGTACAAACCTCGTGGGTTGAGTTGTGACTTAGTTTTTTGACATATAGTGTAATGACCTGCGAAGCGCTCAACATCACGTGTCATCTTTAGTCAAAATATGTGTGACCAAAACATCTTCCGTATTCTTCGCTCCAAAGTAACAAAAGATGAACGAATCCAACTGAAATGTAAAGACTGTTGGCTCTAAAAAGAAATCCATCATTAAGCACAAATTTGTTTCAAGTTTTACCTTCACTACAATGTAGCAACACATCCTTAAAATCATCATCTAAAACATGTTGCTTAAGTGTTTCTAGTCCAAAAATTCGATAATCAAGTTGAGACTACATAGCTTATCGTTTAGACAAAGCGTTGGCAATCACTTTATCCTTCCCTTTCTTATGTTTGATGATATAAGGAAAAGATTCAATAATTTCAAAGCACTTAATATGTATACAATTCAAGTTAATGTGGCTACGAATATGCTTAACTGACTCATGATCGGAATGAACAACAAATTCTTTAGGCCACAAATAATGTCGCCATGTTTCTAAGCATCGTACTAGAGTATACAATTCCTTATCATCCATGGAGTAATTAAGAATATGACCATTCAACTTTTTAGTCAAATATGCAATAGGCTTACCTTCTTGCATCAACACACCACCAATGCCAATTCCACTAGCATCACATTCAATTTTAAAACGGTTTACAAAAATCCAGAAGTTGGAGTAGCGGTGCATGTATAAGCTTGTCCTTCAAAGTGGCAAAGGATTTCTCTTGTTTGTGGTCCCAATGGAATGCAACTCCCTTCTTTGTCAACTCATTCAATGGAGCGGCGATGATGCTAAACTCTTTGACAAAGCGGCGATAAAATCCAGCAAGTCCAAGAAAACTCCGCACCTATGAAACCTTTGTAGGAATGGGTCAACTCTTTATCTTGGCTTTATCAACTTCAATTCCCTATGAGTAACAATAAAGCCAAGAAAAAAGACTTATCTATGCAAAAAGTGCACTTATCTAGGTTACCAAACAAACAAGCATCTCCTAAAGCATCAAAAATAGCATGCAAGTGAGACAAATATTCGTTTATTGACTTGCTATAAATCAATATATCATCAAAGTAAACCAGCACAAATTTTTCAATGAAAGCATGTAAGACCTCATTCATCCAATGCATGAAGTGCTAGGTGTATTAGTCAATCCAAAAGGTATTACTAACCACTCATACTGATGTGTGCGTGGTTCTCGATCTTTTGTCAGGCCGGTAACTCTTGATTTGGTGGAGATGTGACACACAGTTGAACCGGCCTCAAACCAACATGATTCGAACCCCACAATTGTAGCACCACTTCTCCTCTGGTTATCAACCGTGCAACACATGATTGACCTCGCAAAGAAGGCTAATCCCAACCTACAAATTAAATAACAAAGCAAGAACAAGGAAGAGTGTAACTCAATTATGAAATCGAAATTAAACTCACGAAGTTGAAATCCAACAAACTGTCAAACGATAAAACTGTTTATAACAGATGAAAACTAATCAAAACCTAAGTCTAATTATGGTGGCTACTGTTTATATAACGGTAAGGGCGTCCTTATGGGGCAAATCGTAATATTAATGGTCTAGAAAAGATACATGGCCCAAAGACCAAAAGATGATGTTACAGTGCCCTGACAGATTCTAGAGGTCATATTTTCCATGATTCCCGGAGATCTAGGAGGTATTTTGGCACGGTATTGAATCCTTTGGAAAGCTTATTTCGTTAGCTTTCCATCCATATCTAGAACATCTAAAATGGAGTTCCTATGCGATCTAGGCATCCGTTTTAGTGCAAACTGCTCCTGTAGTTTGACTCAGACTCGAACCCAAATTGGATTCAGACTCCTTTGGAAATTGAACATCCTTACTTTTCTTGTGCATCTCCAGGTATTCTCTAACTTCTCTTGGTCCTCTCCAATGTTCCTAATCATGATAAAGTCATTAGATAGCAATCTATTCTCAAAGGAAGGAAAACTTGTGTTTATGAACGAGTTCTCCTCTAATCTCAACTGTCATGCACGAGTTCTATCAATTCTAATTTGAGGAGTGTGTTGTGTATCTAAAGGAGTGGTATTCTCATCATCCTCCTCTTCTTGTTTTGGAGTCGTCCTCGACTCAAGATCATTATCAGGACCTCAATTTCACCATGCCCTGCAACAAGCATGAAAATATGGAGGCCACGGGGGTGTTTGTATCCAATCACTTGGTGGCTGAAAGATCTCTAATGTTCCTAATTATGATAAAATTATTAGGTAGCTAAAAGATGATGTAGAAGCACCAGAACAATTTTTGAATGTCATCTTGTTTTGACAGTCCCGATGACTTCGGTCAAATTTGGAGATGATACTGGAGCCATTTGAATGTAGGGCGGAAAATGGTACGGAAATTTCCCGTCCCATCCACATTTTGTTTACCATTTTTCCTATACAATTTTAGAATTGCGGAAAAAAATGAAAACGAACAATAACAAAAGAAATGAATATGTAAGCTTCATGACCTTTGAAGAATCCTAAAAGGTATGAATTGATTTTTGTGATTGAATAAATAACTATAGGTAACTGTTGTGTTGTAAGTATCACCCCACTAATTCTACATCAATATGGTGGGCTTCCTCGATGGATGACAAGGACGATTCCTAGAAGAGGAGTTGTCGGGCTCGGAGGACCAAGGCTAAGGACTAGCTAGAGAGTCTATAGGAACCTTGGTACTATTAAGGGGGCAAGGACATTTGTCTCTTGTCATACAAGTGTTAGAGGGTGTGAATGCTCCTTAGATCTTCAGAAAGCACTAAAGATAGCAAAGGAAGCGAAGTCGAAGACCGAAGCTTAAGAACCAGCTGAAGACTCAGTCACCGGACAGTCCGATTAGGTCATCGACAGTTCGATGAGCCCTGGAGGAGCAAGTCCAAAGAGAGGTGCTCCCTGAAGTCGTCGTGAAGCAGTCATCAAACAGTCCTTCGGTGCAATGCCCAGACAATCCAGTGTGCCAGAAGCTAAAGTCCAGTGAATATGTCTCTAGGAGTCTAAAAGTGAAAGTCATCGGACAGTCCGATGAAAGCATGCACCGGACAGTCCGGTGTCCTATAGAATGGATTCCAGAGAGGGCGTTTCCCAGGCCGAGGAGGAAGAAAGATCACCGGACAGTCCGGTGGTCCAGTCACCGGATAGTCTGGTGATTGCATAAAGTAGTCTGCTTTATGACATCACGTCCCAACGGTTGCTTCCGGGCTTAGGAGCCTATTTAAACTGTGGAGAGAGACGTTTTCCTGTGTGCCCCTGATCAGAATTGCTGGAATCAAGTTGTAAGAGGCCAAGAGACACAACCAAGAGAGCACATTACAAGATTAGAGATCTTTCGTGCTAGTAAGAGAGTAATAGGGAGCATTCATACACTTCTAGAGCTTGTAGGGCTTGAGACGAGTGATCATTGCCTATTATTTTTGGTGTGGACAGCCTAGACCGGCTAGGAGTCGATGATCGAGCTTCCGAGGAGATTGTGGAAGACGTCGCCAAGTTTGTACGTGGTTTTGGGTCTCTCGCTCGTAAGGGACACCAAGAGGGAGCGCTCGAGCGTTGGAGGCTTGCTCTAGCGCTTGGGTATTATATGCGACAGCCGGGCCACCGGTGTCTTCACTTCGGGAGTGAAGCGTACCCTTGTGAGCATCGTTTCGGAAACGACGGGAGGGACCAGGACTTCATCGGGAGTGGTCCAATGAGGATTAGGGGAAGGCACCTACCTTTCGAGACCTCGAGCAAAATCACTGAGCACTCTCTCACTCTCTTTACTTACCGTATTTACTTACCGTTTGAGTAGTGTGATAGGTTGTTCTTTGATTCCTCTTGGTGGCTATTGTGCTAGTGCTTGCTTGTTGTTTATTTATATCACTAGCATTGGTAGGGGTCCTGGCCTAATAGACTTGTTTAGGTTTGCTTCTGTTATGGTCAAGTCTTGTAGTTCTAGTTTGTAGCTAAATTGGTGCTATAAGTTCACTGATTCAACCCCTCATTCTCGGTGTCTTTGATCCTTACAAGTGGTATCAGAGCCAAGTGCTGATTTTCGAGCTTCATCGCCTTAAGTAAGGATGCCAAACGGGATGAAGACTCCTTTCGTATTCGATGGGGATGATTACTCTTATTGAAAGGCTCGCATGCAAGCCTACTTAGAGTCAATCAATGGGAAAGCGTAGCAAGTTACTAGCAATGTCATGAATGAGAATGAGAGACTTGATCTCATTTTTATTAAGTACAATGCTAAGGCCAACAATGCTATGTTTGAATGCATTTCTAAAAATATCTTTTCTAAAATCAATGCATCATCCACAGCACATGAGATATGAACCCAATTACAAAATATCAATGAGGGCTCCTCCGAGGCCAAGGAAGAGCGTTACTATGTTCTTAAAAATAAATATGATTCCATCACCATGCAACCTCATGAAAAAGCTAATGATGTTTACTCTCGTTTGCATGTAGTGGTGGAGGAAATCAATGGCTTGGGCCTTAAGGAAAAAATTGATGATGTGGAGGTCATGAGGAAGCTCTTGAGAGTGTTGCCGTCGAGCTACAACGCCATCGTCACATGTCTCTTCCAAGCCAACTTGGTTACTTTTACTGTTGACGTCATGCTAGGCAAGCTCACGGCCTATGAGAGGTACATGTTGGGCAGCTCCACTGACTCTCAATTGCTTAAGAATCTTGCCCTACAAGTTAATCAAGAATCACCTAATACCAAAAACAACAAGAAGAAGAAGGTGGAGGAAGATGAGGATGAGGAGAGTGATAATGAAGACCTTACGCTCTTGATAAAGAAGCTATTTCATAAGGGAAGACCCTCACCTTACAAGAGGAACTCGAGTGTCAATTGTGGCAAAAAAGGCTATTTCGCTAAGGAGTGTCCCAAACCTAAGAAGGAGAGCAAGAAGGAAGCATCTAGTGGGAGTGATGATGAAGAACGCAAACCTAAGAGAAAATTGAAGAAGTTCTTTGTCAAAAAGGAGAGCAAGAGTAAGGAGAAGAAAAAGTCCCCGCACAAAGCTTATATTGTTGGTGAGTGGCTCACCGATGATGATTTGGGCTCTTCATCTTCAAGCGAAGAAGAGCTCGCGAGTATTGCCATGACTAGCTCTACCAATGCGCTACCACCACCTCCACTATGTTTGATGGCCTGATGTTGTGAGGGCTTCATTGATGAGGAAGATGATCTTGAGCAAGAAAATGAGAGGTATAATGATGAAGATGATGGACGAAGCTATAATGATCTTGTCCTCTTCCTCAAGAAGGCCAACAAAACCATCATCAAGAAATCCAAGAAAATCGAGGTGGTGAGCATAAAGTGGCGGTATTTCGAGTTCGAGAGCTTGAAGGAGAGCTCAATGTACTTAAGCACTCTCATGGTGTTCTACGTGAGTCCTATGAGGAGCTCAAAGCGAAGCGCGTAGAGCTAAATGTGAAACATAATGCATCGGTGCGCACCCATAAAGCTCTTGATCTTGACTCTCTCTTTAACTCTCCTAAGCATTTAAATGAAGCTTCTACTTTTTGTGATCTAACCCTCTCTAAAGAGAGTACTACTCTTGAGCCATCTATTTTGAAAGAATATACGAAGCTCAAGGAGGAGAGAGAGGCCGTGATGGATGCATTTGAGCGGCTTACTAGAGGAAGGCAAATCGAAAAGAAAATTCTAAGCAAGAACCTCGTCAACAACCACAATCACAAGGGCTTAGGATCATATCCTTCCTCTATCAACATCATTGGCAACTAAGATGAGATCCTCGAATGAATAGTCCCGCTCATAGCGGATGACTATTATTGTGAGAAGTATTGCCTTGATGGTCACCGCTCCAAGGACTATCCCAAAGTGAGCGAGCCTAAGATTACGCCTAACACTAACCTTTTCTATGAGGATGTGCATTACAAGCTTTTCAGAGATAAGGATGAAAAAGTGAAGACCAAGTCGCTCGGACTGTCAAATGACAAGACGACAATCAAAAAGATATGGGTCTTCAAGGAGATTGTGGACCGAGAGAGTAAGCCAAAACTCTCTTGGGTTCCAAGAAAAAGTGAGAGGGACTAGGTGGTGGACCGTGAAGCATATTAAAGATTTTTAAAGTCCACCACCTGTTGATCGAGCTTCAACGCTAATCTACTCGTCAAGGAGGTTATTCTTATACATAGTAGTGTATGTTCTTTTCTTGCAATGTATGGTAGATAGAACTCTTTTATGAATTAGATGTTTGCACTATCATACATCATGTGTAAAAAGATAAAAAAAATAAAAAATTAAATCGGTGGCTAACTATCTTAAGATATCCATATGCATGAGGGAAGTGCTTGAGAAGGTGATTTGACGGAAAGCTGATGTTGCAAAAGCTATTTGCTCATCCTTCAACGAGGATGGCTCCTTCCGTCCCTTCCCTTCCCTCTCTCGGCGCCACAGCCCCCCACCAGCCCTCGCGGACAGTACCCCTGTCGCCGGCGACCACCCCAACCCGCAGGGCTGCTGCACGGAACTCCCCTTCTCCCCCGGCGCCATGAGAAGTGCGATGACCGTTGTCCCCGTCAACCAGTCCCTGAGGACTCCGGGACGATGCTTCAACTGCCTGTCTACCTCGCATCGGGTTGTGACTTGCCATCGACCTTCCCGGTGCTTGCATTGCTTTGACTTCGACCACCGTTCCTACGAGTGTCGCCGAGTGACATCTCCAGGGGCATCTCGTGCGCCGCCGGTTCGTGTTTCAGTTTGGAGGCGGATCACCCCTGCAGTTTGTTCTAAGGAGCCAGCGAAGACGCTTGGGGTGAGCACCCACCCCCACCCCCTGAGGTATAACCTGAGCAGCCGCGTCGTCGGAGGCGACAGGCTCCTCTTCCAGCGGCAGAGCCCTCTGTCCCTGCGGCCGCAGAGGAAGATGTTGAGCCACCGATGGGTGACGTCGATGTCCTTGCGGAGGATTCTGGTGCAGCGTCCGAGTAGCATGGGGCACGTGGAATGCCCTCCTCGTTTCGGTGATTGGCACACGTCCAACAGTTTCTGCCGGTGAGGTATTGTCGGAGACTGCTCGGGAGTTCGGCATTGCTGCTAGCTCTTTGGCGGTGATGAAGACGTTCCCTGAAGACTTCTTGATGATTCTTCTTGATGAAGCGTCGGCGACTAGGGTGTTCAATGGAGGACAGCCGTTGCATGGACCGAATTTTAGTCTGTCGTTCAAGCTGGAGGACTCGGCTTGCTAATGCTACTCAATCAGCCCTGCCTCTGTTGGTTGACGTCGAGTTGCATGGAATCCTGGCTCATGCCTGGGATCTGTCTACGGGAGCATTTGCTCGATGGCTCGTGCTGGATACGATCAATTCATCCGGACACAGCGGCGTGGCGGGACCTCTCGGTATTCCGGCTGTCGGCCTGGTGCGTCGATACATCTCTCGTGTCGGATGCAGACCTTTTTATCGTCGAGCCTGCCGGAGCTGATGAAGACGAGCTTCAGGCGAAGCGTGGACTTCTGTATCCTGTTCGTATCGGGGTTTCTACTCGACCCGAGGTTGGCGAGAGCGCGCCTAGCCTTTCGTCTGGCTCCCCTAAGAGCAAGCGACGTCGGCGGCGGCGTTCACGCTCGCCGGCGAGGTCGGAGTCGTCGGTGCTGCCGGAGTCTTTCCCGGAAGGAGCCCCGAGGCGATCGGTACATGAGCGGCTGGGCCCTACTCCGTCCGGGCCTCGCCACGTGGCCGGTGCGGAGTGCAGCTCCAGCCAGTCGCAGCGGCGTCAGCAGGGTGTGGCTCCCGAAGGGTCGGGCTTTTCGGCAGATCCTCTGCGAGCTATGGCAAAGCGGCGGTGGATGGTATCGAGGTGACAGGGGCTTCATTAGGGGCAAGCACCGAGGAGGAGCGCGGCGGCGTGAGCGAAGCGACTCCGGCTGTTACGTTGGAGCCGTTTCAGTCTCCGTCGCCCCCGAACTCGTGCTGTGCACCAACTGGGCCGGATTTTGGGCCAGCGTCTGAGCCTATTGATGTGAGTCAGTCGGCCCATGAGGAGGTGGTCGCTGCTACTAGGCTGGAGTCTGGGCCGGCTCAGCTGGCTCCTTTTCCAGTTCGTCAAGAAGTAGTAAATCAAGATATTCTCGAGTTGACTTCGGCTCCCGCCCTTGAAGCGACGTCACCCGATGGGTTCTCTGGAGCAACGGTCTCTCAGGAGGAGCTTCATCCTGGCGCGCCTCCCCTGTTCAGTCGTTGGGGGCGTCTGCTCAGGCCTCGGGGATTTGCTGGACCAGTGATCACCTATTCCAGGAGGGAGCTTGCTTCGAGTCAACCTAGTGCAGTTGTGGTGGAGGAAGATAACTCTTCTATGGCGCATTCTGCTTTCATGGAGGGCATCACTAAGCTGCTCCCTTCTCCGGCGGTGATGCCACCTAGGCGCAAAGGTAAAAAGTTAGCCCGAGCTCCGACCGAGATACTTTGCCGCAGCAGGAGGATTGCTGGGGTTGGAGCTGAAGTGCCTGTGAAACCGGTCAACTCTCAAAAGAAGAGAGTGATGAGGGCGTTGGGAATCCTGGATGGAGAAGCGCAACTTGACAGCAGTATGATGGACGACTATGCCAGGGTGTTCAGACATCCTCTCTCCTCCTCTCATATCCAGGCCTTAACATCCTTGTTCGGCTGGGCTCCGGCTGTTCCGTTGGAGACTTCTGCGGAAGAAGTCTGTTAGAGTGGCTGTGTTTTGGTGTGTTGGTCGTCGCTTATCTGGTTGTTATTATGGATCCGGCAAATATTTTGATTTGGAACGTGCGCGGGCTTAATTCCTCTGCTCGCCAGAATGAGGTTCGAGTGCTCGCTGATTCTTGTAGAGCAGGTATCATTTGTGTCCAAGAAACTAAGATGGATCATATTAATCAACGTTTTGGCTTGTCGCTGCTCGGCCCTTCTTTCTCTGACTTCACGGTTCTTCCTTCTGTTGGAGCAGGTGGAGGGATTCTGGTTTGCTGGAAGGAACGCATTGGTGCAGCGCTAGACTCTAGAGTTGATTTGTTTGTAGCCTCAGTGATGTTTGCTTCAGCTAATGGGATGCCGTGGTGGCTAACCTGTGTATATGGTCTGTTAAACATAGAAGTGAATTATCTATACACAGAAGTGTGTAATCTATGTTTAGTAAGTGATCATCTATATTTGGAGCTGTGCCTTCTGATTGCCGTGCTTCGTTCTCACGGTTGTAAACCTTCCTTTTATGCAAACCTCTATATAAACATGAGCTCCTGACCCATAGAGGTCATCCAGCGCCAATCATATTAACATGGTAACAGAGCCAGAATTTTGATCGTGATGAATTCATCTTCTACCACCTCCTCCACCACCTCCGCCTCCATGTCCAGCCTATCCCTGGCATCTACCTTTGCCCCTATACCAATTCATCATGCCGTCACTATCAGGCTCAACAAAACAAACTACACCCTATGGCGCGCCCAGCTTCTCCCGTATCTACGGAGTGCAAAGCTTATGGGCTTCATCGATGGATCCACGACCGCGCCGGCCAAGCAAGTTCCTTCATCAACTGCTGACGGCGCCGAGCTCGTGTCTAACCCGGCATATAGCCTGTGGTATGATCAAGATCAACAATTGTTGAGTGGCCTTCTATCTTCGATGACTGAAGAAGTTCTTCAAGATGTTGTGTCTGCCAACACATCCAAGGAAGCCTGGGATACTCTCAAGCGCATGTTCTCCTCCGCCATACGTGCGCGTGCTGTCCAAGTACGCGTTGATCTTGCTACAACCAAGAAGTGTGATCTCTCTGCTGCTGATTACTTTCGTAAGATCAAGAGTCTAGCTACTGAGTTAACTGCAGCTGATGCTCCTCTTCGTGACGATGAGATCATTGCCTATCTTCTGGCTGGTCTTCCTCCAGATTATGATCCATTTGTCACATCTATGACAACGAAGAGCGAGACTCTGTCGCTTGACGACGTCTACTCGCATATCCTGGCGTTCGAGGCACGTCAATTGCAATATCAGGCGGAAACTCGTCTCAACATCGGTGCGTCGGCCAACTTCGTCAGCAGAGGCGAACAGAAGCGTGGTCGTGGCCGTAGCTTCCCTGGCCGCAACCAGGGACGTGGTGGTCCTTCGTTTCAGGGACGTGGACGTAGTGCGGCTCCTTCTTCTGGATCTGATCGACCGCACCGCCCCACGTGTCAAATCTGTGGCCGCATAGGTCACACTGCCATCAAATGTTGGTACAGAATGGATGAGTCTTACCAGGAGGAGCAACCGTATGCAGCTGTGGCTGCTACCACATCCTACAAGGTCGATCCCAATTGGTACATCGACACAGGGGCTGCCGATCACATAACCAGTGATTTGGATCGTCTTGCCCTGCGTGAACAGTACCATGGCGGAGAAATGGTTCAAGTTGGCAACGGGGCAGGTTTGCAAATTATGCATCTTGGTTCTTGTTCTTTTAAAACTGCTACTCGTCCGCTTAATTTAAATAATATCCTTCACGTACCTGCTATATCTAAAAATCTTCTTTCGGTTCATAAACTGTCACGTGACAATGATGTGTTTTTTGAGTTTCACCCTAATCATTTTCTTATAAAGGATCGAGCCACGAAGCAAGTGCTTCTGCAAGAAAGGTGTGAATCCGGTCTCTATCCCATCAAGGCGTCAGATGTTAAATTCTTCAAACAAGACCTTCTTAGTGTCAAGGTGTCCCCAACTCAGTTGCATGCTCGGTTTGGCCACCCTTCTAACACTGTCGTTCGGTCGGTTTTGAGTTTGCATAATCTCCCCTATGTCAAAGAGTCGAGTCCTCTAGTTTGTAATGCATGTCAATTAGGAAAGAGTCATCAACTTCCCTATACTCATGCCAGTCATCGTTCTACTTCGCCTCTTGAACTTGTCTTTTCAGATGTATGGGGCCCCGCCCCCAAGTCTGTTAGTGGTTACAAATATTATATAAGCTTCATCGATGATTTTAGTAAATTTACTTGGATCTATTTGATGCATGATCGGACTGAGGCTCACCACATTTTCTTACAATTTCAAACTCATGTCGAACGACTTCTTGATGCTAAAATTAAATGTGTTCAGTCTGACTGGGGGGGGGGGGGGAGAGTACCAAAAACTCCATAATCAATTTTTTCGATCCATTGGCATAGCTCATCGTGATTCCTGTCCCCATACTCACCAACAAAATGGATCGGCCGAACGCAAACACCGTCACATAGTTGAAACTGGTCTCGCTCTTCTAGCTCATGCATCTCTACCAATAAAATTTTGGGACGAGGCCTTCCTCACTGCCACATATCTCATTAACAGAATGCCTACTCGAGTTCTTGATAACTTATGCCTGCTCGAACGTCTCTTCAAAACCCCACCCAATTATTCCATGCTTCGTATATTTGGCTGTGCTTGTTGGCCCAATTTGCGACCTTATAACCAGCATAAACTGTCTTTTCGGTCCAAAGCTTGTGTGTTCTTAGGATATAGTGGTCTTCATGAAGGGTACAAATGCCTTGATATGGATTCTGGCCGTGTGTATGTCTCTCGTGACGTTACTTTTGATGAAACAATTTTCCCTTTCTCTAACCTTCCTTCATCCAACGTTGCACCTAATCAGGACAGTGGCTGTTTTAATTTGAACAATAACCATGTGTATATATTTCCTACTAACCCTGTTCGTGCAGCAACTCAGCATGCAGAAAATCATGGGGTCATGACACCTGAATCTTCATCGGGATTGGTGCCAACATGCACTGATGGTACTGCACCAACCTCTCCCGTCGAGGTTGATTCGCTGCATGCCTCGGAGTCTGAAGTGTCTCCAATGACACGTTCAGCACCAGAGATTGAGCAATCATCTGCTGGCATCTCCTCGCCATCTCAGTCATCACCAAGCACAAGACCAGTGGTTGAGCACCAGTCAGAGACACCTGCACAAGATCCTCCTGCACACCCGTACAGGACGCGCTTAAGTCACAACATCAGGTAGCCCAAGATTCATACTGATGGCACGGTGACTTATTCTGCTATCCGGACTTCAGATGCAGAACCTACATCATACATTACTGCTATGGCACATCCCCTCTGGCGGTCAGCAATGAATGAAGAATTCCAGGCCCTTGTCAAGAACAAGACTTGGCATTTGGTACCTCCGCGCACCGGTCTTAATGTCCTTGATTGTTAGTGGATTTTCAAACTGAAGCACAAAGCCGATGGATCCATTGATCGCTATAAAGCAAGATTGGTCGCCAAGGGGTTCAAGCAACAGTATGGAGTCGATTATGATGACACATTCAGCCCGGTAGTAAAACCTACAACTATTCGAGTATTATTATCTCTCGCAGTTTCTCAGGGCTGGTCTCTTCGACAGATTGATATTCAGAATGCCTTCTTACATGGCCATCTTCAAGAAGATGTCTATATGAAACAGCCCTCTGGTTTTGTTGACCCGGATCATCCTACTTATATCTGCAAGTTGGATAAAGCATTATATGGTCTCAAACAAGCTCCACGTGCCTGGTTTTCTCGTCTCAACAGCAAATTATTACACTTGGGGTTTCAGGCCTCCAAAGCTGATATGTCTCTTTTTCTCTTCAATAAAGGTGATATTCAGATGTATATTCTCATCTATGTGGATGATATTATTATTATGAGCTCTTCATCATCAGCTACAGATCGTCTCCTTACTCAACTTAAGACTGAGTTTGCAGTCAAAGATCTTGGCAACCTTGCATATTTTCTTGGCATTGAGGTACATCACACATCCACCGGTCTCATCTTGACACAACACAAGTACATCAAAGATCTGCTGCAGCGCACAAATATGACCGCATGTAATGATGTCTCAACTCCCATGCTTCCAAGTGACAAGTTATCATTAAAAGATGGTGATCCTCTCTCAGCTGAAGATTCTACTCGCTATCGCAGTGTTGTTGGGGCCCTACAATATTTGTCTTTGACTCGTCCTGATATCTCCTTCTCTGTCAATCGGGTATGTCAATTTCTATCAGCACCTACGACGGTTCATTGGGCAGCAGTGAAACGCATTTTGCGTTATCTTCATTCCACATCAGAAATGGGGCTGTGCATCACCAAATCTGGGTCTTCATTGCTAAGTGCATTTTTTGATGCTGATTGGGCCGGGAACCCAGATGATCGGTGCAGTACAGGTGGCCATGCCATTTTCTTTGGTGGCAACCTAACTTCTTGGAGCTCTCGCAAACAACAGACGGTTTCTCGATCAAGCATCGAAGCTGAATACAAGGCTATCGCCGATGCTACTGCTGAAGTTATATGGATACAAGTTCTTCTAACAGAACTTGGGATTTCTCAGCTTCGGCCACCGTCCCTATGGTGTGATAATATTGGTGCCACATATCTCTCTGCCAATCCCATCTTTCATCGTCGTACGAAGCATGTGGAGGTTGACTATCATTTTGTACGTGAACGTGTCATCTCTCAAAAGCTTGATGTTCGCTTCATCTCATCAAAGGACCAGGTGGCCGACATCATGACCAAGCCTCTAGCAATTACTCCCTATTGCAATCTACAGCGCAATCTGAACCTGGTGTTCCACCGTCCAGATTGAGGGGGGGTGTTAAACATAGAACTGAATTATCTATACACAGAAGTGTGTAATCTATGTTTAGTAAGTGATCATCTATATTTGGAGCTGTGCCTCCTGATTGCCGTGCTTCCTTCTTACGGTTGTAAACCTTCCTTGTATGCAAACCTCTATATAAACATGAGCTCCTGACCCATAGAGGTCATCCAGCGCCAATCATATTAACATGGTCCCCAGAGTGTTGAGAGCAAGAATCTTTTCTTGCAGGAGTTACGTGACATCAGAGTGCAGTGCTCAGGCCCTTGGATGGTGGCAGGGGACTTCAACCTCATCCTTCAAGAGGAGGACAAGAACAAACCATTGTATAACCGGGCTTTGATGAGAAGATTCAGGCGTTGTTTGGATGACACAGCACTTAAAGAAATACCCCTCATTGGCCGGAAGTTTACTTGGTCTAATGAACAAGATAATCCCACCTTAGTAAGACTTGATCGAGTGTTCTGTTCAGTTGACTGGGAGGAGAAATTCCCTAACTGTCTTCTTCAAAGTGCAGCGACAGAGGGCTCAGACCACTGCCCTCTTTTGTTAGGGCTGAGAGACCTTAGTCACAGGAAGAGACGGTTCCATTTCGAGTCGTTTGGTCCTCCATTGAGGGTTTCCAAGATGTGGTGGCCTCAGCTTGGAATTTAGTCCAAGCTTCACACTGTCCGATTGAGACTCTGTCCTTGAAACTCCGAGAGCTCACTGGGGCCTTGCAAAGCTGGAGTCAAAAGCGAGTGGGGCACATTAAGTCTCAGCTTTTGCTTGCCAAGGAGATCGTCCATCAGCTGGAGATTGCACAGGACTCCCGAACTCTTTCGGGTGACGAAGACAACCTTCGGTGTTTGCTTAAAAAACATGGCCTCGCTCTCTCTTCACTGCTGCGCACTATGGCGAGAACGAGATCACGTATCATGTGGCTGCGCGAAGGAGATGCTAACACGGCTCTGTTTCATCTCCAAGCAAGGCACAGAAAGAGGAAAAAATTTATTGCCAAGCTGAGAGTCAATGATCAGATTCTCACTAGCCAGGAGGATAAGGAGAATGCAGCGTTCGAGTTTTATGAGGCTCTCCTGGGCACTGCAGTTCAGAGGGACTGTTCCATTGATTTGCAACAGCTTGAAGTACCTTCTCATGCTCTTGAGCTTTCGGAGCTGGATGCCTTCTTCACTGAGGATGAAATGTGGGAGACGATTAAACATCTACCACCTGACCAGGCTCTGGGACCGGATGGATTCACTAGCCGTTTTTTCAAGAGTTGCTGGCATATCATCAAGAGCGATATCATGGCCGCTCTCATTTCCTTCCAGTGTGGTAGTGCGCAGAATATGTGGCGGCTCAAATCAGCTTATATCACGTTCATTCCTAAGAAAGAGGCAGCAGTTGATTTGATGGATTTTAGACCAATCAGTCTCATTCATAGTGTTGCTAAGTTGGTGACTAAGCTGCTAGCTAATCGGTTGGCCAACAAGTTACATGGTTTGGTGGCTTCTAACCAAAGTGCTTTTGTGAAGAGCAGATGTATTCACGATAATTTTTTGATGGTGCAACAGACGGCTCGACTCTTCCATCAACAGAGGTTGCCTCGGATTCTTCTCAAGCTAGATATAACAAAGGCCTTTGACTCGGTTTCATGGCCTTTTCTTCTGGAGATCCTTAGACACCGAGGGTTCGGCGCTAGATGGTTCTCTATGATAAGTGACCTGCTTATCTCCTCTTCCACCAAGGTTCTCATCAATGGCTCGCCCGGGGCAGATATTTGTCATCAACGTGGGCTGCGACAAGGGGATCCGTTGTCCCCCATGCCTTTCATCCAAGTTATGGATGTGCTAAACACTATTGTGCAGAGAGCGAGCAGCTTAGGCCTGCTGCAACCTCTATCTTCTCAGCCTATTCAGCACAGAGTTTCTCTTTACACCGACGACGTGGTTATGTTCCTTTGGCCGGTAGCTTCTGATCTGGACCTTGTTATGGACATTCTATGGGTTTTTGGTGAAGCCTCCGGACTGCAAACTAATATTCAGAAAAGCAGTGTTACCCGATTCGTTGTTCGCCTAAGGAGTTAGTCCAGATGCAGCAGCATCTCCCTTGTGAGGTGCAGAATTTTCCGTGCAAGTATTTGGGGCTCCCTTTAGCTGTTACCAGATTGTCGAAGGCCCAACTGCAACCTGTAGTGGACCGGCTTGCTAATCAGCTTCCTGGATGGAAGGCAGAGCTACTAAACCGAGCAGGGAGTGCAGTTGTGGTTAAATTTGTCCTGACAGCGACTGTCATTTATCTAGCCATGGCCATAGACCTACCAGCTGGGGTGCTTAAAGCTTTGGACAAGATCCGTCGAGGTTTTCTGTGGAGAGGGAGGAAAGATGCGAAGGGCGAACACTGTCTCCTAGCGTGGTCTAAAGTTACTCGCCCGCGAGAACTGGGAGGTCTTGGTATACAGGACCTGAAAACTCTTTGCTGGTCGCTTCGGATGAGATGGCTTTGGTTGGCCAAGACTCAACCAGATAAGCCATGGGCATCCCTCCCCATCCTGGTTCATGGTGCAGTTAGAGCTCTCCTTCTCACTGGTTTGACCTCTACTGTCGGTGATGGAACCAACACTCTATTCTGGGCAGACAATTGGTGGATTGGGTCTTCTATGTCTAGTCTAGCTCCTCACTTATATGCGATGGTGACAGCTAGAGCCAAGAAGAAACGCACGGTGGCTGAAGCTCTAGCTGATCATACTTGGGTGCGGGACATTCGTGGAGCTTTCACGGTCTCAGTAATAGTTGAGGTGCTCAAGATAGCAGATCTAGTGGTGGCAGTACACCTTGTCCCTGGTGAACAGGATGTCCATCATTGGAAATTCTCCGCTTCAGGGCAGTATTCAGCTAAGTCGGCCTATGACGCCTTCTTTATTGGGGCTATTCATTTTGAGCCATGGGAGCTTATATGGAAGACTTGGGCTCCGAAAAAGTGCCAATTCTTCCTCTGGCTGGCCTTTCATAACCGATGTTGGATGGCGGACAGGCTTGCTAGGAGGGGCCTACCTAATCCAAGCCGGTGTGTGCTGTGCGACCAAGTCAACAAGGATATTCAGCATGTCCTCTTCAGCTGTGTTTTTGCTAGGCAGGTGTGGTTTTTCCTTCTAAACAAGTTTGGTTTGGCCGATCTAGCCCACAGCAAGAGGACGCCTCCTTTGCCGCATGGTGGATGAAAATTGATAGAGTGGTGCCTGCGCTGATCAGGAAGGGTCTCAATTCCCTGATCACTCTTGGTGCCTGGTTGATTTGGAAGCAGCGCAATGATGGTGTCTTTAACAATGCTCACCCTAGTTTACAGCGCACCTTGAGTCTTATCCAGGAGGAATGCCATTGGTGGGGACTTGCTGGCGCTAGAGAGCTTGCAAGACTTTGTGGCGCTGTTACCTAGGGGTCGGTTAGTGTCGTGTGGTGTTTGTTCTGTGGAGGTTTCTTGTCTGTTTGGGTTTTTGGGGTTGGGGAGGTGTGCTCTCTTGTACATTGTTTCTCTCTTCTTCTTAATAAAATGATATGCAGCTCTCCTGCGTTTTCAAAAAGAAAAGGTGGTTTGACTATCTCAAGGTAAAGCGGCGGGCATATGGTGAATAAGCTTGAGATGGGTCAAACTTGGCATCGAATAGGTTTCTTTATGCAATGTCTTTAAATTTGCTTGCATCTACATGGCATGCTTTAAATTCTCTTGCATTAGAATAACTTGTTTGCATGCATTGCATATAGGAACCACGGAGGAGGCGTGTTACTCTATGGAGAAAGTGACTACATTGTCCATATGGATTCACATAGTCTATAAAGAGTAACCAAAGCAATATTGTGCGCTTCATGCCCATTGAACTCTGTGCTTAACGGTCTCTAACATCCATCTACGTGGATCGTGATCTAAGGGTTCATACATTCCCTTTTTGAGCCTCCTTTTTGTTTTGGTGTTTATCGTTCAATCTTAATTGTGTTTTTGCGAAAATATTAAACTCTTTATGAGTTATGTATTTGTAAAGGAGCATTTGAGAGTTCCCTTTTTAGACAAGTGTGGTGTTTATTTGGTTCTTTGATGAGGACACGTAAAGTCTAGAAAGAATTCCTTGATTCTGCAATTCTTTGAGGTCACCGGACATTCCGGCGCTTTCACCGGACACTTTGGATCAGTCACATTTGCGGAATTGGACAGACACCGAAGATTCCGGTGATATCATCGAACAGTCCGATGGCTGGAAGAGGAAGCGGGTGCCTCTCTGGAATTGGGATTCTCTAGCTACCGGACAGTCCAGACTTTTAGTCACCGGACAAATTTTGAGGACCGGACAGTCCGGTGATTCGCATTTTCGGCGAAATCTTGGCCATCTGTTTCGATCTCTTTTAATCTCGGCCGTTGATTTTTTAAATGACCTAATCGCACGTGTGCTTCAATCTGTACCGACACTCGTGTGTGTTCTCTCGAGCCGACCGCCGTCGTCGCCGACTCGCCGCCCGCTCGTTGTGCTCCATTGCTGTGTGCCGCCCTTGCGCCAACTGCCGCCGCGCTCTGCTGCCTCACTGTCATGCCCGCACCCCGCGCTGGCCTGCTTCACCTCACACGCGCGCCTTGCTCACCTTGCCTAAGCCCTAGCGCCGCCACCGCCCTAGCTTGCGCCGCCGAGCCGTGCCGCCGAGCTGCCGCCCGTGCTGTGCTCCACGCTGTGCCGCCTCGTTGAGTGCATCTATTGCCATCACCCGAGTTCCACCAAAACCCTCCAGGGTATTAGCTTCTGAGGTGATCGGTTCTTTTTAGACGAGTTCTTCGGCGAATTTCGGCACTTCCTCTGCGGGGTATTGAGTTCTACCTCTTTCATTTTATCTAAAATGCCCCGCATGCCTTTGTTTGTTAATTAATTGCGAAAATTGGTATAAATTGTTTAAAGGTTTCACCTTTTATTGCCTATTGACGTGATTAGTTGATAATTCCCGTACTTAGTGCCATATTGAGGTCATTGCTTGCATACTTTAGTATGGCATCGAGTCTCCTGTCGTTAGTGTCACAATTTAGATGCATTGCTATATTATGAATTGTGGCATTAGTCTGTCGATATCACCGTTGTGCTTATTTGCTTCATTTGATCGGTGATATGTCCTTGATTCCACCTCTAGGACTTCATTTATAGTCGCTCACCTTTTGTGCTTACAACCTATATTTTATTCCTATGTGGTGCAGTGACAGTTGGTCAGGGGATCAGGACAGAGTCAGCACAGTCTAGAACTCTCTGTCAGTTCAGTGGTTTCACTTGGACGGGTTAAGAGCCAAGCTCTTAATCCAATCTAGCAGTGTCAGCTGATCAGTGCTTCTTTCAGTTGAGCTTTCAGTGACAGTTGGCAGTATGGGTAGACAGAGACCGAGTTTTGAGGAAAAAGGGAAGGACTAGGCCGTAGAGCCTGAGAAGAAGAAGAAGATGCAGAGGACATGCGACCCTGAGTGGGATAGAGCTCTTGCTGCAGCAGATGTTGATGTTCCTCCACAGAGGAGAGCTAGTGCTTTGAGGATTGGAGCAGCTGAGTCCAAGGGGGAGTTGAGGAGATCGACCCGTCAGAGAGTGGCAACCACTCCTCTAGTGTCTGGGGCGCAGCCACGGAGAGCTCTTGCTAGTAGGCAGTCGAGAACCGCGAAGGGAGATACAGTCCAGAAGAGCTCACAGCAGAGGACACAGAGGTGTCCACATCAGAGGACTGGAGTGTGCAAGGTATGCATAGCTAGAGCCGAGAGAGCTTGCCGGGCCATGGGCAGGATCGCTGAGGTGGAGGTTGATTTGTTGAAGTTGAAGGGCCCAGCCATCAAGGCCAAGAGGAGAGTAGACTTCACTGCTTAGTTCCCCGCTGAGAGACATGCTGATGCTGGTCAGTTCTAGACCGTACTCCAGCGGAGGATCTACGAGGCCTACAGGAGGCAGCTTGCCACTAAGGGCACGAGCTCAGTGTTTGCAGCTCACCGTCACTGTTCTATGGAGGCACTGAGAAAAGGAGCTGGGGTTGACATGGAGGAGCATATTACTTATCTCTCAGGTCTGTCAGATTTGGTGACCCAGCCCCTGAGGTATAGTGAGGACGTGGTGCTTGAGTTTTATGCCTCACTGTGTATCTCTCCGGATCGTTCATATCTCTGGTTCATGTACAGAGGGGAGCCACACCATTTTGAGAGGTCCGATGTCTTGACTGCTCTGGAGTTTGTATCATCAGAGACACGGATCCACACTCTGGCCCATTTGGATTTCTCACCGTTGTTCAGACCATTTGGAGGGATGGAGCCGAGTGATGAGAGGTTGAGTATTGCCTTTCCGCCACCTCATGGGGAGCACTACTCGAGGCACCCTCTGCGCTTGACACACGAGGCACATGTTCTGAGAGGGTTGCTTGGGAGAACGATAGCGCCTCGTGCTGGCTACAGAGAGAGAGTCATCATACTGCATCAGTGGCTGCTGTGCTTTCTGCTGAGGCATGAGATTTTTGACTTGACAGATCTGCTGCTAGCTCAGATGGAGGATGTGATATATGAGGGGATTGGAGCACATCAGTTACCATTTTCCCGATGACAGAGTGATGACTGGGGAGGAGTATGTAGCGTTGCCAGAGATCACCACCTCCTTCAGTCCTGTTGAGCCATTCGACTCCAGGGTTCTACCGGTTTTTGCTTCTCAGAGCACCCCTGGAGGAGAGGACACCACAGCCCGAGAGGATGTTGACACTGAGGCTCCGGAGGGTGTACAGCCGGGTGCTAGGAGCACAGAGGCTCTAGGTATAGCCGAGACTCCTACCTCTCGTGCTACACTTGGCCCTGCTCTTGCTGCCAGATTGGATGTTATTCAGGCAAAGCAGGAGGAGCAGAGGAGGTTTCGAGAGGAGCAGCTCGAGCTTATGCGTCGAGGAAGGGCCGAGTTTGAGGAGAGGATTCGACTCGAGTGCCACCACATTGAGGAGCGGATTCGGATGGAGAGAGAGCTTACAGAGGACAGGAGACGGCAGGACAGAGAGTTTCATGAGAGGTCGCAGCGCACTCAGTTAGAGATGGCACCGGCTATTGTATATATGTCTGTCGGATTCGGCGCTATCGCGTCATATCTTCAGAGGACTGGTATTCCACCTCTTCCAGTGTTTCTGAAGACTACGCGGCCAGGTCCCTTGCCTTCATAGCACCAGCCTACTGCACCTCAGCCTCACTATTCTTCAGTGCCAGCATTCACTTCTGAATTAAGTCAGAGTCAGCAGCAGTAGTAGCATTCCACATTCACCACAGTGCTCTCAGCCCCACTTTCACCGTTCGAACCTTTTGGGGCAGCCAGCACAGTCATGACTATTGGAGGGGTCAGTGTTCTTGTTACATCTTCTCAGTTCTCTCCAGTTTCCTCATACTCGATGTTAGTGCTATTTGCTTCAGCTCAGCCGATAGTGTTAGTGCCGACATTAGAGTCAGGGACAGCAGTTGGTAGTTCTCCTCTTGCTCCGAGGATTCTATCTTTTGAAGCTACTACTGCTGAGTCAGCGTTGTCAGAGCTGCCGCTAGAGGCTTCACAGTCAGAGTCTGCAGCCACCACAGCCGAGCAGCCCAGTGCTTCTGTTGCAGATATTTTGGTTGAGGCCAGATATTCTCCAGAGGAGGCAGCTCAGGCCCTTGCCAATGCGAATCTACTAGGTACAGTTGAGAGCAAAGAGCCATCCCCGACGTCTTCCTCCGACCTGAGTGCCTTCGACGATGTTGAGCAGCCAGGAGGAGATCAGTCAGCAGCAGCAGCTCAGCCAGCAGAGGAGCAGCCTCCGACTGTCCCTGTCCTCTTCAGCCATGCAGGATTAGATCTTTTGTAGGAGTTGGGTGAGAGACATGAGGTGTACCGTTCAGAGAGCTAGCTGTCTAGGGGGAGGCCGTGGATGGGTAGATAGGGCTTTTGGATCTTATTTGGTGGATTTCATTGACTCTTCATGACATTTTGATGAGCTTGTGTTTCATTCGACTCTTTTAGCTCATTGAAATGCACTCGGTTTTTGGACTAACCCCGTGATTTATTTGTATGGCTCCTTGTGCTTAATCTATTTTGCAGGTTTCTTTGTGCATGTGCACTTCCGTCTCATTCTCTATTGTGTATAATTCTTTGTCAAATCAGCGTTCTCCCTCTTTATTTGCTTCCTCAGTGCCATCTTTTTGGATGATTAGATGACAAAGGAGGAGAGAGAGCTACCAAACAGAGCGATGCTTCCTACCCACGACAAAGGAGGGGAACTCTTGCAAAAATTTTCTGAGGAGTCATCAAGGTAAGGGGTAAGTGTTCTTTCAAGATACATTTTATTCTCTATCTTCTTTCATCTTGTTTTGACTGTTGGGAGTACTATGGTTGTCATCAATCAACAAAAAGGGGAGATTGTGAGCTTTATGACCTTTGAAGTCCCCTAAAAGGTATGAATTGATTTTGGTGATTGAATAAACAACCATAGGTAACGGTTGTGTTGTAGGTACCATCCCGCTAATTCTACATCAATATGGTGGGCTTCCTTAATGGATGACAAGGACGATCCCTCGAAGAGGAGTTGCCTGGCTTAGGAGGACCAAGGCTAAGGACTAGCTAGAGAGTCCATAGGAACACCGGTACTATTAAGAGGGTAAGGTCATTTGTCTCCTGTCATACAAGTGTTAGAGGGTGTGAATGCTCCTTAGATCCTCAGAAAGCAGTAAAGATGGCAAAGAAAGCGAAGTCGGAGATCAGAGCTCAAGAACCAGCTGAAGAATCAGTCATCAAACAGTCCAGTGAGGTCACTGGACAGTCCGGTGAGCCCTAGAGGAGCCAGTCCAGAGAGAGGTGCTCTCTGGAGTCGTCGTGAAGCAGTCACCGGACAGTCTGTCGGCGCAATGACCGGATAGTCCGGTGAGCCAGGAGCTGAAGTCCAGTGAAGATGTCTCTGGGAGTCCAAAAGTGAAAGTCAGCAGACAATCCGGTGAAGGTATGCATCGGACAGTCCGATGTCCGATGAAATGGATTCCAGAGAGAGTGTTTCCCTTACCGAGAAGGAAGAAAGGTCACCGGACAGTCCAGTGATTGCATAAAGCAGTCAGCTTTATGACATCACGTCCCAATGGTTGTTTTTGGGCTTGGAGCCTATTTAAACCGTGGAGGGAGACATTTTCCTGTGTGCCCTTGATCAAAATTGCTGGAGGCAAGTTGTGAGAGGCCAAGGGACACCACCAAGAGAGCACATTTCAATATTAGAGGTCTTTCGTGCTAGTAGGAGAGTAATAGGGAGCATTCATACACTTGTAGAGCTTGCAGGGCTTCAAAGGAGTGATCATTGCCTATTACTCTTAGTGCGGGCAGCCTAGACTAGCAAGGAGTCAGTGATCGAGCTTCTGAGGAGATTGTGGAAGACGTCCTTAAGTTTGTACTCGGTTTCGAGTCCCCCGCTCGAAACAGACACCAAGAAGGAGCGTCCGAGCCTTGAGGGCTTGCTCTATCACTTGGGTATTGTGTGCGACAGCCAGGCCGCCGGTGTCTTCACTCCGGGAGTGAAGCGTACCCTTGTGAGCATCGTTCCGGGAACGACGGGAGGAACCGGGACTCCAACGGGAGTGGTCCAACGAGGATTAGGAGAAGGTGCCTACCTTCTGAGACCTCGGGAAAAATCATTGAGCACTCTCTGTCTCTCTCTCTTTACTTACCGCATTTACTTACTATTTGAGTAGTGTGATAGGTTGTTCTTTGATTTCTCTTGGTGGCTATCGTGCTAGTGCTTGCTTGTTGTTTATTCTTATCACTAGCATTGTTAGGGGTCTTGGCCTACTAGACTTGTTTAGGTTTTCTTTCATTGTGGTCAAGTGTTGTAGTTCTAGTTCGTAGCGAAATTAGTGCTATAAGTCCAACCGATGCAACCCCCTTCTCGGTGTCTTTGATCCTTACATGTTGTTGCTTTATTTTTTCTATTATGATCGGATATTGTGCATAACATTAATTGTGGGAGAGGATGAGTTTCGCTCCTGTGTGGTTTGTGATTATACATATTATTACTGTAGTGATGTTCAATGTTTATGCTGATCATGTTGGTTTATTATGTTGATGTTTTTCTGACTTTGAACCGATTACTGACCGATTCCGATATATTTCTATTCGGATTTGTTCATTTCTGAAATTCCAATTTGTCCGTTCATTTTTGTTACCGGCTTTTTCGTTGCTGTTTTCATCCGGTAATACAAAAATAAAAATGAAAATGGTTGATGTGTTTTTCAATCGTTTCCGACCATTTTCATCCCTATTTGAAAGGTTATCTTCTTAGCTTTCCACCCATATGCAGAACGTCCAAAACTAATCCCGGATGCAATCTGATTGTCCATTTTAATGTGCATTGCTCCTAGAACCTGATGGCAGCTCGATTTCGAGTTGGATTGAATCTCCTCTGAGATTGAACGTGCCTTGCTGTTCTTGAGCATCTCCAAGTCCTTCTTCATGCTTTCTATGATCTTCTCCGATGTTCCTAATCATGATAAAGTCATTAGCTAGCAATCTATTCTCAACGGAAGGAAAACATATGTTTAGGAACGAGCTTGCCTCTAAGTTCAATTGTCGGGTATGAGCTCTTATGATTGAGCCATCTATAGTAGGTGGAGAAGTGTTGTGTGTATCCACTCAAGGGATGTCCTCATCAACGGCCACTCTGCGCATGTGTCAATGTGGGGGAGGGAAGGGTCGACATGGCTCTTCGGTGGAGGTGCGGTGCGGATGACGGGATGCAGGGAGGGAGCTACGGCAGGCATGGTTGAGGGGCGGAGGTGGCAGTGGATGTTGAATGGACGATTGGTGAGGAAGATGAGGGGAGGTGATGATGGAGGGGAGGCAGTCCACGGGGAGGTGGGGAGGCAGCACCAGCGGTGGAGGGTAGGCATTGCGAGGTGGTGCGCGGTGCATGGCGCATTGGGAGGAGGTGCACGGTGCATGGGAATTGACGAGACGAGGATGCAGCGCATGGGGAGGTGAGGCAGCGGGAATGGGGAGGCAGCGCGTGGGCCATCGGGAGGGAGGGGAGGAGGTGAGGGGAAGGGACGCATGGAGAGATGGAGGACAAATGGACAGCTCAGATTCATTAGATCCGATGGTGGAGAAGAGATGATGATGTGGCACAACCACAGAGCAAATTAGCCTTTAGTGGGTGGCACTGACATAGATGTAATAGATGTGGCGGCGCTGAGAGCTTCAACCTGGTATGAGTGGAACGCTAACCTGAAACATGAGAGAACGCATTATGTTGTTAGTAGTACGAATGATGCACTCAGCTCTACAGTTGTGGGGTGACTTATGAGGGCAAGACATACTTAAGGTGATGTCAAATTATCAAACTCACACCCATTATCACATTGAATAGTTTTCACTGCAGTGCCAAATTACGTTGCAACATAAGCAGAAAATTGAAATGGCAGTGAAGGTATCTGATTTCAGGCATAAAGGGAAAGTTCAAGAAAAATATGAGCAATCATCGAGGATAATAAGATAATACTTATAGTCGAAAACAATGGGAACAAGAGATGTCCACAAGTCACAACACACTAAATCAAAAAATTTGACAGCACGAGAGTTGGAAGCACTAAAAGGTTGGTGAACATGAAAGCCAAGCTGACACTCATGCCAAGGAGTTTCTAGCTCATTTTCGTTATAAGACACCAAAGGAGCTAACTTGGATAGAGCCTCAACACCTAGATGCACAAGACGACGATGCACAGTGTACTGGGAGTGGTGGCAGCAATGAGTGCTTGTGGTGGCGCTGGAAAAGAGTAGAGGCTTCCCAAACTGTTGTATTAGAGGATTTCATTCCTAGTTTCCAGATCCTTCAGAGTGAGACCAAAGTTGTAAATTGTCGAACAGAGATCAAATCTAGATCTTTGATAATATGAGGGCTCGCAAGAACATTATGGATATATAAAGGACGCTTGGCAGAAAAAGTAGTATGGCCGATGGAGTTAACCGATAGCAATGACCTATTACCGACAATAATGCAAGATAGACTATCCAATGAAGGAGGATAGTTAGAAGACAGGTTGACAGGGGTTGCCATCATGTGGGCATCAGCACCAGAGTCCATGTACCACTCATTTGTTAGCGGAGGACTGAGGGTCATGGTACTAAAGTAGTTTGCCAGAGCCGGTTGATCCCAGAACATTTTAGACTGTGATGTAGGATTTAGGGTTAGCGGAGGAGCCGGGAGAAGAGTGTGAGCCGACAGGGGGGGGGGGGGCACAAATGGTGGTGGCGTGGTCAGAGCGCCAGGGCATGGAGATGTGCTGGTGCCATCACTAGGTGGGACACCGAAAGCAGTCAGAGCATGACCTGGCGCTGTGCTGTTTTGCTGTTGTGGAGCCGAGGTAGCAGCATGGGGACGGGTGCCAAAAGCACCAGGAGCATAGACACCATACCTGGAATGTGCAAGTCATGGGGTTTAATCTTGTTGGCCACGCTGGAGCTCCACAGCCACATCCCTGTCCGTAGCCATGCCCACGGCCGCGAGATGAATTCCCTCTGAAGGAGTTCGTAGGGGACGGGGTGTTGGGAGAAGCACCGGGTGCTGGCGACGATGCAGTGGTTGCAGGAGGCCGTGGAGTGTTGGTGACGACCAAGGCTTTAAGATTGTATTGCGCTCCTTCAGTTCCAGATTGGAATGCACTGTGACGAATGATGGGAATGGGCACTGCCGCTTAATGAGAGCAGCCATATACTCAAAGCGCTCATTTAATTCCCGTAGAACAGAAAGCACCAGGGTATGGTTGTCGACGGGATGGCCAAGATCAGCCAGTCTGTCTGCCATCCTCTTGAGTTTGCGGCAATATTCGGTGATGGTAAGATTGCCTTGCACAAAAGTACAAAACTGTGTGTCAAGCATGAGGACACGCGATTCTTTGTTGCCGACAAATTGCTCCTCAATGTTGAGCCACATCTCTCTGGCGGATGGAGTGCCAGTGTGGACAACTTCAATCAATTCAGGTGTAATGTTGCTGAAGAGCCAGGACTTCACCATGCAGTCCATGCATGCCCAACATGGATCAGCATCAGCAGCAGCGACATTGACTAACACATGGTCGGTGAGCTCGTACTTGCCGAGCGTATTGAGGAAGAGGGCTTTCCACCTGGTGTAGTTCGTGGAGGCCAAGTGGATGATGATCGGGATCAACGCCTTGATGTTGGAGATGGCAATGACCTGCCCATGGAGTGGAGATGTGGCGGCGTGTGCTTGGGCAGCCAAATAGGCCTTGACAGCAGCAGCGTACGCTGCCTTCGCATGTGTTGTGGAGGGATTGAAGTCGTGTGGCCTCGACTTCGGCCGGCTTGATGGGAGAGGTGTCACCACTTTAGATGACGTAGGTAAATTGGAAGCCATGGGGGAGGCTAAGGGGTAGTGCGGCCAGCAGGGAATAGCGGTGGTGGCTTTGAGCATGCACGGCAAAGCTAGGGTCGCAGAAGCTGTGGTCCAACGATCAAGAGATCCCCTGATTCCATGAAATCGAGATTACAATCACTCGATAATTTTTATTGATGCATAGAGTGAGTACAAATAGAGCCAGGGCGCAGCTAGCTAGAAACCTTAGTGCTGCACACACGCCGCACATATGTATGTGCCTTTAGATGGCCTTGCAGCCCAAGGCCATGATGGGCATTACATTAGAGATAATTACAAGTCTAACACCCCGTGGGGTGCTACCGATTTGCCATGCCCTGTTTGGGGGGGGGGATCGAGGAGGGACCATATAGCGGGGCCGCCCATATAATTGTCGGCATCTGATTCCATGGCGTGCCAGTGCAGTGGTGGCCGGATTATGCGCTGGTAGAGACGGGCTGAGTAGACAGACTTGGGGCTCAATGGATGGCTCGCTCAGTTAAAGGCTGGAACGGAGCGCATGTGGTTTGAAATTTGGTAGGGGACATGTGTCACTCATCCAGGCAGGGTTGTAGATGGTTGAGTTTACAGTCTCCATAGAATTTTTGGGATCTTACGCTCATCTTTGGTGCTGGGGCAGGTGGGTTCTGCGGGATCCATGCGCGGATGGTGCCGGGCGAGCACAGCCCCTAGGTCGGCGTGGGGCCCGGTGGGTATGCCACATGAACTCAGCCATGTATCTGGGGGTGTAAGTTTTGCTTTTCTAGGGGTCAGAGGATGTTTTGGGCTCGGATCCTCTGAGTTGGTGGGTTAAATTCAAGGAAATGTAGCATTTGTTACAAAGTTATGTAAGGGGAGGAAAACTCCTCTAAGTGTACAAGGTAGAAAATGTTACAGTAGCGTACATTACTGTAGCAATGTGCTGTTTATGACCCATACCATCGGATTTGTCTACTTATTTTCGATCAGATGGCTGAGAATGGATCCAAATTCCAATCACTGTAGCACCTCTGAATTTTGTCCTTGAACTCAGGGGACCTTGTTCTGGACGGGTTTGGTGTGCCATATGCGGAGGGGAAGATTCCGTGGTTTCACCCCGGTATGAGCACTAGTGTGAACCTATGGAGGGGCCAGCCGAATTTGGCCACCGGATCCACCACCACGTCTCCTGCCACGACAGTCTTTGCATCACTTCACCGTGTTCTTCTCTCTAACGCCACCATTGCTGCTTCCGACTCCCATTGTTGTCGATGGGTTCCCACTTCTCTTTGATCTGGTATAGCTTTCCATTCACGTCTGCTACCATCGAGTTCATGTCAAATGAGTCCTTGCCACCTATCAGAAATATTTGCAGCTATATCTGCCTTGCTGTAATTCCAATGGAGCCCAAAACGAACAAAGCAAACAGACTTAAACACCTGGAAACACGAGCAGTTTGTGTGGCCAACTCAGCCACTTTTCTTGACTCTATTTCCTGCTTCAGTTGATGGATAAAAATGTGGACTAACTGCCCACGACGCGACACACACCACAACCCGCACTCTGCGTTCATGTCGCACGATCCAGACTCCACGATTCTGCGTTCCCACGCAAATTGGCGCACGTCTAATGGTTACACAGGCCAGATTACCCAAGCTGTCCAACGCACAGGTCAGGGTTCAATTTGAACTGAAAAACAAAATAAAACAGAGCAAATGAAACTAGGATGTATCAACACTCGACACACCCTCTGACTATCATCATCAATTGCAGGCTTTACTGGCTTTCCGAGCTCGCTGAGATGGACGGTTCATCACTGTCGTCTTTGTTTAGGTGACCCTTTCGCTTCCTGCTTGCAAGAAGTCTATAGGCAATAGCTTCTAAAGCTTTTGCAGTTGGACACCTGTTTCTGGTTCCATGCCTCCTAGGATTTGCATGCTCAGGTTGAGGGCTAGCAGATCTCCTTTCTGTTTCCTTCCAAGGATCATTGATCCTGTTGCAGTCTCGTAGGGAGGGGGCTTCATCATCGTTCATGCCACCATGATTAGCAGATAGCATGATGTGCTTTTTTCCGCTTGACATACCAACGTCAGGTGTCTCCTGCTTATTCAAGTTAATCACAGCACTAACCTGAGATCTTTCCTTAGCAATTTTTGTCTCATCCACTGTGATCTTTGAGTGGGCTTGAGGCACTACGTCTTCCTTGCACCCATATGGCTTCCTCTCTTTTAATTTCAGCATGCTCACTCTTTCATTTGACCCAGCATTGGTGGTAAAAGAGTTCTTTGCAGCCATTTTCTGCTTACGGCCCCGCTCTTTGTTGGTCGAATAGTTTTCCATAGTTTTGTGCTTACCAGCAGCAGAAGCGGATTTTGATGAAGTTGACAGATGCTTGATTTTGTCTTTCTTCAGAGCAACACCTTTTGATGAGGAAACAGCAGTTTTGCTAGTCGGTTCATCACTACATCTAGCTAATTTTCTGCTCTTTGACACTGGCAACAGATACTTCCGAGTGTCATCGCTGCCATTAGAAGAATGTCCATCGGCAGTCCTCTTTTTCTTCAATGAACCCGCTGGAGCCATTTCAATATCCTTGATGTCAGCAGAGAATCTTCTAGAATCTCCCTGGTCATATGATAATCCATCCTCGGAATCCTGCTCCTCTAAGGAACTGTCACTTTCCATATTAGCCATATGAATTGAGTGGACCAATGTAATATTTGCATCTTCAGGTAAGTTCCTCAGCACCCTTACATTGAAGGGCTCTTCACCATCAACCAGGGTAGTATCAATTATCGTGAACTTTGGAAGCTCCTTATATTCATACGAAGGACTGTCTTGCTTCAACTTCATGTCTGTGATACAGACATTTTTCTCAGCAGAAAAATCATTTTCAGTTCCATCAGCCTTTAAGTCAAGAAGAGCAGGATCTTCTGTCACTCTTTTAATTACGTCGCTGACAGAATCAAAATAATGTGTACCTTTAGTGAGTTTGCTTCTGCAGAATTTTTCTATGCCCGGTACAAGAAATACAAGGCAATTCTTAGTTAACCTGACATCCTCTGGATGCTCTGACTGCCACCCTTTTGCAAGCAAACGCGGCCAGACAGCTTCCCAAAAAAACTCATTTGGTCTTATCTTACTTATTCTCATGTCACCAGTTAAGAACTTAATTATATCTTCTGAACCAAGTGATGAATAATCTTTGTCAGTAGGCAAGTCAGGTTTCCTTGGTTTAGATCTGTCCCTAACAAATTTGGATCTGTCCCTAACAAATCCAGTCAAATCATCCTTCCCTTTACCAATCCCAACAGCCTCCACAAAAGCTTCTGTTCCCACACTTGATTTCAGTGAGAAGACAAATTTCTCGAAAGATGTTTGTCTTTGACTGAAAGATTTGAAAACCTGCATCATTTGAATGCAACATGAATCGTATATATGACAGTGTATAACAGACTACCAACATCCTCTTCTGTCGAATTACTCCTTCAAATTAACTTGTGCTTGCATGTTCATAAACTTGACTATTGTATACTTAACCTCGGTACAGGTCTAGCTATGCGATGCCAAATGAAAAACACTTTGAAGGTAGCTAAGAAAACAAAGAATGTCAATGGCTAAATGCAGACCTGTATTGACTACATATTTCCAGCCTGGATTTTATATGCATAAATATAGAAACCCTCAAGAGTATACTCAAGATTTGAGGGCATTAAAAGTTTGTTATTACAATCATCAGAGAACATGCAATATTGGACACTTGATGACACTAAGGGCAGTAGAAAAACAGAACAACAGACTGGAAACTGGGACGCATATTTTTTTCATAGATCAGTGGAAATATTAAGATTTCTATAGAACAAGAAAAACTAAAAAAATATTAAATTAAAACAGAGTCCAACCAAATAGATTCTAATGATAATTTTAATATTGAAATTCCACAGCATAATATCGTATCAGCCATTTCAAAGTGCAACTTATCAGTGAACTACAACAAGATGGCAAAAAAAAAAAAAAAACAATCTGAGTGTCCTACTGTTGCAACATACCTTGACTAATGAATCATGAGCTTCTTTTGGGATCTTAAGCTTTAGACGTGATATAAGCTCTGGCATTCGGGGTCCTCGAAAAATGTGTTTCCCAAGAAAGCATCTTTTAGTTTTTGCCTTCCTACAATCCTTCCATCTTTTATATGCATTTCTTTCTCTAAACTTCCCATAGTAGAAAGAAAGAACGTCACCGATAGTTTTAGTACCCAGGAACTTACTCAGGAGGTTAATATCCTTGCCGAAAATATAAAGCCCAAGGACAAATAGATATATCTCAAGGTCGCTCCAGTGCACCATTGGTGAATAAGGCAGCAGAGTGAGTTGTGTGGTTTGTCTCTGCTGCATGATAGGATTGACCTGAGTTTGCACATCTCTGTTACTACCGCGCGCATCGGTTTCCGACGTCATCTGAATTTGAGAGTCCACTTTCTTATTGTCAACCTCACTTGTAGATGCCCAAGTAACTGGTAAGGCTAATCCAGTTGCAATACGGTAATCGTAACCATGGAACGGATTGTTTTTTAGTTCGCGACGTTCACTGTCTGTGGCCAGTTCTGGAATTTCTGCCTGATGACTAATTCCAATTCCAACTGGACGTGAGACAGATGATGCTAGAGTATCTTCTGAAGAAGGTTGGTCACCATAGCCTTTGAACTCAACCGGCTCCATCTGTTACAAAGGTATCGATATCATCTCAAATGTAAGATCATGGAATATGAGATATCTCTGGTTACACAATATTAGTTGCAAGACAGGCAAGCAATGCCAGTGCAGTAACAAAGCCAAAATAATGAGTGTTATCGAAATGATAGGTTTCAGTTCCCAAACGAAAACTTGCATTACAAAAAAGCACGGACAACACTAGCATGTACAAGCAACAAACAAAGCCAACCTCTACAATATATGCTTAATCCAAGAGGGACTAGATGAACATAACTCACACATGTAAATGCCTTACGAAACAAAAAAATATATATCTCGATGAACTAAATAGTGCTTCCACACAGTCAGAACAAAATCACGTATCAGCATCTAGCACTGCACTGGCATGCAAAGCACCTGAACATACAGTCCTGAACCCATTCGATGTGTACTAAATGTAGTTACAGAGCCGGCGTTAGCGACAGCACGCGAGGGGGTGGCCGCACCACCAGCCTCTATGCATTATGGGGGGCGGGAGCTTTGGTATGGGGCTTTGGCTGCACTCAGGTGGTGCCAACAGCAGAGCTCGAATTCAGGGATTAGGGTTTTCATGGGGAACGATAGTATGAATCTCAAACAAAGAATGGGACGATGTCGACGAGGGCCACATGTATAGGCACACTGCAAAAATGATTTCCCACCAGTATGTTTATGATCTGGAAGAAATCACCCAACAGGCTGCCCTATTTTTGACAGCTTCTCAGGAGGCCGACATGGCACCGACCAGCACCACGAGACCAAGCAGATCAAATACCCCCATTTGTCTCAATCCAGCAATTAACTGCATCCTGTGTATATTGGCTGATCATGCACCACCCTCTCCTACCTAATCCAACCGGAGAGTACATAATCGCCTAGACTTTGGCACGGAAACAATGCAATATAGGAGCAAGCTCCACAAGAAATAGCCATGCAAAGGCGCGCAACCATGAAATATGGCTGCACTGACCGGCGACAAGAAACATGAATGCACGCATGATGACAAGCACAGATACAAACCTTGAGAGGGACCTCAAGCCACGTGATCACAGATCAAACCTACATGCCCCAGTCTTGAGCACCCCTGCCGCAAAGCACACCCCGGTTGCAAATCATGGAAGCATGCGACATGCCATCAAATGGAATAGTAGCGAGAGATGAACAAATGCAAGATTAAAGGGAGCAGGGAAAACCTTAACCTCTGTGCACACAAGCTGCTAGACAAATCCTCTGATTCCAAGTGCAACTGCTGGCTTCCCGGACAAGAAACAGCCGTCCCCCTGTTGGTTTGGGATCTGAATGGGCGGGACCTAAGAGGAGCGATGAGATTCAGCTACAGTTGGCTGGTCGAAGGAGCAAGCATCACGCTGGCAGGGAGAATGAGGAGGGAACACACCGAGCGCATGATCCTCGTGGCGGTGGTGGGTTGAGTGTTGAGGAGGCAGAGGACTCTGACTTCACTCAGATTTATAGGCAGAAATGGAATAAAATATTGTAGTGTGAAACCAATTGCTAGATATCATTCTGTTAATTATGCTTTTCGAGAGTAGAAATGTAGTGACACAAGTTACTATCTATAGCCAACAGACTGGAATAAAAAGTGATGGGGCAACAGGCTGACTGAAAAGCAACCTACAAATGAAATCTATGCATGTTATATTGGGCCAAAATATCTCTAAACGAGGTTCTAATTGTGGGCCAAATGAAGAAAATGCCAGCTACTCATTATTAATGGTTTGAGGGCTTCTGATGTGTATGAGGCACCAAGGATCCTGCTATCTATTGTGCTTTCCTCGCTTTTTTACATTGTACTTAAGGAGAAGCTTTAGAGTAAGGTCTTGCCTGCTCGTAGGCTGTGGCGATGGTGCAGCTCAAATTTGAGGATTAAGGTTTTTACAAGAAACAAACGTATGAATCTTGAACAATGAATTGGACGATATCGAGAGGTCTGCACAAACAGGAACACTGCAAAGTTGATTTCCCGACCAGCATGAGTCAGAAGCAATTACCCAAAACTCTACCCAGCATTTGACTGCTTCTCAGCAGGCCTACATGACACTAACCATAGACACAAGACCAAGCAGATCAAGTCCCTCTAATGGTCTTGTGACAACAATTGCAACTTGTGAATTCTCAGCTGGTCATGCACCATACTTGCCTACCAAATCAAACCGGAGACCACAGTCGACTAGACCGCCAAATCGAAACCAAACAACATAAGAGCGAGCTCCAGAAAACAACCAAGCAAAGGCGTGGGGCCATGAAACACCACTACTAGAATCCACATTTCCCCGTGCATGGCTATACAACCCATGCCAAAGCACGAACGTTTAGTGTGGGCCAAGAAATACAAACACGCACACGCCGACAACAATAGATATGAGCCTAGAGACGACCCTCAGGCCACGTGATCACGCACCAGATCTCCGTGTTAAGCCCACCGCAACCGCATCGCAAATCACAGAACCATGCAACATGCCATGGATCAAAGCAACAGTGAGAGAACGAACAAATGCAAGATTAGAGGGAGCAAGGAAGTCAGGGAAAACCTTAGTCTCCGTGCACACGGGGAGCAGGATGAATTCCCCAACTCCCAACGGCGCTTGCCGGCCTCTAGGATGAGAAATTTCTGTCCCTTGTTGGCTTCAGATCTAAACGGCGGTGGGGAGGGGGCGACCTGAGAGGAGTGGTGAGATTCAGCGCTGTTGGCTGCTTGAAGGAGCAAGGAGCGTCATGCCGGTGGGGAGGACGAGGAGTGAACACAGCAAGTCTGTGATCCTCGTGACAATGGTGTGTTGAGTGTTGAGGAGGTGGATGCGGACTCTGCCTTCACTCACTTTATGGACAAAAATGGAATAAAAATATGGTAGTGTGAAGCCGGTTACTTACTATCAGTGTGTTAATTCTTATTACTGAGAGCAAAAAAGGTACTGACACCCATTACTATCTATAGCCAACAGACTGGGATAAAAAAAATGGACCAACAGGCTTGCTGGAACGCAACCTTAAACTGAAAGCTGCGCGTGCTATATTGGGCCAAAATATCTCTAAATGAGCACCACACTATGGGCTGAATGCAGAAATGTGGCACCTCGTTTTCGGAATGCACTGTGATACAAGTATCAGTCCCTGGCTCAGTAGCTGATACGCACAACACAACAAAATGTATATCAAAAGCATACTTCGAAAAGAAAATAGATACCTGAGACAGAACTTTTAGCGGCTCGCAGTGAGGATCTCTATGATTCAACACCAGTCGGCCAGCCAAAAGCGAAGCAAACAACGGAACACCAAGACCCAAATCCACAAACAGACTTGGAAAGCAGAATGAAAACCCAGCACATCGTCACCTACGCGGTCCTCTCTGTCTAAAACCACAAATGCAAACGGGTGAGTACATAAGGTACTCAGCAAGCTCTAACACTAGCAAGTGTATATGTTTAGATGCACATTTAGTTGCAGCAAAGATGAGGCTACGGGGTTCAATTTTTGCAAGAAGCCAGTTTTTATGCAGGGTTTACTATAGAAGATTTTTAAAGGGGAGTGAAAATATTTGTTGTCTATATTTTAGTAGGTTGAACCTGGCGGAGCATAAACCATTCCCACCAGTTCCCAAATTTTAACTGGAAGGGCCTCCACTATCCCATCCAGACACTTTTCGAAACACAGGCACCTACACCCACTCACACACCAAAGATATTATAGAAAACTAATCGTAGGGTACCCAAACAAATAGCATGCCAATACCGCGACAACGGCCTATCCGAAATGATTTTACACTCTGTAGAGATTGTACACTGTACCCACAGGTTATGCTATTCCTGATCAACAGAGTTGCATAACGCTTACCCCATAACTACATAGGTTTCCACAGATTCTACCCAAGACACATCCAGGGGCTATCCGTCAGGGTTTCACTCTCGATGACGTGATGGTACATTCTCGGAGCCGGATCGTGAAGATTTACCACATTCATGTCTTTTCCTGGTTTCCTACTACATCAGATATTACCAAACCAGGGGCTATATCCGTGGGCTTACGGTCCTATGACACGGGCAATTACATGGTTGAAAGCCGGGCAGCGAGTTATCTCACTCCTTGCTCCTGGCATCTTATGTCACTTCGACCTCCTAGTGGCTCAATGTGGAAAACCTACATTGCGGGGATAAGTCCTGCCCAAAATATATAGGTTCTGTGGTTGCACGAAAATTGCTAAGTCGAGCGCTAACGAACCGGTCCTTATATGGCAGGGGTGGCGGACTCATCCACGGCAGATGGACTATAGCAAAGCCTATACACCTATCACCATCACCTCATGTGAGCCCCACCCCCGACCAGAATCACCCATCTTCACCTAGCACCAGTTGCAGTAATCACATCCCGTTTTATTTACACACACCACCAAACACAGTTTAACGTATTTTATAAATAAATGGTATATGGTGTAGCGGTGCGAGACACCGCAATTGGAGTCCTAAGCATTCTACTAAACAAGGCAACTCTCCGTTCTTTAAAAGTATTTAAAGACGGGAGACCTATGGTTAACAAGGAGGGCATTGTCAATGGGTAATCAAGGTACTTAATATTAATGTCTAGTAACTGAAACTAATATTAGTAAAACAATCAATCAAGTAGAATTATAACTAACTCAATGTTTTAAATCAAAATATCATGCATAGCAGTATAGATAGGCACTATAGGAGCATTGGCAAAATATACGTTCAATATGATCAAGGGGTTAGAGCTTGCCTGCGAACTCCTAATCTTCGGAGCTTGAGGTCGGAGACTTCTTCATCAAGATTCTAGTCTTCTACCTTTGGCTTCGCGTCCAAATCCTCGTGCTTTGCTTCACACGCTGACCTTCTAGCTCCTCTTTAAGCTTGACACTTCCTTACACTCAGCGTTATCTACGCGAAGAAAGCCTAATAAGACTACTGTGAAAGACACAAAGCTCGAGAAGAAGCAATAAAATTCAAGAACTCCAAATAAGAACCAATTAAACACCGCGAGAAAAAACTAGTGTAAGTCATGTATGATGCGGTGACTGATATATTAAGCTATGGCGTAGTGGAATGTATACTAGGTTCGATGCGAGTGGAGACACCACAGTATGGGTGCCATGGTTAGGCCATGGTGCACGTGCACCCGTGCCATACGACGTCGCACGACAATCGTGCATGCATATCCCGTGTAAGTGTATGCACAGGTAAATTGACATAAGTTGCGGGTATGTTGTGACACCCAAAATTTCAAACCTTTCCAAATATTGAAATTTCAAATTTTAAATGCATTTCACAATTTAGGCTAGATTGAAAATTCTTTTAAAAATAAACTTGCTAGGAGTGCATAGCATTTCATGTCATTGCATATAATTTAAATAAATTAATTGAATGGACAAATAGGAGCTCGCCCTCGCTCGCAGCCCAGCCGCGCCGGCCCAGC
>BCLG01000001.1:399893-455402 GCA_001602295.1 Zoysia matrella | reverse complement strand
CGTCCGATTTAAATCGGACGGTTCACGCCGACCCACCCCACGTTTTAAAATCACAGCCACCGGATCAAGATCCAACCGTCCACAGTGAGCCACGTCGCCCGACCGCCCTCACCCATCAGATCCAGATCCGACACTCCACGTTGAGCCACATCACCCGAATAATCAGAACCGCTCATTTTGAAATCAACGGTCCAGATTAATTCTCGAATTATAATTAAAAATAAATTAGATTTCTTATTGCGTCAGCACGACCTCAGCCTAACGTCAGCATACCGATTAATTAAAAAAATTAATTAGATATTAGGTTAATTAATTTCGGATTTTTTTTCAATAATAATATAATCAATAATCTTTAAAATAATTATTTAATAATTTATTTCATAGTTATTTAATAATTAATTATATTAATTAATTATGGCACTTTTACAGAAAAGCCCCTACACTTAATTTTAATTACAAATTAGTCCCTGCCGAAATGAAAAATTTACATTTTAGCCCCTGAACTTTTTGATAATTACAATTTAGTCCTCCAATAAAATTGTAAATTACAGAATAGCCCCTGGATCTTATAAATCCCATAACGTTTGATCCGTAACTCCGATTTAAGCAAATAATATATCAAAACGATCGTAACAGAATAACCTATGCATTCATGACATCATCATACTAATTTTGTTCTGTTTTGTTGCATTTGTTTGATTGGTTGTGTCCTTGTGCGTTAGGCGACTTCGTCTCGGAGCTGCAGTTCGTCGAAGACTTCCAGCAACAAGAGTTCGAGACCGCCGACTTTTACTCCCAAGAGCAGCAAGGCAAGCGTCCTTGACCATCTTGTGCCTAATCTTCAAAATATCTATCTTGTAGATTGCATGCTTGTGTCAAATTGACTGCGTACCTATTAGTAGAAATTCCTAGTCTTCCATATTATGCCTTGTTGCCGTAGTTTACTTTACTGTTGGGTAGATCACATGCTTAGATTGCTACTGTCGGGTTGGGTGTATTTAAATGGATCATTATATATGCTTCACGAGGATTAATGGGAGATTAATAGCAACTTGATCGTGTTGATTTGGGCGATATGGTTGGTGTAGGACTGTGTGCAGGGTTACTGGCACTGTTTCTTGGTAAGTTATCTTCCCAAATCTAAGGACCGATTCGTGGAGCGACCACCCATGTGTTCCGTACAGCCACGATGCCAAGAATGGGCGCGGCCTGGCGTAGTAAGTGATGAAAACCAGTTCTGTGCGTGCCAGCTGGTGGAGCAGGGAAAGCGGGTTATGCTTGGATCCGCCTGGAGCGAGATGTGTGGGGAAAGGAAGGGTTACTCCCGGGAACCATTCGGCACAAGAGGGGGCCTCTCGGGTTCCGGTTAGTGCCCGACGGGTGAAACCTCAGTGGGCACGTACAAGCTGGCGGAAGTCATGGAAAAGCCTTGTAGTGATCTCTTGGCCCTCACACCAAAGGAAGTGTGCGAGTGCGACGGCACAGGCATAATAGAGATTCTTTTAATCACCTGGCAACAGGGGATGAAATCACTACTCGTGGGAAAATTTGTACAACCTCTGCAGAGTGTAAAACTGTCTTGACAGCCGTGCTCACGGTCACGAGCATTGCATGGACCCTCACATGATTAGCAGGAATTAGTAATGGTATTGGTATTGGTTTGGATTGGTGAATCACAGTGGGAGACTGTGATTTAATGCTGTTATTCATTTTTACTGTTCATAGGTACGGAATCTTTCATTTAGTAATTAGGTGCTTAATAGGAATTGTGTGTCTCTAATGTGTGCTTTTATGCAATTAAAACCTATATTGCCTGTTCCTTAATAATTGCCACATGTCATATGCTTCCCACACTTGCTGAGTACAACCGTACTCAACCTTGCCTTTATAATTGCTGCTCAGTAGAGGGAGAACTTTGAAGACCCTGGAGCCGACGTCTAGGCGAGCTATTCGGTCAACTGCCTGTGGAGCCCAGAAGCTTTCGTTTCGTTTCCGCTGTTTGGTTTGTAATTTGATAAGACTCTTAGTCTATTCTTGTAATAGTTAGTTATTCGAGACATCGTTCTATTTGCCATTAATGAAGTCACTTTATGTGTGAAACTTGATTCCTGGGCACACATAAAGGGTCACTTGGTTTTAGCCTTAAAACCGGGTGTGACATATGTGGAGTGTATTGTGTGCTATTTAGTTATCTAGTTCCTAGTATGTAACCTCTAGTGTGTATAGAAATTAATTATAGGATTCTAGGCTTATAGCTAAACTAGTATGGTTCATTGGCGCTTTCGTGCACTAATGCAGGTAAGATGTATATGCGGCTATTCAACATTTGCTTTCTATTATGTAGGTGATCTTAATAATTACTGAGTGGCTAATAATTAGCTATTGAGTTATTCTTGTAGTTATACCATTAATGCTAAATAGGCAGCGTTATTAGTGTTGCACGTGCTTCCTAGTGATTAATTACTTGACTGTACAATTACAACTAAACTACCACATTAAGAGGATGACGTCAACTATGGTGCAGTGTAGGCATAGCGCTATTGTTAATTATCTAGTTTATACATTATGAGTGCATCATCCTAAGTGCTCAATGATTAATCACCTAGTTTAATTTATATAATTAAACTACTAACGCTAACAAGTGGTACATGTACTAATACATGCTATTGCATGAGTGAATACATGGCAGGACGCTTATGGGCTGCTTTCTAAGTATTTACTTACTTCCTAGTATTTAGCTACTAGCGTTTAACTATTAATCCTATGATTCTAACCTTAGACTAGATTACTTAGTGCTAACATGGGTAGGTATACTAATGTGTGCTAAATAATGAAGTCATGCTATGATGGGGTGCACACTAGCTATTATGAATCTATGCCTAGAGATGCATCATAATTAAAGATTTGCACTAACAACGATAAAACAAATAGAAAGAACAATGATTAAACTCCGTGAAGAACTTACTGTTAAAACAAACCAGCAAGATCGGATGTTGGCTGAGGTTATGATGATTCAATGTGGTGGGGCTCGAGACAACGGTTCCAACGGTGCCAAAATTACTAAAAACGGAGTTGAGGTGTGGCGGTGGTGAGGCGAACAAGGTGTTCACAATGGAAAACAGGAAATCCCCCCGTGGACACGCTACCCGGCATGTGTCCACAGCTGTCGGGTGTGTACGTGCAGGCGTGAAACAGGGGACAAACCTCGTGGTGATGTTGCCAGGCGCTCTGTGACCGGAAACTGGCAAAGGTTGCGTGGACACATGGCTCGGCCTGTGTCCACGGCCTCTGGACACCTGCATGTCCAAAATCGAGAAAAATCCTGTGGACACCCAATTCGGCCTGTGTCCACACCCCCTGGTCACATGGGTGCCCAGAATCGAGGAATTCTCTGTGGACATGTGGATCGGTCTGTGTCCACAGCCCCTGGACACATAGTGATGTGACATGGTTGTGGGCATGTGAACTTGTGAGCAGTGATCGTGTCCGTGGACACGTGAACTGTGACTGCATCAGTGGATACGTGGACTGTGACATGTCCGTGGACATGTGGACAAGTGAACTGTGACCGTGTCCATGGACACGTGGACATGTGAACTGTGATCGTGTTCGGGGACACATGAACTGTGACCGTGTCCGCGGACACGTGGATACGTGAACTGTGACCGTGTCCGAAGACACGTGGACACGTGAATTGTTACGGTGTCCGTGGACACGTCAACTGTGATGTGTCCAGGGACACGTGGACACGTGAAATGTGACCGTGTCCGTGGACACGTGAACTGTGACATGTCTATGAACATGTGGACAAGTGAACTGTGACCGTGTCCATGGACATGTGGACATGTGAACTGTGACCGTGTCCGTGGACACGTGAACCGTGATGTATCTGTGGACACGTGAACTGTAACCGTGCCTGTGGACACGTGGACTGTGACCTTGCCCATGGACACGTGAACTGTGACCGTGCCTGTGGACACGTGGACTGTGACCGTGCCCATGGACACGTGGACACGTGAACTGTGACCATGTCCATGTACACGTGGACACGTGAACTGTGACCGTGTCCGTGGTCACAGGGCCGTGACCGTGTCCGACCTCAGGACACGTGTAACGGGTCGGGCGGTTACCGTGTCCAACCTTGGGGGGTGTGTGTGTGCATGGGCACAGGGTAGTTTTAAGGTTCTAGGTGTAAGGATGTATGGACTAAATTGAGAATAACAGAAACTCCCAAAGGACCAATCTGTGATCTGATTGTGTCAGGTCTATGAACAAATTTGCTCAAAAGCCTAGGGCTTCCCTCATAAAGATACCATATCAGATACAACATGGCTAGGGGACTTATCTAACGAAATTAAAGGAACTTGGGGACTTTTGTGTAAAAAGGATTTGGGCTGACTTATTTATTTCGAAGGGAAGGGCTTTTCTGCAAAAAATAGCTTTTACTAGATCAAACCAGTTGCTCCAGGCTAAAGCAAAATCGTGGACCATGTCCACGTTCTGTGGACAGCAGCAAGGAGCTGGTCCACGAACCTTGCCGTGGACCACGGTGGCAAGCCGGCCATGGAGGGCTCGCTGGACCTGGGGAAGTGGTGGAGGAGCAGGAGGGTGGCGTGGCGAACGTCTCTGCGGGTTCAATCGAGCCAGGGAGGTGACGGTGACTGCGGGCATCGGAGAGAGGCCAGAGCGCGGCGGTGGCTCACATTGTCGGGGTGCAAGGTGGCCGGAGGAGCTTGAGGTTTCAGGCAGTGGAGAGATAGGGCGGCGCAGGGAGCCTCGCCCTGGGCTTACACACGCCGGAGAAACGCTGAAGGGCGTCGGCAACAGAGAGATTGCAGGGCAGCGTCGCGACGCAGGGCGCTGGGGCGCAGAACAGACGGAGCGGCTCAAGATTCTGGTAGGGAAGCACGAGTATGACGCGCCGAAGCACTCCATGGGCTCGTGAGAGCCAGGGAGGTGTCGCAGGGCGCTGGCGAAGGAGGGCAGGCGGCGCTGCACGGCAGCCCACAGCACCGGGGCGTAGGGGAGGCCGAGGATGCTCGAGCTGGGATGCAGGAGGTCGATGGGAGTGCGGTGAAGCTCACGGTGGTGGTAATCGCACCGGACAAGGGCCATAGACGGCCAGCGACGAGGGGACAGAGCGCCGTTGCGGTGGCGCTGGGCGGCGGTGGCCCATGCTAGCGCGCACGCGGGACGGGGATAGCTCAACAGGTTGGGGACTCGAGAGATGGGGTCGCGGTGGTGCTTTTGGGGCAGGAATTTGGCTGGAGCAGAGCTTCGTGGGCTGCGAATTGACGGCGTCGACGGAGGAGGCCAGTGACGGAGCGGCATTTGCGGTGGTGCGTGTTACGGCGTTGTGGGCTGTCGGGGAAGAAGGGACAGGTTGTGGGGTGGACGGATGCGTGTTCGGGCACGTGGCAACGGCGAAGGGCGCATGCTGGGTGCGTGGCTGGGCGTGTGGCGCCACTCGGCAGTGGATGAGCGAAGCGGGGAGGAAGAAGATTGGGAGGAGGAAGGAGAAGGTGCTGACGGGTGGGACCCGCGGGTATTTTCTGATTTTTCTCGGAATTCTAGCGACAGCCCTCTATTTTTCCCTCAAAAGATCAACTTTCCGAGCTCCGTTGAATTTGAAATTGTGAAGGGTTAAAGAACTTTTCATGATAAACAACTTTTGTTTTGAGATCATCTCCAAATTCGGTTTTGATTTAACTGTACAAAATTCGGAAAACAGTTGGTTATTTGAAAGGAGTAAATTAATTTGGACGAGGTCGAATAGGATTCAAAGGAGTTGATGGGTATGCAATTCAAGGAATTCGATAGGTTTGAAATTCAAAAGTATTGGTTGGATTAAAGATTTTAAGAATTGGAATTCGAGAACGCAAGAAAACAAATGGTAAAGAAAAGGAAAACAAAAAAAGCGCTCAATCACTTGTCACTCTTCCAAATTTTAATATTTTGAAATTTCTAAATTAGCTATGTTTTAATTTAGTGAGGTTTTTGTCCTTTGAGATGGGAAAGAAAAGAGAAGATGAGAAGAAGGAAAAATGTTAGGGTGATGGTCAGAAAAATTTTGAATTTGCATTTTTAAATTAGTCCTAAAATTTGGGATGTCACGAGAAAATACCAGCGACACTCATTTTTAGTGGTGGAAGGCCTTCTAGCATGTACCCGGCACCAAGAATTCTGCTTTCTTCTGGGTTTTTCTTTCACGGTTTTATGCTTCTGCTTTGTACCCAAGGGGATGCTCTGGAATTGGGTCTTGGCTGCTCGCAGGAAGTGGTGATGGTAGAGCTTGAATTTGAGGATTATGGTTTTTATAGGAAATGGTAGTGCGCATCCCGAACAATGAATCAGATGATGTAGATGTTGGCTGCATGAACAGTCTCACCACAATTTAAGTCGTTTCCCCACTAGCATGAGTTCATGATCAGAGCCAATCACCCAACATGCCAGCCAACTTTTGCCTACTTATCAGAAGGCCTACATGGCAGCGACCAGAGCCACAAGACTATCACGTGCCCCTCTATTCCTTTCCAGCCAGCAATTGCAGCTTGCAAATTTCTCACTGGTCGTGCACCATGCTTGCCATAATAATCCAATCGGAGACCACATAGTCACCTAGACTGTGGAATGGAAACCAAGCAACATAGGAGCATGCTCTGGAAGAACAACCAAGCAAAGGTGTGGGGCCATGAAGCACAGCTGTACCGAATAAATCCACACCTAAAGCACAAACGCCTGACAGAGGGCCAAGAAACACGAACATGCACACGATGACAACCACAGACAATAACACCGAGAGGACCCTCATGCCACGTGATCATAGGCTAAATTTTTGACATATCCCTGCAACCACAACCCCATCTTAAATCATGGAACCATGTGCAGCGTCATCAACCAAAGCAACGACAAGAGCACAAATGATGCAAGATTAAAAAGGAAGGCTAAGCATTTCTTGCACGCATTTTATTTTAAATATTGTAATTCCACTTGTACTTACTGAAATGTGTATGCAGGTGAAAAATCAATCAAATAAAGTGAGGAAATACATCAACATGACAAAAGTCATCCAATCAACGAACCAAAAGATGCCATGCAGCAAGGAGTCCACCTTTGGAGATAGAAGGAATATTATGGAGAATCCCCAAAGAATCAAGCACAGGACCCACCAGGGACGGCCCAAGCCAAAGGGGGACCCAGGAGTCCCACACCAGGGTCGGCCGACCCATGGTCGACCAACCTGTCGTTGGCGCCTTTGTAAGGATCGCGTGACCGAGAAGGAGGTTGAATCGGCACTAATACTATTAGGTCTTTTTCTTACTCTTCCTAGTTTCTAGCAAACTAGCAACCAACTCCTAGCAAGAAGCAAGGAAACAACTAGGCTCAAGAAGATAAGCAAAGAACAACCAATCAAGCTAGCAAGCAAGGCAACCGGCATGAGAGCCACCAAGAGAAATCACAAAAAGCAACCTATCACACTACTCACAATAAGGTAAATGCAGTAGGTAAAGAGAGAAGAGATAGAGATGCTCAGCGATTTTTTTCGAGGTCTCGGAAGGATGGTACCTTCCCCTAATGCTCGTTGGACTACACCGTCGGAGTATTGGTCCCTCTCGTCATTTTCAAAACGGTGCTCCCAAGGGTATGCTCTGCTTCCTAGAGTGAAGTCACCGGGGGCTTGCGCAAGAGCAAGTCTCCAAGACTCTGAACACTCCTTTTTAGTGTCCCTTTCGAGCGAAGCACCCGAAATCACCCATAAACATGATGTCATCTTCCAGAAGATTTTGGAAGCTTGGACAATGATGTCTAACCGGGCTAGGCTACCATAGACCAAGTGTAACAAGCTGAAGACACTCCTCTCAGCCACACAAGCTCTAGGAATGTATGGATGCTCTTTGCTACTCATCATTAACACTCAAGATCTCTCTAGATGCTTTTGTGCTCTCCTTGGTGGCCTTTGGCTTTCTCAAATGATCTCTCAACTTCTCTGGCTCCAGGTAACCTCCACAACAGTTCATATAGGCTCGAAGCCCTGAAAAGCCCATTGAGAGCCGTTGCTGACTGCTTTTTGTAATCACCAGACTGTCTGGTAACCGGGACCACTGGACTGTCCAGTGACTTTTGGTTTTCGTCTGGCAGAAAACATCCTCTCTGGAATCCGTTCTATGTGAGACCGGATTGTCCGGTTCATACCATCACCGAACTGTTATGTGACTCTCTCTCTCTTTTGCACTTTCAGAGATACCTCTTCTAAACTTCTTCTAGCTCACCAGACTGTCTAGACATTTGACTACTGGACTGTCCGATGACTTCTTCGCTACAACTCTAGAGAGCACCTCTCTCTGGACTTTAGTATCCAACACACATCGGACTGTCCAGTAACTCTTTTGAGCTATCCGATGACTCTAGCTGTCCTGTCTCTAGGCCGCTCTAGACTTTTGTTTTCAGCCCTCATCGGACTGTTCGGTGACACCAGCGGACTGTCCGGTGACTCTTCTGACGCTGAAACTTGACTTCTTCAAGATCTTCTTGCTTCTCGCTGAAAGTCTTGATACCTTTAAGCTTCCACTGATCACTTAGGTGCTTTAGAGAATATAGAGCATCCATACTTCTTTAACACTTGTAAAACCGAGATGAGTGACCCAACCCCTCTTAATACTACCAGCTTTTCCTATTGACTCAAGGCCTAAAACTAAGCCACACACGGCTCTAAGACATCCTTAGCCTTAGACACACTTCATCCTTGGAAAACCTCCAAGGCACCCTGCAACCTTGAAGAAACCAACTCGTAGAGGTGGAGAGTGTGTTGATAAACCTACAACCAACGAGTTAGATCATGGTTCTTATTCAATCACTAAAATCATTCCTACCTTTGAGGGACTTTAATGGTCATGAAGCTAACAATCACCCCCCTTTTTGGTGATTGATGAGAACCATGATGCAAAAAATCGAGAAGATATTGAAAAAGATCAGAAGGAAAGCACAAGACAACTTAAAGGAATGGAAAAGCACAAGTTGTCTTACCATCTCTTGTCAATAAGCCCAAAACTGCACGGGAAACCATACCTTAGCTTATAACTCCCCCTAGATAAGTGCTTTGCTTACTCTTTTCATCTTGATTGGTCTTGTTATATGTGACTTCATTCATCTTTGTTTCTTTGACTCCCTCTTATCGTCATCTACAAATAGAAAATAACCACAAGACGAGTAGAGGGCAAAGGGTAGTAGTTAAAAGGTTTGGGAAAAGAAGAAAGTATTACTCCCTTTGATTTCTTGATCTTTCCATTGATCATCAATTTTCTCTAGATCATCACCATTTATCTTCATATCTCTTGATTATCACCATTTCTTCTCCATATCTTCTCGATCATCACCATTTCTTCTCCCACTTTGTCATCTACCAACAAAAAGAATACCACGGGAGGAGAGTGCAATAGAGAAAATACATGTAAAGAAACATATGAATATGGAGCAATATTACCCTGTGTTCCTATCATCTAGAGGTCCTTCTCTTATCTTTTCATCTTTTCTTGACTCTTACCCCTCAAAAGATGCTTCTCTTGATAATTTTTTTCCTACAAAGAATTAACCAAGAAGCTTCCTCTTCTTTCAACAAGAGGAGGTTTGTAATGCACATGGAAATGTATGAACCATAGTCTTTGAGCTGTGTAAGTAGATTTAACCTTAGAGCTCGAAAGATTGTGATTCAATGGCATGAAGCTCGCAATTACTTTGAAGGATATCTAGGAGTAATCAACTTATATTGTTTATGAGCAACTCCCCCTAGAATCGTGCTTGACGTCAAGACACAAGATGCAATGCATGAGATGCACATGAATGCAAAAAAAAAAAGAACAAAGGACGCATGCTCATGATAAAGGACTAGAAAAGAATTACCCTCATCTCATTGAAATCCCCTCGCAAGCTTACTCACAATGATCCTCATCTCCTAGCCTTGGGCACCCCACGATCATTCTTCCCAAGCTCTCCATGATAATTGCTATCTTGAAAGGGTTAGTTGATGGTCCTATAAAATAAGAAGAACAACAAAAACAAACCAAACACGAGCAAACAAGTATATATAAGGAAATGTTAAGCTTCGGAGATTACTCAAGTGAAGTCTAAGAGATCGAGAATATTGAGCTCCCTCTTAGCCGGTTGAAATTCTTCTCATCAAGAGGCTTTGTGAATATATCGGCCAATTGATCATTAGTCCTCACACTTATAAGATCAATATCCTTCATGGCACATGATCCCTTATGAAATGATGCTTGACATCAATATGTTCGGCCATGATCACCCTTATGAAGAGCCATGTTGATTGCACTCTCACTATCACAATATAATGGAAATATTTCAGTCCATAATCCATGAGAGTTTGCTTCATATAGAGAAGTCGAGCACATCAAGCAACAAGCTGCCATACATTCCACTTCGGCCGTTGAGAGAGCCATGGCATTTTGCTTCATTGAGCTCCAAGAAACCAAAGATCTTCCAAGGAATTAATATCCACCAGAGGTACTCTTTCGACTCACTTTGAATCCGGCGAAACCTGAGTCAGAGTAGCCAATAAGATCAAAGTCTCCATCCTTCGGATACTAAAGGCCCATGGTTGGTGTGTAATTGAGGTACCTAAGAATCCTTTTGACAGCATTTAGATGAGATTCCTTTGGATTTGCTTGATATCAAGCACATTGGCATACACGAAATATAATATCCGAATGAGATGCAGTAAGATATAAAAGAGAATTAATCATGGAACGATAAAGCTTTTTGTCAACTGATATACCACTCTCATCGGGGCCAAAAATATTGTTAGTGGCCATTGGAGTCTTGATTGGCTTTGAATCCTCTATTCCGAACCGCTTGAGAAGAACCCATATATACTTCTCTTGATAGATGAATGTTCCTCCTTTCATTTGCTTGACATGAAAACCGAGGAACAAATGAAGCTCTCCTATCATAGACATCTCAAAATTTTTGGCCATTAGTTCACGAAATTCTGCATTGTAAGCTTCATTAGTAGAGCAAAAGATAATATCATCCACATAGATTTGACAAATGAAGAGATCATTATCAACATGTCTAGTAAAGAGAGTGTTATCGACACTTCCTGTTTTGAAGCCTTTATCGGTGAGGAAGTCTCTTAGCCTCTCATACCACGCCCTTGGGGCTTGCTTGAGTCCATATAAAGCTTTCTTCAACTTGAAGACATGATTGGGATGCTTGGGATCCTCGAAGCCGGGTGGTTGCTCAACGAAAACCTGCTCATTAATATAACCATTTAGAAAGGTGCTCTTCACATCCATTTGATATAATTTGAAGTTAAAATATGAAGCATAAGTGAGCAAGGTTCAAATTGACTCATGTCGAGCCATGGGGGCGAAGCTCTCGCCAAAACCCACCCCTTCCACTTGAGAGTAACCCTTGGTCACGAGTCTTGCTTTGTTCCTTACAACATTCCTATTTTCATCTTGCTTGTTCTTAAAGACCCATTTGGCACCAACGATGTTCTTGTGCTTTGGCCTCTTCACCAATTACCGAACTTGATTCCTTTCAAAATTATTGAGCTCCTCTTGCATAGCCATCATCAATTTGTGATCCTCCACTGCTTCATCAATGTTCTTGGGCTCTATCAAGGACACAAAAGAGAAATTCTCACAACCAAAGGTAGTAGCAGCATCGTTAATATAAATTGGCTTGTATTGATTCCTCCGTTTTTTTGACCCTTGAGAGGGATTCCCAAGAATCAAGTCACTTCTGTGATCTCGAGAATTGGGGTTGTGCCTCTTTGGAGCTTCTTGAGGCGGTGGAGCTTGTGGTGGAGAGACATCTTGAGCATCTTGGATGGCTTGCTCTTTAGAGATGACGGTATCTTGTTGTCAGAGCGGAGAGCTGCAATCTTCTTCAATCCTTGATGTCTTTTTTGGATATGGTAGTGTAGCACTTGGTGTAGGCGTTCCTTGATTTCTCGGGGTAGTAGGCTCATGTGGTAGTTCTCTTGGTGCTTGTACACTTGATGATTCTTGAGCTTGATTTGTTGATGTAGTAGTGATCTCTTGTTGTGTCCAGGAGGAAGCTTCCGGTGGGGGCATAGAAGGATCATCATCTTCTCTTGGAAGGACTTCTCCCACGGGCATCTTCCGCATTGCCTCATCCAAAGGTTCATCCTCTACATCACAACTATACGGTTCTTTGTTCTCTTGAGAACAACTAGTTTCATCAAATTGCACATCACAATATTCCTCTACAAATCAGGTAGTTGCATTGAAAATACGATAAGCTTTAGTGTTACCGGAATACCCGACGAGAAAACCATTGTCGATCCTCTTCTTAAACTTTCCTAGCCTCTTTCTCTTCTTGAAGATATAGCACTTGCATCCAAAGACCTAAAAGTAAGCCAAATTGGGCTTTCTTCCCACCAAGAGCTCATAGGGAGTCTTCTTCAAAAGACGGTGTAGATAAACACGATTTGAGTTGTAGCACACTGTGTTGATTGTCTCAGCCCAAAACCTCTCTGGGGTGCCATATTCATCCAACATAGTTCTAGCAAGAGTGATGAGAGTTGAATTCTTTCTTTCTACAACACCATTTTGCTCTGGGGTGTATGTGGCCGAGAACTCATGCTTGATACCAAGATCGTCATAAAAATCTTCAATGATAGAATTCTTGAACTCGGTTCCATTATCACTTCTAACCTTCTTGATTTTGGCTTCAAATTCATTTTGAGCTCTCTTGACAAACATCTTAAATTTGGTAATAGCTTGAGCTTTATCTTCTAGAAATATTGTCTATGTGTACCGAGAGAAATCATCAACAATCACCATGCAATAGAGATTCCCACCAAGCCTCTTGTAGGCTGTTGATCCAAAGAGATCAATATGAAGAAGCTCTAGAGGTCTTGATGTGGACATTATGGTCTTGCAAAGATGAAGAGTGGCCACTTGTTTTCCCGCTTGACAAGCACTACACAATTTCTCAAATGTAACATCTTGAACTCTGAGAACCAATCCCCTCTTGGTGACCTTCTTTAATTGCCTCATTCCAATGTGGGCATGCTTCCAATGCCATAACCATCCGTTGGAGGAATTTGCAATAAGACAAGTTTGCAGCGCAACTTTATTTGAAGAGAATTCCACAATATAAAAGTTGTGCTGAAAACTATTGAATGTGAGACCTTACTTGTTGATCAATTTGGCTCCCTCATCATTGAAGAAACAAGTAAAGCTGAGATCGCACAGTTGAGCTACCAATAGAAGATTGAAGCTCAGTGATTCCACTAGCATAACATTAGATATGGACAAGTCATTTGAGATAGCGACTTTGTCCAATCCCTTGATTCTTCCTATTGAATTATCCTCAAAATTTACCTTATCTTTATCCTCATCTTCTTTGATAGTGGTAAACATCTTGCAATTGCCGGTCATGTGTTGGGTGCATCCACTATGAAGCACCTAATGTTTACTAACATTCTTGTAGTTCACCTTGTTAGAAGCCATGAGACAAGAGATGTTAGTAGCCAAAGTATTACAAGATTCACTAGTACTAAACTCAACAATAAGGGCATCCTCAATTGGTGATTTTTGTTCTCTAGAGAGTTCAAGATAAGCTTTCCAAGCATCAATTTACTTCTTGACAATTTCATCATTTGTGATATGACGCTTCTCATAAGAATTGATCCATTCTACAAGCTTATGAATACCAGCATATAGATCATATTGGGTTTCATTAGGAAGCATAATGATATTGTCATACTCATCACATAGAACATCAAAAGAATCCTCTAACATGCTACTATCAATGGCATTATCATCAAGAGTAAAAGAGTACTAGTAAAAGTAGAGATATTGCAAACCGGTGGCTCAAGAGTGGGATGAGCATGTGTTCCATCAATCGCACTTGAGGTAGAGGCATTGAGATCATTCTATATTGATCAAGTTTCATGTGGAGATAGAGCACTCATTTTCTGGATGGAGAGGAACTTCTTGATGGATTCTTCATGAGAGATTTTGAGAGTCCCCTCGAACAAGATATGTAATCGATGTGTGGTGGTCCCTATAAACTCACCATCAAAAGTTTCAAAGTGAGTATAAGCATTTATGAGCTCAAGATAGCGAGAGTTCTCTATCATAATAGCACAATGGATTGCTAGATGAAGAGTTTGATGAGAGTTCATGTTAGTGCTCAAATTCGCCTATTTTATGGCATATAGGTAACTTAGCAAGCGAGTCTTCCATGAGCCATTACTGGACCCCGATGAAGAACATGTCTCCACCACTCTCGATCATTTTCTCAAGGCGGCTAAGCCACAAAATGAGCACTTGGCTCTGGTACCACTTGTAAGGATCGAGTGACCGAGAAGAGGAGTTGAATCAGGCACTAACAATACTAGGTCTTTTTCTTACTCTTCCTAGATTCTACCAGACTAGCAACCAACTCCTAGCAAAAGAGACTAAGCAATAGCACAATCAAGCAAGGAAACAACTAGGCTCAAGAAGATAAGGAAAAAAACAAATCGCAACCGGCATGAGAGCCATCAAGAGACATCACAAAGCAACCTATCATACTACTCGCAATAAGGTAAATGCGGTAAGTAAAGAGAGAAGAGATAGATATGCTCCATGATTTTTCTTGAGGTCTCAGAAGGATGGTACCTTCCCATAATCTTTGTTGAACCACTCCAATCGGAGTATTGGTCTCTCCCGCCGTTCCCAAAATAGTGCTCCCAAGGGTATGCTCCATACCCTGGAGTGAAGCCACCGGCGGCCCGACTGTAGCAAACAATACCCTCGCGCAAGAGCAAGTCTTCAAGACTCCAAGCACTCCCTTTTGGTGTCCCTTTCGAGCGGAGGACCCGAAACTACTTACAAATTTGATGTCGTCTTTCACAAGACTTTCAAAGCTCGAACAACGACGCCTAACCAGGCTAGACTGCCACAGAACAAGAGTAACAAGCCGAAGACACTCCTCTCAGCCACACAAGCTCTAGGAATGTATTTACTCTTCACTAGCACTTAAGATCTCGCTAAATGCTTTTGTGCTCTCCTTGGTGACCTTTGGCTTTCTCAAATGATCACCCAACTTATCTAGCCGCAGGCAACCTCCACAACAGCTCCTCCAACGGTTTCTATAGGCCCCAAGCCTTGAAAAGCCATTTAGAGCCATTGCCAAAAAGCTAACTGCCTTTTGCAATCACCGGACTAGGACCAACGAGCTGTTCGGTGACTTCTGGTCTTCATCTGGCAAAAAATATCCTCTCTGGAATCCATTCCATGTGACACGGATTGTCCAGTTCATACCATCACCGAACTGTACGGTGACTCTCTCTTTTGGACTTCCAGAGACACCTCTTCTAGACTTCTTCTGGTTCACCGGACTATCCAGACATTTGACCACCCATAGCACTGTCCAGTGACTCCTGGTATTCGTTCGACAGAAAACATCCTCTCTGCAATCCATTCCATGTGACTCTTCTGATGCTGGAACTGGACTTCTTCAAGATCTTCTTGCTTTCCGCTGCAACTCTTGACGCTTTCAAGCTTCCACTAATCACTCAAGTGCCTCAGAGAACCTAGAGAATCCATAATCCCTAACACTTGTAAAACCGAGACAAGTGACATGACCGCTCATAATAGTACTGGCTTTTCCTATTGTCTCAAGGCCTAAAACTAGGCCACACACGGCCCTAAGACATCCTTAGCATCGGACACACTTCGTCCTTGGAAAACCGTCGAGGCTCCAAGCAACCTTGAAGAAACCATCTCGTATAGGTGGAGTGTGTTGATAAACCTACAACCAAGGAGTTAGATCAAGGTTTTCATTCAATCACCAAAATCATTCATACCTTTGAGAGACTTCAATGGTCATGAAGCTAACAGCATTTCCCAGTCAACTTCCTTGTGCTGGCTCCTGCAATTTTCTTGAAGATATTCTTGGGTACTTTGCGAGGGAACCACGTCACCTCCACTAACATTGGAAGGCTATAAATAGGACCTTTCAACCCTCACCTCAAACAACACACTTCACTTAGATTTCACTCTCACTTCCATACTTCTACATAGTTTATAGTGGCATTAGGCTGGAGGAGTCTCTCTCTAGTTCCCAAGTCATTTTGGAGAAGTGAGTATTCTTCTCATGTATCTTTTCCTTTTTGTCTTGACTTTGAGCATGAATAAAGTAAGTGTTTCCTTTTATTTTGTCTCCCTTAGTATAGTTGTATTTATCTTTATGAGCAAGTTGTCCTTATTTAATATTTGTCTGTAGGATTAGGTATGGTGTTGCCATTTCTTACGATCAAGAAAAATCTGCAAGGGCACAGAATACCGTTGTAGCACTTTCCTCACGCGGATTCTTAAGGTTATCAAACACAAGGAACATGTGTGCCAATCTAGGTGATCAATATCTTCCAGAGACACTGGGCTTTAAATGATTAGGCAAAGAGGGGTTCACAGTTGTTCTAAGTCTAGACTAAGTTAAAGTTGATTCCTTAGCGTACTACCTCGAGCACCAGTTTCTTCCTATATGCACAGGCTGCCCCGGCTTCCAGCACTACTACGTACCCCAACGTGAGGGGTTACAATAGATGGATAGGGCTGTCACCATCCGCCGCCTACCTCTACAAATCGTGGGTACACCCACATTCAATAAAGGTGAGTAACTCGAACATCATGTCCACATTATCCAACTATACCTTAGCCCTCCTATGCAACAGAGCTAGACCTAAGGCATACTAAAAAGCACATTGAACCAATGCCGTAGCATAGATGCCTGAACATGCATTGACTAATATAATATGTAGGCTCTATTTAGTATAATCATACGAAAATATATGGACAAATACATCAAAGGATAAAGTCCAATTTGCTCCCCTCAAGTATAGCCAAAGTACAAATAACCCCCTAAACAATGATTTGGTTTATTTTACCCTGCCAAAACATGATTTTGGGTCAATTTAACCCCTCGTGCAATTTGTCTTTTTTAATTCTCCTTACACAAGAATAATCCTAAGGGGAAACTTTATGAGATAATAAAGCACATCATAACACATATTAGAAATATATGTCTTGAATTTTTTACCATTATTTTGCATATAGTTTTGTATTCAAAAGATTAATTTACTATTAAATATCTTTCCTTATAAAAATAATTACAAAAAATTCTAATTATTTTTTAATATGTGTTATGATGTTCTTTATCATGTCACGCATAAAGTTTGATCTTAAGATTATACTTGTGTATTGAGAAACAAAAAAGGTAAATTGACCCAAAATCATGTTTTGGCAGGGTAAAATAAACAAAAACATGCGTAGTTTAGAAGGTTATTTGGACTTTGGCTAAACTTGAGAGTAGTAAAGTGGTCTTTATCCTACATCAAATAATAATAATGTGCCCATAAATATAAATACAAATATATTAAGGGAGGCATAAAAAAAAGGAAACTTTGTGCCACTAGTTAATGGACTATTAGTAGAAAATCCAAAATTGTAGTGCATCTTTACATGATGGAGGGGAGTCCTACTTGTAGGCTTCAATAAAGCGGTGGAGATAACTTGATTCACGCACCAAGCCACCATTAGAGTCTTCAAAAAGCGCGGGAGAGCCAGCACATGGAGCCCACCTGGAAAAGGCGCCAACGGCCAATCGGTCAACAAGGTAGTTGGGCCTCCTAGGCCCATCTTCAGGTGGGTCCTCCTCTGGTGGGTCTTGTGCAGGATTCTTCCGAAGATTCTTCAAAATATTCTTTCTATCTCCGCTGGTTGACTCCTTACCACATGGCATCATCGGATTTATCAATTTGTTGATTTTCGCCATTTTGGGTCATTTCCTCACTTCATAAAGTTGAATTTCACTTGCATACACATTTTCTCCAAGTACAAATGGAACTACGTCATTTGAAATAAAATGCATGCAAGAAAGATTGGAGGAAATTCCGATAGTATAGGAATACCCTGATGTGTTTCCCAAAGACTTACTGGGCATGCCTCCTGATCGAGAAGTTGAATTTCGAATTGATCTTCAACCGAGAACTGCTCCTATCTCTAGAAGACCATATAAAATGGCGCCAAATGAGTTGGCAGAGTTGAAGGTTCAATTGAAAGAGCTTATTGATAAGGGTTTCATTCGTCCTAGCTCATCTCCGTGGGAATGTCCTGCACTATTTGTGAAGAAAAAGGATGAATCCCTGAGGTTATGTGTGGATTATCGACCGTTGAATGCGGTCACCATCAAAAATAAATATCCACTGCCTCGCATTGATATTTTGTTTGATCAATTGGTTGGTGCCAAAGTTTTCTCAAAGATTGATCTTCGTTCAGGCTACCACCAAATTAAATCCGAGCTAAAGACGTACCGAAAACCGCCTTTTCTACAAGGTACGGTGTATATGATAACTTGTTATGTCTTTTGGACTAACAAATGCTTTAGTTTACTTTATGTATTTAATGAATTCGGTATTCATGCCGGAGCTGGACAAATTTGTGGTGGTATTCATTGATGATATTCTCATCTACTCTAAGTCTGAAGAATAACGTGCAGAGCATCTTCGTATTGTACTTCAAAGATTGAGAGATCATCAACTTTATGCGAAATTTTGCAAATGTGAATTTTGGTTGAAAGAAATGCCTTTTCTTGGTCATGTGGTTTCTGCGGAAGGCATTGCCGTGGATCCAAGCAAAGTGCAAGATGTGCTGAATTGAAAGCCTCCCAAATCACTCAAAGAAGTCCGTAGCTTTCTTGGACTTGCTGGATATTATCAGAGGTTTATTCCTAATTTCTCCAAGATTGCCAAGCCAATGACAGAGCTACTAAAGAAAGGTGTCAAGTTTGTTTGGGATCCTTCTTGTGAAGAAGCTTTTGTAACTCTCAAGAAACACTTGACTACAACGCCCGTGTTAGCTCAACCTGATATCATGAAGCCTTTTGATGTGTATTGTGATGCTTCTGGTACGGGTCTTAGATGTGTGTTGATGCAAGAAGGTCGTGTAATTGCTTATGCTTCACGACAACTTCGACGTCATGAGCAAAATTATCCTACTCATGATTTGGAATTAGCATCCGTGGTTCTAGCCTTGAATATATGGAGACACTATCTCCTTGCGAATCTTGTGCATCTGTATACAGACCACAAGAGTTTGAAATATATCTTCACTTAGCAAGATCTAAACAAGAGGCAGAGAAGATGACTAAAACTTATCAAGGATTATGAATTGGAGATCCATTATCATCCCGACAAAGCAAATATAGTTGCTGATGCCTTGAGTCACAAATCCTATTGCCATCATTGTCGAATTTCAGCAATACTACATTCTTATGAAAGTGAACCAAGTATGAGAGTTCTACCGCATGGAGCCTTATATAATATTGCTCTCATTCTGACTGTTCGAGAAGAGATTACTGAGGCTCAGAAGAAAGATGTGGGCATGCTAAAAATCAAACAAAGGCTCAAGAATGGTGAAACAATGCCATTTAAACAGGATGATGAAGGTACCTTGTGGTTCAATAACCGACTTGTGGTACCTAAAGATCATGAGCTACGCAAGAAAATCATGGATGAGGCTCACCTGTCCATGTTCTTCATTCATCCTGAGAGTAACAAGATGTACCATGATCTAAGAAAGAAGTTTTGGTGGACTAGGATGAAGCGGGAAATTGCCAAATATGTGTTAGAATGTGACACATGCCGGAAAGTGAAAACGGACCACTTACGCTCACCAGGTCCTCTCTAATCTCTGAGTATTCCCAATGGGAAGTGGGAAGACATAAGCATAGACTTCATTGTAGGGCTACCACTTACGTCTCGGCAGCATGATTCTATTTGGGTCATTGTGGATCGCTTGACAAAATCAGCTCACTTCATTCCTTTGAATGCTCACTATAAGACTAAAAAGTATGTCGAGTTGTATATCTCTCGCGTTCTGTGCTTGCATGGAGTACTCAAGACCATTGTGTCCGATAGAGGAAGCGCTTTTGTCTCTCATTTCTGGGAGCAACTGCATACTTGTTTGGGTACCAAGTTAATTCGAAGCTCCACTTATCATCCGCAAACCGATGGTCAAACCGAGCGTGTCAATCAAATATTGGAAGATATGCTTCGGTCCTGTGTTCTCACTAGTGGCAAGAGTTGGGATGAATTTTTGCTGTTTACAGAGTTCTCCTACAACAACAGCTACCAAGAGAGCATCAAAATGTCACCTTTTGAGACCTTGTATGGTCAATCGTGCGGGACTCCTTTGAATTGGTTTGAGCCTGGTGAAAGAGTGAATTTCGGACGTGACCTGGTAGCTCATGCGAAAGAGAAAGTCTGAGTCATACAAGCGAACATAAAGGCTGCTAAATCTCGTCAAAAAAGTTATGCCGATAAAAGACACCGCCCCTTGGAATTTGCAGTAGGTGATCATGTATACCTACGGGTATCTCCTACCAAGGGTGTGCAACGCTTTGACATAAGAGGAAAGTTGGCTCCAAGATATATTGATCCTTTCCAAATTGTGGAGAAATGTTGCACCGTCACTTACCGACTGGAAGTGCCATCGCAACTATCTGGAGTTCATAACATCTTTCATGTCTCACAACTCAAGAAGTGCTTGAAGCTACCTCGTGATGTTGTGATTCCTGAGATTGAGCAATTACAAGAAGATCTCACTTATCCTGAATATCCTATTGGTATTGTTGATCAAAAATATTGAGTCACTCGCAACAAGACCACTAAGTTCTATAAAGTTCAATGAGTAACCACTCTAGAGATAAAGCAACTTGGGAAACCGAATAATATCTCCAATCAAATTTTTCGGAGTTTCTTCAATCTCTGTAAGTGACCCCTCCCGCTACTCTCTCTTTCTTCTAAATCTCGGGATGAGATTTTCTTTAATGGGAGAGGGCTGTAACATTTCATGCTCTCGTAAACAAACAACCAAAATGGGGATGTGTTGAAGCTTAAAGAGAGAAATAAAAACCGGTTTAAGTAAAAAAAACTTAAGAATTCAAATTTCAAAGTCAAACCTTTCAAAAAGAGAAAGTTCAGAACTTTTAAAAACAAAAGCTATGAATTATGGGAACCCAATTCTAGAATGAAATTACTCTAAGGTTGGCCAAATTCTTCAAACTAAAAAGTCCAATCCAAAACTCTGAATCCTTAACGAGCACCTATCTTCCACATCCTGTAGTTTCGAATCCAGTTCGAAATTCTACATGATCCTAAAACAAAAGTTGTGCTTCCCAAAAATTTCTACCTGTCTGACAAGTTTCAAGATTATTAGAATTGTGGAGGTAGTCTTTTCAGACCTCGAAAACTGGTCAACTGAGCCTTCAACAGATTTTCCTATACTTATCGGTTAGCCGTTTTCAAAATTCAATATCTTCCAGATTCTTTCAGATCCATCTGTGCATGTTGGTTAGCATGGAGATCACAGGATAAACAACTATTTTTTCCAAGTTTCAAAATGTTCAGAGCACCGAAAATGTTCTTTTTGAAACCCCTAAGATGGTAAACTATCTGACCTTGCAGCAGATTTTTCAAGCCTCTTCCTTTTTATCTAATCTCCACCCCAGCGGACAGCACGCAGCACCCTCTCGTTCTCTCCTTCCAGAGGCAGTCGCCATTGCCGCTGCCTCCTGGAGCTCGGCGCCCCGGCCCCTCAGGGTGTTCCGAGCCTCCAAACCGTGCAGACGGGACCTCCACCGCCTACTCTTGCAAAGCCCCAACGCCCCCCTCCAAATCCCCCATAGGTTGACCGTCGATTTCAACTTTTCCACATTTTCGAAGCTTCGAACTCGCCGACCGTTCTTCCCCAAATCCGGCGCAACCAGGTCGTCAACTTCCTCGATTACTCTCAGTTTTGAGTATACCACACTGGGGCGCACTCCTTCGGCAAGCTCATCGACCGATTTCATGGACCTGTGCGCAGGGATTCTGGCAGAAAATCCCGGCCGCCGTTGGAGCTCGAGGAGCTCTCTGTCGCCGACCACCTTCCGGCCCCCCTCGTCGACTTCCGTGCACGCACCGGCCCTCTGCACACATCAGTGAAGCTCTTAGTGCAGGTTTCAGTGCTCCTCGTCCTCCGTACCGAGCTCCCCGTGCCGCCGAAGCCCGTCCTCTGCCGCTGCTCGCCGCCGACCCCCGTCCGGTGAGTTCCACGCTCCGGCGACCTCTTCACCCGCCTCCTCGTGTCGCGGAGCATGTGCTGGTGCAGAGAACCACTGCCAGCGCCGCAGGCCAGCTGCCTCCGGTAAAGCGCCGCCTTGGCCGGGAAGCCGCCCGCCATGGCTGGCCATTCGGGCCAGGCCGCCCGGATCCCGTGTGGACAGCGGATCCGGTGCGGGGCACCCTGTGGACCTCCCTGCGGTGTGGCCCCACCAAAGGCTGGAATTTCAATAATTCTGAAATTCTTTTGTTTAATGCCTAAAAATTCGAGGAATAATGTAAAAATCATACTAATTCATACGAGCTCGAAAAATCATAAATAATATACCATTGGAATCCTCTCATCTTGTAGAATATTTTAGAACTGTAAAAGTTGCATTTTCTACATTAGCATTATTTATATTAATTAAACAATGTGCAATATGCATTAGTACATATCTCCATTTCATGCATTCATAAAATATAAAAAATATATATTTACATTCTCCTGATTAATTAGTATTATCCTAGAATTATTTAGAATTTATAGGCTTGTAGATTAATTATAAATAATTTATTACTTGTAGATGCTATTTAATTTATTAGAAATCAACCTGTTGCCAATAAATTGTAAAAATTTGGTCGGAAATTAGTTTAGCACTTCTATGATTCAATGATCCAGTAAGATGTTGAATTATGCCTTTAAGAGCCATATTAACAAAATTTAGGAATAGTTTCCTCATTTTAACTAATTAAAATCATGTAAAATATAACTATAATTAGCACATTGATGTAGTTTGGATTCATAAAATCATTATCATACTGACCATGGTCATATCTTTGCTTGGCATATCATCGGATGAGCATATCATAGCATGGGTTAATTATAAATACATGTATTTGCTTATTTGCATATCATCTAATGCATATAGGAAACGACGTTGAAGGCGAGCCAACTGGAGTTGCTGCTAAGGATCTGACCGTTGCTACTGTTCTTTCTCTTGCTTGTGCTAACTTTCAACAAACCCAAGGCAAGCCCTGGTGCATTAACCCTACTTTAATTGTTTTATATTTTCTCCCTGTGTATGATCAATGTACTGTGCATTAGGTTCTTAGGAGTTGACTAGAAAATTAGATTGCATATTAGGAATACTTTCCCTGGGTTAAGTATTATTTGTACAGGTAACTCGATATAAAGTTAGGCTATGAGTCTTATTTAATGATAGAAGTCGAGTGAATGAGAAACTTCACTCGCGAGCTTTAGGTGGCTACTATGCAGATGAGAAGATGTCATGAAAGGATAAGGCTGGTTTAGCTTACCACATAAATGATGAATGTGCGGTAGTCTTTTCTGTGTCGGTTAAGGACCGGTCGAGTGTGGCCCCGCTGAGCAAGTTCGAACAGCACCGATTACATACTGGATATTGGAACCCAGGAAACTGATGTACCTCCTCCGTTCACTTTTATAGGTCGTTCTAGCTCTGGGCACGAGAATTAATTCTACGCAAAAAATGAGGAGAAAAGAAATAGAGATAGAGATTTATTGGAAAGAGAGAAAGTGTATTGGAAAGAGAGAAATGTGTATTGGGAAGTGAAAATGACATATATTGAGAAACAAATTTTGAATGCTAGAATGACTTATATTTGTGAACGGAGGGAGTAGCTCAATACCGTAGTGGTTGGACGTAACCCTACCTCTCCTTTGGCGAGGAGTTGAGAAAGACTTGTGTCTAACGATGGATGCACCTAGAGTGGTGATCACACGGAGAACCAAGTTTTTGGGAGAGGTGCATGTCGGACTGGCCCTATGGCATTGTTGTGAAAGGTTGCCACATGCGGCTTTCAAGAAGTGCGTACATGTCGTGTATTTCGAGTTTCTCCAGCCGGATGTAAATCAATTATAATCGCTGCCCTTCATACTAACGGGTACCATTTGTTCACTATGTCACATCGTAGTAAGAATGTGAATAATGAAGTGAATATGATTTGTTTGAGATATTTCCTATACAATGCTTGGCAACTATGTTTGATATAGTTTATAGTGTAAACTAAATTTACATTCTTTGAACTTAATTTACTGCTAAAATATGAAAGTAAAGATCCACTACTAGCGCTATGTTTTTGGCCAAAGAACCCACCTATGAGTCAGCCGCCTTATATTTAAGAGTCGGCTGTAGTTAGCTATTCTGTCGAGTAAGTTTTGCTGAGTAATTAGTACTCAAAATTTGTTGTTTCCCTCTTTTTGTGTGTAGACTTTTTTGCAGGTTGGTGTGACTGCTGCGGCAAGATGGTGTGGGAAGGTGAACCCCTTGCGGACTGGTGTATTGACTGGGTTCCCTCTTCCCCTACCTCAGGCCGCGAGGACTGAAGAATGTCTTAGGGTGAGATATGTCTCAAGTTTAGGAAACCGTCGAGTGTATCCCTGTGGTGTATTTGCTTCCGCTCTGTTTGAAACTCTGTTTTTAAATATCTATTCCAAGACAACTTGAACCTTATTGTAAGACTTTAAATCGGTTTCCTATATATATTTTATCACTCATGTTGTACTATTTAGATATTGTCGTTCAATATCACCCGATATGATCTTGCAGGCGAGCCGCCTCTGATTTTGGGGCGGTTATGCCACAACGTAGAAGGACATGGATGAGCAAGAGATGTTTCAAGATTTCCAATCCAACTCGGATTCGATTATTCCTCGGGTTCCAGGAGTAGTCCATACTAAAATGGATGTGCAGGTTGCATCTGGACTCCGTTTTAGACATTCTAGACATGGATGGAAACCTAAGAAGATAAGATTTCCAACATATCTAATTCCATGCCAAACTTATTCTTAGATCTCTAGGAATTGCCAAAATAATATGACATCCAGAATCTATCAAGGTGTTGTGCCACCATCCTGGCTTGTTCTGTCATGTATCATGTTAGGCCCGTTAGGGTTTTGTCCAGGGGTTTTGCATGTCTCTCCACCCTTTATAGTTATTAGCCATTGCACCATTAGGATTCGGGTTTTACATAGATTATTCTGTTTGCATACAGTTTCACCGTCATACGGTTTGTGGGACCCCAATTTGTGGGTTTAATTTAGATTTTACATTTGTGTTGCATTCTTTCATATTCTTTCTTGTGTTCTTCAATTCCCAGGCAAGAACTAGCCTTTTTAGCAAGGTCAACTGGGCAGCGCATGTTTGATAACCATAGGAGAACTGTTACTGCAATTGTGGGGTTCGAAGAGTATTGATTTGAGGTCATATCGATTGTGTGTCACATCTCCATCAAATCTAGAGTTTTCACGAATTGACAGAAGATCAAGAAACACAGATACACCATAACTGCACAACAAGGCACTCACCGAACTATCCGGTGAAGGCGCCGGACTGTCCACTGACCGTCAAAAATAGTAGAAACAAGGATTTTCTTTCTAAAATCAAGTGTCATCACCAAAATACCAAATAAACACCATTTTACTAGAAAGGGAACCCTCAAACACTCTTTTGCAAATATATAGCCCTACAGGGTTATTTTCGCAATTGTAAAAAAAAACAATCGATAAGAACCAAGGTGGTGTTTGGGTTCTGGGAATAGAGAGTGGGATAGGGATATGGAAATAGCAACAGAAGGTCTCAATCATTTATTATTTCATCTTATTAAATCCCAACTCTCCATTCAATTCTCAATCCCAGTTCCACCTCATATTTCCCATTATCCAAACGCCACCCAAAGGTAAGAAGAGCCAATGAAAATGTATGAACCTATGTTTACAGATCGGTTTAGTGGATAGCTCAAAGTCCATTAGACACATGGTTCGATGGCATGAAGCTCAAACTTTACTTTGGTTGGACTTATGGAGTTGTGCATCCATATTGAGCTTGTGAGCACACTCTCCAACTGAAACGCCTCCTTTGAGGTTACCTATATGCAATGCATGATGACAACAAGCTAACAATGCAAGAAATTAAACATGCCATGATATATTAGCAAGATTAAAGATATTGCATAAGGTAAGTCTACTGAATGTCAAGTTTGAACTCGTCTCATGTTTAGTCACTATGAGCGAACGGCTTTGTCTTGAGTGAGCCAAACACCAACACAAGCCCTTCCCCATGCTCATAGATATCTTGAGCTGATTAAAGATTGACTAATTTTTTGTTTTTATTTTTATTTTTTTAATATGATGCATAGTGTGCAAACATCTAGTCCACAAAGGAGTCCTAACTACCATGCAAGACAAGAAAGAAAAACTACCATTACTATGTACAAGACATACCTACTCGATGAGTAAATAGACAGTGTAGCCCATAGACATGTGTGGTAGACTTCTTGGATCTTCCTTCAAGCTTCAAGGTCCACCACCTGGCCTCTCTAGTTCTTCTTTCTCTTGGGAAACTATGAGAGCTTTAGCATCATGTCTTGCTCCACGATCACTTTAGGGATCCAAATCCTTTTGATTGTACTCTTGACATCGGGAGGTCCAAGTGGCTTAGCCTTCACCTTACCATCATTTGCCCTAAAAAGCATGTAGCGCACATTCTCATGGTAAAGTTCAGCATTAGGTATGGACTTGAAGCTCCTCACTTTGGTGTACATTCAATAGTCTATTGGATGTCTTGCAGGCATAAGTGCTTTCAACTTTAAGCCACATATATGTTTCCCTCCAGCATAAAGACAAGTCCAAGGATCTGATTCCAGTTTGAAGACAGTTTCAAAGATTCACATGTTCCATTGAAAACTGATGTTGTATATAAAAGTTACTCATTCGTTCGCTAGTCACCGACACTGATTTGTGTTTCATGACACTCACACTCAACGGAGTGATGAAAAAAATGACGCTTTTGTACATGAAGGAAAGATAACACCTAATCAGTAAAGCTCAATTGCATAAATTTGAAGGATAGAGCATAAGTCGGTGCTTTGAGTACCTTCGAGATTACAAGAACACTCCAAGCTGTGTCATGCTGTGCAATGAATGTTTACAGGGGTGGACAGCACGATTAAGGTTTTAATAAATCTGTATGAAGGCGTGTATTAAGTTGGTAGCTCCTGCTTTAATGATTGTACCACGCTTCTTTTCCTTCTTCACTTTGATTTCTAAACAGGCTCCAAAAGATTGTCTTGGTGCACTCAACGAGCACACATTTTTCTGTAACTAGTCCAAGTGCACGTGCTACGCTACGGACAGGGCAACATGATGCAATTTTTCTTCGATATGAGAAAATAATACGATGCAGCCTTGCTCTATTATGGACAAAAAAACATAACACAATTTCTACGATATGACAACAACTTGTATTAATACATGCTAAGCTACAAAAAAAATTTACGCAATACTAGCTCCAATTTTACCTTTGCACGATGTCTTTTTGACTTGAACGAAACCAAAACTCATCCTAACTGAATAAATAAAAGAGTCAGTCTGCATCATAGGGCCTCGTCGTTTGCTCATATCTAAACAAATTCTGATGATGTACCGAGGTGGCAAGAAAGTAACAGGTGATGTTTAAATAGATTCGGGAAAGAAAAATATTGTAGCAACATATATCTCTTATTTTCTCTCTCATGATTAGGATTTTAGTTGAAGTGTGATACCGTAGAGATAGAGGGATGTCAGCAATTTGATTCGCCCCTACGGGCGTTGAGTCACCGCTCACCGCTGCCTGAAGGTTAGGGATCCTTGATAGGAACGCTGAGGCGCCAAGCTGTGGAAGTTGAAATCACCGTGCAGTGCTGTGCAGTGGTGCTGGGGTGCGGACGGGTTTAACAGAAAACAAATTCCAAAATGAATGAAGATGGATGAATTTAGTGTTTTTTCCATTAGAGATAGAATTTGTGACACAAAAAATAGAGATAGAATTTGTGGCAAAAAAATGGGATAGACGACGTTTACAAACTTATTTATTAGGAGAAGTCCGAGTGCCCGTGCTACAGGCAGAGCAATGTGATGCCTTTTCTTCGATACGGGAAAGCAATATGATGCATTCTCGCTCCACTATGGACAAAAAACATGACACCATTCCTATGATATAAGTATGACAACTTATATTAATACAAAGTGAGCTATAGAAAAAACAAATTTACACAATACTTACAATTTAACCTTTGCAAAAATGCCTTTTTGACTTGAACCAAACCAAAATTTATTCCAACTAAATAAAAAAATGAGTTAGTCTGCATCACAAGATCTCGTCGCCTACTCATATCTAGGCAGATTTTGATGATGTACCGAGATGACAAGAAAGTAACAGGGTCTCTCGTGTTAGGATTTTCATTGAAGTGTGACACTGTAGAGATAGAGAGATGGCAGTAGTTTGAGTTGCCACTACAGGTGTTGGAGTCACTGTTTAGTGCTGCGTGAAGATTAGGGGTCCTCAACAGGGACGGCGACGCGTCGACGCTGTGGAAGTTGGAGTTACCGTGCAGCGTTGTGCAAAGGTACGACAGTGGGGAGATGTGTTCTTTCCATTAGTAGAGATAGAATTGTGAAACCCAAAATAGAGATAGAATTTGTGACAAAAAAAAAAGTGGGATAGACGATGTTTACAAACTTTTTTATATTACTAGTTCGAATGCCCGTGCTACGCTACGGGCAAGACAACATGACGTATTCTCGCTCGGACACTCCGCTATGGGCACTGCAACGTGAAACGATTCTGCTACTATATAGTCATAACCATTTGTATAATCCGTTGAGCTACAGGCAAAACAAATTTACACAATACCCACTCCGATATGGATGAAAAAGCAAATATATGTCAGTACATATGCAGTTTTTTTGTGATGGTCAGGTATTGGCCCGTAGTCCAAATTATAATTGAAAACAAAAGAAATGAAAAAAGGTTGTTCTGATGATATAGACCCCTCTATATGACCCATTTATCATTGAAAAATATTTTATCAATACAGGAAAAGCAATAAAGCAATCAAGTATTTGGAAAATGACCATCAGTTTCTAAAAATTGTTGTTGCATGTATCCCAATTTCAGTCCCCTTACATGTTGATACATGACACAATTCTCAAATGCAACAAGAAGTTGCCACCCGCCGCAATCTGCTGCACCTGACTGCCATGCTACGCTACAGGCAGAACAACATGATGTAATTTTTTTTTATACGGGAAAGCAGGATGATGCATTCTCACTTCGCTATGGAAAAAATATGATACAACTCTTACCATATAAATATGACAACTTGTATTAATACAAGCTGAGCTACAGAAAAATAAATTTACGTAATACTTGCTTCAATTTAACCTTTGCACGATGCATTTTTTGACAGGTTTAGAAAAGAAAAGTATTGGAGCAACATGTATGTCCTATTTTCTCTCTCATGATTAGGATTTTAGTTGAAGTGTGACACCATAAAGATAGAGGGATGGCAACAGTTTGGGTCGCTGCTACGAGTGTTGGAGTCGCCGCTCAGCGCTGCGCGAAGATTAGGGGGTCCTTGACAGGGATAGCGACACACCCACACTCTGGAAGTTGGAGTCACTGCGCAGCGCTATGCGAAGGTGCGGAGGTGGGGAGGAGTCTAATAGAAAGTAAATACCAAAACAGACAGATATAGATGGCTTTACTGTTCTTTCTATAGAGGTAGAATTTGTGACACAAAAAAGTGGGATAGGCAACATCTACAAACTTATTTATTAGGTGTAGAGTTGGGGAGGAGTTTAACAGAAAGCAAATTCCAAAACGAACAGAGATGGATGGCTTTATTGTTTTTTCCATTAAAGATAGAATTTTAGAGATATAATTTGTGACACCAAAAATAGAGATAGAATTTGTGACACCAAAAAAATGAGATAGACAACGTTTACAAGCTCTTATATTAGGAGAGATAGGAGAGAAGTCGAATAGTATGGTCAACGAATAAGCGTTATTTGGAACGCGGGATTCCATTAGCATTGGAATAGGAACACGCATAATTTCAAAATGCAGAAAGGTTCGTACAAAAATGTTTTGCTAATGCAATAAATAGAGGAGACGTGGGAATTTTGATGTTTCAATCCTGTGTTCAAAGGGCTCCATAGAATCTTTTTTCCTATATGGTCCAAATCCTTTGAAATTCCTTCAGTTTTCCTTCACTCTAATGAACCATAATCTTTTTTTCGGTGAATCAACAGAAAAGATAAATGCATTGAAGTAACGTGACCCTGCTCGGTCTATTCGTTCTTAATGAGTACATGGTTCCCGATCTTCCGTCAGGTCGGGATAACTCTCGATTTGGTGGAGATGCGACACACAATCGATCCGGTCTCAAATCAACACGATTCGAACCCCGAGATCGCAACACCACTTCTTCTTTGGTTATCAACCGTGCACACATGATTGATCTCGCCAAGAAGGCTAATCCATGTCTGCGAATCGAAGAACACAAGCAAAAACAAGAAAGAATGCAACTCAATTGCGAAATTTTAATTAAACTCACGAAGTTGGAAAACCAATAGACCGTCAAACGACGAAACTGTTTGATAGTAGAAGTAAACTAATCAAAAAACTATCTCTAATCATGATGGCTACTGTTTATATAGAGGTTGGGACATCCTTAGGGGGAAACCCTAATACTAATGGGTCTAGAAAAGATACACGGCCCAAAGGCCAAAAGATAGTGTCGCAGCACCAGGTTAGTTTCTAAATGTCATCTTGTTTTGGCGATTTTTGGATATCTAAGAAGTATTTTTGCACGAGATTAGATCCGTTGGAAAGCTTATCTCCTTAGCTTTCTATACATATCTAGAACGTCCAAAACCAAGCTCGTATGAGACCAGTGCATCAGTTTTATTACAGGCTGCTCCTGAAGTCTGAGTCAGACTCGAACCCGAATTTTTGGATTTCCTCCGAGGTCAAACGTGGGGTTCTGATCTTGAGCATCTCCAAGTCCTTCTTCATGCTTTCCTTGACTCTGTCCAATATTTCTAATCATGATAAAGTTATTAGGTAACAATCTATTCTCAAAGGAAGAAAGACATATGTTTAGAAACGAGCTCACCTCTAATCTCAACTGTCGTGCGTGAGTTTCATCAATACTAATTTGAGGAGTTGTGTGTATATCTAAAGGAGAGATGTACTCAACATCCTCCCCTTCTTGTTTTAGAGTCGTCCTTGACTTAAGTTCATTATCGGGACCTTGACTCCACCATGCCCTGCAACTTACATGAAAAGATGGGGGCCACGGAGATATTTGAACGCAATCACTTGGTGTATAAAAATCCTTATAATCTCATCATTCTCCCCTTCTTAATGGAAGTACGTCCTCGGCTTGCTCCCTTGGGTGTCATGATACGTAAATGGTTAGTAACAGGAGTGCACAAATAGCTAGAAATATCACAAGATGCAAACAAGGCATCTTTGCGCACTAAAGCATCATATGGAGTATTTTTCTCATAAAAATCAGCAAGATCAACTTTTTGCCAAAATATATTTTTGAAATAATCCGCACGATCAGCATCGTTATCATTCTTATGAGAAGCTATAAAGTGTGTTGTCTTAAAAAACTAGATAAACATGATATGGAATGATATTTTGTATTTCCATCACCTAGTTTGTCATTTCTTTTCACCATGCAAGAGGATTTCAAACTTGAGAAAATACAAACTCTATGCACCATAAAGACATCTCTAGAATCATAATTGCCTATAACATAAAAATTGGTTCTAGTTAATAAAGGCAATTTAGGTTTCGAAAATATCATCCTCTCTACTGTAGAAAGGTCACAAAAAGAATCATATTCAATATAACCCACAGTGTTCGGAGAAGACAACAATTTCAGCTCATCATTTTGACATGTAATGGGTGTGAAATATTTAAATTCAGCACTGGTGAATGGATAAAAATTAGGAGTATCAAATTTATTCACTTCTTGTTGCATAGGAAGAATAGAAATATCTACACACAACTTTTCCTTATCACAAAAACTAGTGGGCAAATCAAACATTGACGAAAATAAATGTATAAAAGGTGATACTAGCGGTTGCTTTACAAAAGTAAGATAGACAAAAAATTTCAGCGCAACAAAAATATTGTCACCTTTTGTAGATCGATGTTCAATAAGTTTCTTCTCATTTTCGGCATACCTTTTGGCGTGTTATCATCAGTCTCGTCTTGGGCTATGCATAGAACATTGTGTATCTCTTCTTTCTCCAAGTATGTATCACTTTCATCTTTTTTTTATTTCAATTTCCTGCAAAATGTTAGATACAATAGGAGGTACAGTAGAAAGCGCCTCCTTTAAAGAGTGTTCATCACAACTAGACATAGATTTCAAAGATGTATCAATAAAAATCTCTGTCATTAAAATTTTAGCATCACTCCATGTTCTAGGATATTTTTTGTTATATATAAATTTTGGGACAAAGTTAAAGCATGATCAACTAATGCATGACCAACATTCAAAAGCTTTCTCCTTTCACTCATACGGCATTGTCCAAATAGATTATCCATCTCTCTTTTACAAGCAATATAATTAATAGAATATAAACCATCATATAAAGAAAGAGATGAAAGAATATAATTACTCATGGAAGGAGCGGATGTAGCAATGGTCTGAACCTTATGCGTCTTTTGATCACGTGCGACATCGCTCTGAGGTGGATTATATCTCTTAAAGCTTGCCAACATATTGTTCCAAAACTCAATGCGTTTTTTACAGTTTGCATCAATATTATCAAGGACTCTTTGCAAAACAGGACTCACATTGTATTCACCTCCTTTTCTTCCTGTCATGGTTAGAAAAATAGCATATGGACAGCACAAAAAATTATTCCTACAGCTATAGTGGGATGGGTGGTAAAAATTTCACAAAAAGAAACGCCTTGCCGAGCTCTTGCAAGGTTCTTACCAAAGCAAAGCAAAGGATGGTGCAACCAGTGGCAGAAGAAACCAGGGAGTCATAATTCCACAATTACAGAGTCAAATACAGTGCTGATCCGAGGTGAATATGTGGAGCTTGTATGGCTGAAACAATGATTAGTGGAACACAATTCTATAATAGATAGTAATATTGAATAAGTGTTCTAAGTATTATGTTCTAGTTGCTTTTCCAATCTTATAAAAAAATCCATATGTTACAAGAATATGAATGAAAATATCAAAGAGCAGCAACAACACAAATGATAAGGATCCAAAAATCGGTAAATTGTTCAGCAACTAAAAAAAATCAGCAAAGATTAATTTTCGGCTTCTAGATCTTCAATTTTTTTATTTTATTTTTCTAATATTTTTCTCTGAACCAGAGGCACAAATGATGGCACACGACCAAATTTCATATCAATATGATGAAAGATGTGGCCCGGAGAAAATCTTGAATTTCTGTTAAATCTATGCTAAAACTTTGGAGCACAAAAACAGAAACTTCTATTCTGAATTTATTGAATATAGGATCGTCAGAGGATGGAAAATTTTTGTAGATATCCAAAACGTACTTATATATCTAATTTGGAGTACAGAAACAAAAGTTATGACTATTTTAATGATGGATCTCCAAATCAGATTTTTTTGAAAGGCTGAAAATAGATTTGGATTTCAAATTAGCTGCGAATTTTATGAACGTTTTTGTGGATGATTGAGCGGCGGCTAAATATGGAGAGGTGGATTTATGAGTGTGGATCTGGTTGTGATCGAATTATGGGGTGGGTGGGTGGTATCAAATTTCAATGTAAAAGAAACAATTAACAAATGTGACACGATAACAAATCTGAACACAATGTGGATGTACGATGAATGAAAACACCTGAATACAAAAAGATCACAAAATTCAACGACCAAAATATAAACTAAGGACACAAATTCAATACTACAGACTCTGAAATAAAATTATGCAAAGATTAAACACGGCTTGGACAGAGGAATACCTAACGATCTAATATTTTTTTGTAGCGGCTTTTCTGTGGATGATAGGATGAATTCAAAATAAACAAGGATAAAAGTGAACCTAACGGTATACCTGAAGCTCTGATTACCACTTGATGTATACGTGGTTATCGATCTTCCGTCAGGTTGTGATAACTCTTGATTTAGTGGAGATGCGACACACAATCGATCCAGCCTCAAATCAACACGATTCGAACTCCGCAATCGCAGCACCACTTCTCCTCTGTTTATCAACCATGCACACATGATTGACCTCGCCAACAAGGCTAATCCTTAGCTACGAATTGAAGAACACAAGTAAGAAAAAGGAAGAAAGCAACTCAATTACGAAATCTTAATTAAACTCACAAAGTTGGAAAACCAACAAACCATCAAACGATGAAATTGCTTGATAACAGAAAAAAAAAACTAATCAAAACCAATCTCTAATGATGGCGGCTACTGTTTATATAGAGGTTGAGACGTCCATAGGGGGAAACCCTAACACTAATGGGCCTAGAAAAGATACACGGCATAAAGGCCAAAAGATAGTGTCACAGCACCAGGGCAGTTTCTGAATGTCATCTTGTTTCAATGATTCTCAAAGATCTAGGAAGTATGTTTGCACAAGATTAGATCTATTGGAAATCTTATCTCCTTAGCTTTCCATACATATTTAGAACGTCCAAAACGGAGCTCGTATGAGACCAGGGCATCCGTTTTAGTACAGGCTGCTCCTGGAGTCCGAGTCAGACTCGAACTCGTGTTGTTAGGATCTCCTTCGGGGTCGAACGTGCGGTTCTGATCTTAAGCATCTCCATGTCCTTCTTCATGCTTTCCATGACTCTCTCCAATGTTTCTAATCATGATAAAGTTATTAGGTAGCAATCTATTCTCAATGGAAGGAAGACATGTGTTTTTTATTATTTAGCCTTTTTTAATTAATATTAAAAAAACCGCACCGAACTAAATTTCTAAATCTAGACCGTTTTAGTCACGTCAATCGTCGTGGCGCGACTCATAAAGGAGTCGTGCCACGTGGACCGGCGCGAGCTAAGCCACGTCAGCCAAGGAATCCCGGCTGGACGCCACGCGAGTCTTGCCGAGAAAACTGGTGTGACTGGAGTCACGCCCATCTATTTGACATGACTCTAGCGCTTGTGACGCGGCCGCCAGCCCCGCGCGGCTTCGTCCTCTAGTCTTCTTCCTCGCACTCCCGCGCGCGCTCGCCTTCTCTCTCCTCGCCGCGGCTTCTCCTCCAAAATCTGGCGAGGATCAGCTGTGCCCCTTCCTCAAACTTGGAGCATTTTGTCCTTGAAGGTAGCTCTTCCATTCCATCCGAGTAGATTTATTTTTCATGCATGTTTTGTTAGGTTTTGAGGTACGTAGGGTTTAGTAAAATGTTGAGATTTTTAGTTGATGATTTGCACGAATGTAGTGTTTGAGGCATGCTATATCAATAGATTATCATATTGCACCGCGATATAACGTGTATGATTGTGTGCATGTGTTATTTTTCAATGTTTACTAATTTCCATTTATTTTTTTGTTTTGTGATAGATAATTTTTGAAAGCTAGAGTGGTATTTGTTGAATGGATCGTATAGTTCGTTTGTTCCATCATTGCATTTTGAATGAAAATGGTGAAGTGGTTAAGAGGTGCGAAGAAGTGTTTTCATTTGGAAAACCACCTTCGTTTTGTGAAGTTGAGTCAAGAGTGAAGTCTATTGTTGGAGTGGATAGTGATCTTAAGTTTCGTGGTCGGTTTGATTGGGAAGTGGCGGTAGAGCGCATTACATTTTGTTGAAATTAGCTTCAAAAGATGATTGGAACCTTTATAAGAACTGTTTGAAGGATGCTCAAGTGAAATGTGCTGAGGTTATAGTTGAGGAGAAAGAGGTTGGTCATATTCCATTACCATGTGAAGATGTGTGTTTGGAGGAGGAGCCAATTGAGGTATTGACTGCAGCGGAACCTTGTTTGGAGTAGAACGAGGAGAACCCATCAATGTCACCGATGTATGATTGGATGGTTGTTGACAATGATTTTAATGAGGATACTTTTGAGGTAGAGGAAAGAGAACTCCAAGAAGAAACATATTCAGAAGGGTTGGAGGAGTCATTGTCGGATAGTGAAGGGGGTGATTTTCATGAGAACAAAGTAGGTTCCGAAGATGAGGATGTTAGTGATCTTGATGGAGCACAACGTGCTTCTCATGAGAACATAGGTGGTGATGTTGAAATAAATTGGAGTAGAGTATATAGTGAAGATGAGTTACGTGCATTGGAAGATATGAATGTAAGGTTACCTAAGGGGCCAATGCATGCCGACCTTACTAGGACAGAGGATGCTAGAACGGACAATGGCTTTATTGGATCAACCTAGTGATAGTCAGAACCCTTTCATCAATAAGGGTATGACTTTTGAGACTCTGAAAGATCTCAAATATTTCTTTGAGGACTATGCAGTGCGGCACCATAGACTTTTCTGTGTGTGTAACTCGAACAAGAAAGAGAGGTACACAATCAAGTGTCAGCATGCAACATGTCCTTGGAGTGTTTGGACCCGTATACAAAAGAAGCATGTTGGATGTTGAAAAGTGACCAATGTGAAACAACCTCACACATGCAGTACAGCCATATTAAGCAAGTGCATTCAAAATGCACGGTGAGGTACCTTGGACTTTGCATTGCTCCAATGTTATGGGCTGACTACAACATCACTGTTGCTTCTCTTATTGAGCCTATATATGGTTTCACCGGTTACCGTGTGAAATATGACAAGGCATGGAGGGCGAAACAGTTAGCCATGGCCGAACTTTGGGGAGATTGGAAAGAGTCTTATAATACTGTTACTAGAATTCTAAGTGCAATTGCTCATTACAATCCGTAACAAAATATTTCATAGATACCAAGGAATACTAGGTACCGATGGTGAGGGAATGATGAAACCTGTTCTCCACCGTGTGTTTTGGTGCTTTCCTCAGTGTGCAGAAGCTTTCAGTAATTGTCGGCCAGTGATTAGTGTGGATGCCACTTTTTTTGACCGCAAATACAAGGGGACATTAATGGTAGCAGTTAGCATTGATGTCGAAGAGCAATTGATTCCTCTAGCATTTGCCATCACGGAGAGTGAGAATAACTCGAGTTGGTCATGGTTTGTTACACACACAAGACACCATGTGATAAGGTCAAATAGGCAGATATGCATGATTTCAGATAGGCATAAAGGTCTGCTTAATGCTACCTCAGAGGAACTCCATGGATACCCTCCACTGGTTCATAGGTAGTGCATGCGGCACTTTGCTGCGAACATATGGAAAAGACAAAAAAGCAAGGACGTTATCAAATCTCTTAAGAGCGTTTGCATGGCTATGGAGGAGAGACAATTTAACAAACATTTAAAAGAGTGCCGTAATCTTTAAAATGACAGAGCAAAAGAATGGTTGGATCAACAAATGCCAGAAAAGCATAAATGGGCTCTAGCTTGATGATGAAGGATTTAGATATGGCTCAATGACAACAAATGTATCAGAAGTGTTCAACAATGTTCTAAAAGGGATCCGCAGATTGCCAGTTTTCGCTATTATAGAATTCACTTTTCAAAAGTGCAATTTCTATTTTGTGAACCAGTGGTTGAAGGCACGACGAGGCATTGAAGCTGGACATAAATGGGGAGCCCCCATAGTTAAACACTTCAATACTCAAGGGCTTATCTCAACTAACCAACAAGCTCGTATTTTCAACCCAAGACAATTTATGTACGAAGTTAGACCTGTTTGTCACATGAACATTGGTCGTGTATTTAGTGTGGAGATAGGAGACAATGTCACATGCACATGTTGGACACCTTAATTATTGCATGTCCCATGCACACATGTCATCACAACATGTTGAGTTAGAGTTGTGGACAGTGAATGTAGTACATATTTGAGTCCATTCTCCACGAAACAAGCATGCCTCAAAACATGGGAATCCACCTTTGAACCATGTCTTGATAAAAGTAGATGGCCGGAGTACACTGATCTTGACTACATTCCAGATGTTTTCTTATGTAAGAACAAAAAGGGTAGGCGAAAGATAAAACGACTACAAAATGAAATAGATGATATGGAAAAAGGGTATGGCCTTGATGCTTACGGTTGCGGTGATTTTAACGAGGACCCTGTACACCAACGTTGTTCTATATGCCATGAAGAGGGCCATCGAATGGAGAGGCATAAGTTAGGTCCCAAGAACAAACCAAAAGGTCCTAGTAAAAGCGGATGGAATACAACAGCGGGGAGTAGTTCCTCACAAGTATAAAAATGCATTGAATGCTTTCAAGTTTCTGTTCACTTATTATTTTTTATTCGTACTCACTTAACTATTTTGTATTGCAGGCACATGGCGCCCCACCCGGTCTTCCCGCTCCTTGACTTGTATTACGACACGAGGCATCGAGCCCACCTCTTGGTTGATGAGCGACGTGTAAGTCCATTTTCAAATATCATCACTCTTTTGTACTTCTTAATGATGGTGACCATTGCTCACATGTGATTGTGTTCAAATTGCAGTTTCTACGACCGCTTCGTGCCCGCACCCACAGTCCGCTACCATGGGACGAACGGTATGCGCCGTTCATAGGACGAGCTGGTTTTCTACCATTTGCTTGTATCGTTAATGCGGGGTTATTGACAATGGACGTCCCTGCATTGACAGCACCGGTAGATCAATGGCGACCGGAGACCCACACTTTCCACTTGCCATGTGGGGAGCTCACCATCACTTGATGGATGTTGCTATGATACTTGGGCTACCCATTGACGAAGCAGCAATGTGTGGTTGGGTGCAACCGCAGGGGTGGCGTGATCAAGCTAACCATCTTACTGGAATGAGGCCCTCGGATCCGGTCCAAGATGCAAGAGACTCAAAGACATCTGGAGTCAGTTTCCATTGGTTCCGCCAGAACTTTGGTGCATTGCCTGATGGTGAGCTCCCAGATATTGTCATAGAGTGTCACGCGAGAGCTCAGTTATGGTACTTGTTAGGTAGTTACCTGTTCCACGATGCTAGTGGGAACACCATATCCTGAATGTTTCTACCTATTTTGAGCCAGCCATGGGAGGACATTAGTGCGTACAGCTGGGGATCTGCTACACTTTCTTGGCTGTATAGACAGCTTTGTGTTTCTTGCCAGAGGAGTAGAGAGAATGCCAATCTTGGAGGTTGTGCGTATCTTCCTTCAAGTATGGATGTGGGAGCACTTTCCAGTTGGCAGGCCGCAGCGAGGACCTCTGGAGGTTTGTACTACGCCTTACTTTTAAATACATGCATGCTTCTCTAAATGTTGGGTATTTGAAGACTAGTGTGTTCTCAAATTTCATAGGTTTGGAGTCACGAAGATGAAGGGTCCAGGCCTACAGTTGCTTTCCTATGGAAGAACTGCATTAATGTCACCGGCAATGCTCAAAGACGGTATCTAGATACACAAACGAGCTTGATGTGCTAACTCAAAATCAAGTACGTTTCTTTTGTGATACCGTTTTTGTATACTATCTATTTTCTACACATCTATTTGTGCATGTTGTTTTTTTGCAGGTCACTTGGATGCCATATGAGCGCGAAGAAGTTCTTCAAATGGCCCTCTCAGACATGTGTAGACGTGACGCTGATTCTTGGAGGTGCAAGGTTCCACTCATATTTTTCTATGTTGTGGAATGGCACTTGCCCCGACAAGTCATGAGGCAGTTTGGGCGCTTGCAGGAAGCCGATGTCACGCATACAAGAATAAACCAAAATTTACACAAGTAACCTCTTCTACTATGTTTCATTGTTTTCTTTGTACTACTACATTGATACTAACATACACCATAACATAATTGACAAGAGAAAGCAGAAGGGTGCATATGATTGGGCAGCCAAGCACGAAGCATATCTTATCATGTGGAACCAACGTCACGACCAAAGGACACACTACTTGGATGGCCCTCACCACCTCGTATGGTTGCAGCAGAACTCACGTCTGAAGATCCGGCCATCTTTGACTGAAGGCCATATTGCCGATTTATCGGATTCCGATGACGATGATGAGATTGTTGACGACTATGATACAACAAGAGCTGGAACACAACCTGAGAGGGTGCCATTGGAGGACTATACGGTATGTCCCATCGACGTCCATGCACTCCTAGTCATACGCTTCCTTTGACATTGCATTATACAGGCTGTGCAGTTTAGTCGTCTTGCTAATAAAGTTGGAGAAGCATTGCGCTATCCACGAGGTTCTCAGCACGCTAAAGGTGCGCTACGAGCCTTTGTCGTGGTACATTTCTTGTCTTTGAACTCCACATCTTTACGTTTTCGTCAATGCAAGTACCTACATGCAACGTATACAGAGGATGCGTAAGAGATGCCGTCAACTTGCACTTAAGCTCAACTGTATCAACGCACGTGATGTCCAACTGCCAGCAGCATCGCACGGCGAAGCCTTCAGCGCTCGCGCTCTTATGCCATCGTCCTCAACTTGTGCATGCGAGCAATCCGATGACGACGATAGCGACGGCTCTACCGATGATTAGCCACATCAGACTTCATTTCGTATCCTTTTATTGTGTCGGCTTGCTTTATCTAACAAAACTACGATACGCAGGACATTATTGGGTCGTCGCAGCTCCAAGATGCACCACTGAGAGGTCATCATGCGATGCCAGCTCCTCGCCATCGCCCAGTTGGACGTAGAAGGGACGTTGACAGAGGCAATGTGCTTCCCACTAATCAACCCCGCCAGAGAAAGAGGAACAGGCCGTTCACACCTGGTTCTTGAAGCATTTAAGTTGATGATCTATGGTTGTTGAACGATGTTGAATTATGTTTGTTCTATGAGACATGGATGTTGAACTATGTGTTTGTTGAACTATGTTCGTTCTGTGAAACATGGATGTTGAACTATGTGTTTGTGTTGCTCGGTTTGTTCTATGACACATGGATGTTGAACTATGTGCCTGTATGTGCTTATGAACTTATTGCTTCTATGCATGTTCAACTATGTGTTTCTGCTGAATTTATTGTATGTGCTACTACTTTGAACTCTGTGTGTTGTCACTAAATCAGTGGAGTTTACAATTCAATTATGTGTGCATACAGGAATCACGCCATCTGAAGTGGTGTGACTTAATACAGGAGTCCGCCAGACCATCTGGCATGACTCAACTGGCACTAGTCCAGGTGCTCTCTTGATTCTACGCACCGGTGGCGCGACTAAATTTGGCAAAAATTCCTCGAAACCCTCTGCTTTTTGGCAGGCCGTGGCGCGACTAGCCATGCCAAACCGTCTGGCGTGACTTCGTCGATCCAAGGAACTCTTTGGTTTTTTGCCGTCCGTGGCGTGACTTCTGTCGCAAAATTTTTCCAAACAAAGCCAGTTATGATGGCCTGACTAATTAAAAAATTTTAAAAAATACATACTACGAGAATGAAATGTTATGATCATACGAGATAGTGACATTCGAAAAATAAATTATGTGACATACAAATAGATTCTACAATGGTACCGTCATACACATACGATTACATAGAACAGGACATGGTAGGGTAAAGAAATACGCAACGGAATTACAAACTAAGAGAGCGACGACATAGAACAGTCATACACTTAAGATTACATCTCACAATAATGATGGTTCTATTAGAACTAAGACGATCCAGACGCATAGTACTGGCGGTGGCAACGGTGGATTCGCAGGTCCGGACTTGTGATGAGGGCACTTGCAAAACGAATCATCGCACATCGTAGGATCATCATCAACGATGCTTATAATATCACAGGGATCACCAACACGTCTTTGCAAGTCACGTAACTCCTCGTACAAATGCTTAATTCGTTGTTCAAGAAATTTGATGTATGCTTCGGTTGCAGGAACAGGAGCTGGGTCAATCTAGCAAGTCCAGCCACAGTTTTCTTCATCGTAGTACCACTAAATAATGAAATGAATATTACGAACTACCCGTAACATAAACAATGTAAAAGAAAGAAAATAGGTAACAGCATACTAACCTCTCCCTTAGGGCATCGAAAGAAGCGACGATCAGATCCGTCACCTTCCACCTTCATTTGTACAACGCATTTCAGCCCACGTGTGCACTTCGGTCACTCTTCCTTACGACTGTCATATGACATAATGGATTTCTCATACCATAATCTCTCCATATTTGTATTGGAAACTCAGGAATATGTTGCTCGTACCAAGATGGACCAAAACTCTAAGCAAGAATCTTCACTGTTTACACAGCGAATCTCCACTGTTTACGTATGCGTGCGTTTGTACGTTATCTTTTTGTGCACGTCTACTAGTTTACAATATTCATAAACGACAAAGAAAGATGTAGTTTAATGAATATGGTGCGAGAGGGTACGGTCATTTTATTCATTAGTTACTGGTACATGGGAATACATAACATACATAGACTTCATAATACATCATACCATTGATAAACTGTGCTCCCTTCTAATCTGCGCCAGAAAAATGTCTTCTTATATGGGCACAGCGACGTCTAACTATTTCATCATGTCACATCTTCAGTCCTATCTCTCTTTCAGGTAGTTGTTGTTGGGTATCAAGTATTGTGTGTTGCATCCTCTCATACTCTTTGCATACGTGTATAGTACTCGGCATCACTTTCTATTTGTGTGATATATGGAAGATTGTTTGGCACAAGACTGTTGTCTAACCATTCTTCAAACTCACATAAACGTAAGTAGTTGAATGATGTACTATCATTACCTGACAATAAGGTTCCAATTCCGAACAATGAAAATACCTACGACCATGATATATGAAAAGTTTAGCTTGCTCTCCACATTCACAGAATGGCCGATCGTCCTATGGTGGTATTTCTAGCCTCAGATTTGCGTTGGATGCCATTGTGACCTGTGATATGAGAATCGTTTACTCCAACTCCATTTTGTAGGCACAAAAGCAAGGGTGCATGGATCAAGTCCATGTCTGCGGGATTCTGCACCTCACATGAGATGCTCCAACTTTAGCAGAAGACCATTATTGATGCTTTGTGACACTGACGTGTCTGTTACAAGTGGCATTGATTTCTTTCGCGTTAGATTCATGAGCTGTTGCTGCAGAGATCAGTATGACAGGTCACATTGATAGGTACGACATGTCACATTTACATGGGTACGTGATTACAAGCTTAACATAGTGTACATTATATGGCAATAGCACAACATCAAATTAGTAACATTGTTCATACGCTACTAATACTAAATCATCAGAACAACACATTGAAAGAACCACAATAATAAGTACTACATGTCTATCGCGCCAACAACAACAATAAAAATAAGTTCATACATCATTGTTAACATTAATTAAAATGAAGGAATGATAATTAACCATCTACATCGTCACGTGGGTTCATGATACTTTTGCCTTTGTCTAGGCGGGCTACCATTTCTTTTATCACATCCGCATCATATTGCAACTTCTTATTTCTCTCCTCTTCTTCATGTCTCCTCTTTTCCTACTCTCTTGCCTCTTCTTCTTCCTCTAGCCTTCTCTTCTTTTTGCTCTCCTCCAACCTAGCAAAATATGATTCACAGGAATGTGGGTCCTTCAGTCTTGCCTCATAATAAGCTTTTTCTCTAGCTCTTTGAGCTTCTAACTCCTTCTGACGATACTCCTCTTGGTACACTGAATCGGCTAGCTTCTCCATCATTTCTTTACACCATGATATACACTCTAAAGCCGTAGCAAATGTTGTATGCTATGGCGGAGACAAATGATTCCATGCCTCTTTAGGAGGATACTTCTCTCGATTCTCCCTTCAATACTTCAATGCAATCTCATAGGCATCATGCTTATCCTTCCTTTTATCAAGTCCAAACTCTCTCTAGATTGTTTCAATGATTCATTCTGGGGGACATGTCAAATATTCATACCGGATCTCTTTTCTTCTGCTTCTCAAAACCTTCTCCCTTTGTTTAGTATTATACAATTTGAGCTGCGCGTAAAATTCGTCCTGATCTCTCCATTCCTCCTAGTTGCATCTCCGTGTGTGCTGCATAATAAAGTACAAGTTGTATTTCATATCGTACTGAAGTGAAAATGAGCATGAAGAATGCAAACAAATATCACAAAATTAGTATATTAACCGTGCATCATCATCATCACCTACTGTGTTGCCACAGTACCATCCAAATGCTAGCTCCGACGGCATTGACACAAAACCTCAGGCATCTCATTGCATGGCAAGTGTAAATTGTTACTCAAAACTAGCCAATCTTCAGGGTCTGGATAGTGAGATTTTGGACCACATATCCACTCCTAAAAGTCATACATTCGCCCACAATCCTGCATGATGACATGGTACTTGTTAATATTAAGCAATGTCACGAATTATCACAAACATTACTTCACGTCTAACTTTACTAACCATGAACTTCTTAGGACAACGAGAAAATAGAGTGTATGTTAAACCAGCTGGCGGCCTTTTTAGCTCGGCCCGAGAACCACAATTGCACAATGGCGGATTGCGGATACGTATTTTTGATGCTTCTGCCTTCTCCTCATCCGTCATAGGAGGAGGATTTGGTGGTGGAGGTAACCATCGCTCGAAAGCTTCGTAACGTACCGTCTCCTATGGGTCATGTGGAAATAGTAGAATTCTCTCATCAACCATCTCTAAACCATCAATTCATTGAAAGAATTTGCAACTACTCCAATGGCCTTGTTAAATCATTGTTAATCATATGTATTTCTTTATTTTTTTAATGTAATCCTTCTTTAATGAATATAATAACCTTACATAGCCTTTGTTAGGGCACGTATAATATGTACGTAATGCTGTTGTTGGATGTCTGGACTGAATCACCTCGGCAACGGAATTACTTTCACACCTAGGAACAGGAAGCGGTGCAGGCACTTCACCATCCGCCGACATTGGGCAATCGTAATCTTTCTTCGACTTTTTCGGATACAAATGACCCCACTTACCCTAAACAAATGATTTAAAATAACACATCTTAATACAAATGATACCCAAAACAAGTAAATTTCTTCTACTTGTCACAAAAAATACGTATATTCCACTGAACCCTAACTACTGCAAACCCAAACAAAACATTCGTGAAAAACAAATCTACGCGGAGAAAATGAAAGAGCTACCTTCACTCGACTCTTTCTCGAAGTTTGGGGAAAGGGGAGGCTTGATTCAGGGCGCATTTTGAAGGTGAAGTCACCGAGACGGAGAGAGAAAGAAGAACACACGAGTGCGTAAAAAAGAAGAAAGTGAGGAGGAAAAAGCCGCGCAGGGCTCGAGGGCGCGTGGTAACCACTGGAGTCACGCGAAACAGATAGGTGTGATTCTAGTCGCGCCAGTTTTCTCGGCGCGCGACTCGCGTGGCGTCCAGCCAGGATTTCTGGACTGACGTGGCTCAAGTCGCACCAGTCCACATGGTGCAACTACTTCGTGAGTCGTGTCACGACGATTGACGTGACTAAAATGGTCTAGATTTGAAAATTTAGTTCGGTGCGTTTTTTAAAATTAAAAAATGATTAAATAATAAAAAACTTCGAGCTCACCTACAAGAAACGACATTGCTTCTATCTAAAATATCCAAACGACCTCTTGAATGGGAAAATGCTCTCGGGTCAATTTATTCCTCCGTCCCCGTAGTGGACAGGACTGGCACTGGAAACAATCTGGACAAAATAATGAGGTCTCTTTGGAACGCGAGATTTTTTTCAGTTTTTTTTATTTTTTTGGTAAAATTAAAATAATTTTATAAAATTTCTGCGTTTCCAAAAACCTCAGATTGTTTACCATTAGCACATGACGCAGCGTTTGAATGGATTGGGTCGGGTCATATATACGGCGACCTTGGACAAGCTCCCGCAGGTCCAGGAACAGGTGTTCTCGTACGTCCGCAGTAATTGTACCGCCATACGTGGCCTACGCCATCCGTCGTCTAAGTTCGTTAGCCGGACCAGAGCCACGCGTACAGCCTGGAGAAAACGAAGCTGCCGGAGTGAGGCGTCACGGGTAGGGGTGGCCGCCGTCGGCAACCCGGGACGAAGGCCAGGCGACAACCAACGCCCCGGCGGCCCGGTCCTGGCTGTTGGTCCCGCCAGACATCTCAGTTTCTGATTGTAAACTTCTGGGACCGGTTCATGTGCGTGGCAAAGGAGTACTTCCGGTTGCATCGGTCGAAAAATTCAGATCAAACGGCGAGGATGAGATGGTCCACTGCCAACTGTGGTCGGAACACTAAGGAAAACATTAGCAATTGACGGCTCATCAGTAGTGCACTGTAACGGTTGATCTACTCCATTCACCACATCAATGAACAGTTATGATTGTGTGCAGTATTGAAGATTCGCCGAAACTTTTAGTTTCCCTCTATTCACTTTTCCTTTGTGATTTTAGCATTCAATTTTTTTCTCAAATACTTATTATTTTCAGTTTTTAGTATTTTTCTCTCTTTTTAACGCACTTTTTTCACTTTTCAATACACTAATATGCATTTCTCTCTTCTCAATATGTTTCCTTAATTCTCGCACTAGCATCTAGAATGGCAATTAAAAAGTGAAACAAGGAAATAACAATTGACTGTTCATCAAGACCATGTAGTGGTCCGATCACCACACAGTACTACCTCCATCCTAGAAAAGACGTGGATTTTGACTTTTAGGCCTCGAAGATTTTTTTCCTATTTCTGGTATTTTCATGTAAAATTAAACTAATTCATGTAAAATTTTTGTATGATTTTTGTGAAAATTCTATATTTCGAAGCAGCATTTACACATCATGTTTAAACATTCTTCTTTCTTATTTAATTTTTTATATAAATATAAAAATAAATAAGTCATGATGAAAGTATATCTAATGATTAAAGGGAGTACTTATCGTTGCACTGGATCCTCGTTGAAACTTACACCATGTGGATTGCTTCTTTGGAGAAAAGATACACTGTTGTCTGTATTTTTTTAAATAAAATAAAAATCGATTACCCAAAGTAAGTAATCTCTTCGTTTCATTTTATATCATTTTGTCCCGTATGAGAATTAAGAAGTGAAAAATATGGAACATAAAAAGAGAGAGGAAAGAGATACTCCTACATAAGTATTGACAAAAAGGAAATTATGTAAATATGTACTAGAAAATGAGTACGACCTATAATTTAAAAAATTCGAGAATTCTTGAGTGTGTTTAGTAATCATATTTAAAGTTTTCCAACAATCCACGTGATGGATTAAAATCCATAGGCTTTTACTGCCTGTTTGGGAGGGCTTCAGCTTATATGGCTCGTGTCACCGTGTGAGCCGCGTAAACTAATTTGCACCACTCTATCAACTTATAGTTTATTTTTCCCCCAATTTATAATATAATGTAATCTCTCCGTCCCTAATTACTTATCATCATCTTAAAGTTCACAAGTTTTTTCTTTTTACTGGTCATTCTCGCTTCCCAATACATCTTTCTCTATCCTCGATACATCTCTGTCTCTATCTCTCTCCTCCTCATTTTCAAGGGGCATTACATCATTCTTGTATCCACACTTAAAACAATAACTAAATGAAGACAAAGATAGAGATAGTAAAAAATTCCCTGTAAACAAAGTAAAAATCACCTTAAAAACTCTTTCAAATGAACCTACTTAGTACTCATTCTGTCCCAATAAAAATTTATTTATAAGTTTTATTGACTATGACTTTGATAAATAATTTTAATAAATTTAATTAGTTTAAATAATATAAATTATATGTATTATAAAAATATTTTTTTGATGATTTTAAAAATACAAATATTAAATTTTTTTAATTTAATTGAATCTATAAAAATTATTGATCAAATTGTCAGTAAACAAGTTATAAATAAGCTTATACGGGACGGAGTTAGTACTACACGACCAGTAACACAGCCGACTTTCTCCGGCAGCTTGCCAGAGAACAGACGAGAGCGGACCAATCGTTATGGGTGGTTCACGGGATGTCGCGGTCGGCCACGACCTTTGTTCCTTGTCCCACGCCTTGGGCCTCGTGATCCTCGGCTACCTGCTGTCCGGCGACCCGCAGCCGGCGACGTCGGTCAATCGGTCGGGGCTGCTGCTGTCTTCCGAACGAAGGTGGCCTAGATCCTTTTATTTTAATTAACTTCATAGGTTCATAATTATAAATTATTTTAGTATTTTCTCCATCCCAATAAAAATTTAATTTTACCTTCTGTTGACTATGACTTTATCTAATAATTTCTATAGATTCGATTAAATTTAAAATTTTAATAACTTTTAATATCAATTTTAATCATTCGTTTTATTTAAAAAATTTATTCTCATGTGTAAAATTACTAGCTGTGATTTAAATTTCATCAATGATAAAGCAAATAACAATAAACTTTAACATGTTTGAACAAATTTTTTTTAATAAGACGAATGGTCAAAGTTGATATAAAAAGTCAACGGTGTCAATATTTTAAAAACGGAGAGAGTATATATAATTTATATTATTAAAATTAATTAAATTTTTTAGAATCATTAATCAGAGTCGTAGTCAGCAAAATCTATAAATATGTTTCTATTAGGACGGAGGAAGTATTCAAATTTTGTTCTTTAATATATATTATTCTCACTTTTTAATATATCTTTCTTTCTCTATAATATATTTTCTTTCTTTCCAATAAATTTTTATCTTTATATTTCTTCTTCTCGTTTTCTATATACCATACCTTTTTTATTTTTTTTTAATTTTCATAATAAATTATAATTGTGAACAGTACTTGTAAGCTTTGATTTAGTACGTACTCTATGATTGTCGTCTTTTTATATTTAAATATTAAAATTATTAAAGAGAAGAAGAAAATAGTATGTGCTGAAAATGATGAAAAAAAAGACATAGATAAAAAATTATTAAAAATGAAAATGTGTATTATTTAATAAAAAATAATAAGTAATTTAGGATGAAAAATGTAATAATAATAGCTTAAACCCCATCACTTCCTCGCACACGACACCACGTTGTGCCTGACGCCCGCGTCGCCCGCCCCCTCCCAACCCTGCCATGCCTTCCCGCCTTCTCCAGCAACAACTCCCACCGCCGGCGCCGCCTCCACCTCCCCTACCCTCCGAGAGCAGCCACCGTCGCCGCACCCTCGTTGCCGCCACTGTCGCTTCTGGGACGGCTGCGGCGGCCTGCCTGCTCATCTTCGTCACTGTCCTCGTCCTCCGGCGTCGTTGGCGGCGGCGCCCCACGCTCCCGTTCTCCCCGCCGCCGGCCCCCGCCCGCCCGCTTCAACGCTACTCCCGCCGCGCGCTCCGGCGCGCCACGGGGGGGTTCCACCCGTCCCGCCTCCTAGGCCGCGGCGCCGCCTCGCCGGTCTACATCGCCACCTTCCCCGACGCCTCCCTCGCCGCCGTCAAGACGTGCGCCTCTCCGCACGAGCTCCACCTCCTCGCGTCGCTCCCGGACTCCCCGCTCCTCGTCTCGCTCCTCGGATACTGCTATGCGTCCGGCGGCGAAGGTGACGACCGCCCGCTCTTGCTCGTCTTCGAGTACATGCCCCAGGGCTCCCTCCAGAGCGCGCTTTTTGGGGGCGACGCTGCCGCCGCCCGCGACGGGCGGTTCCTCGACTGGTCGAAGCGGCTAGGTGTTATCCGCGACGTGGCGCGAGCGCTTGCGTTCCTCCACACGGAGTGCCAGCCGCCGGTCGTGCACGGCGACCTCAAGCCCAGCAACGTCCTCCTCGATGCCGAGTTCCGGGCCAAGCTCGCGGACTTCGGCCTTTCGCGTTTCAAGACTCCCGACGCCGTGGCCGCGGCCGGCGCCGCCGTGGACGACTTCATGAGCCAGGAACTCGGCGAGGCCGGCGACATCCTGTCGACAACCACCTCGGCAGCCGGCGGCCCTAAACCAGATGCCAAGGACGAGTCTGGCCCGGCTAGCACGTGGGGAAAGGAGTGGTGGTGGAAGCAGGACGGCAGCGGCGAGCTTGACTCGAGGGATTACGTGGCCGAGTGGATTGGCAGCCAGATCTGCCCGGAGAGGAACCCGGATTGGGCTGACGAAAACGACGGCGACGTCAACGGTCACAAGAGTTCACCGACGGCCACGGACGAGCACACCGTGACAGCCTCGCCGGAGGACAAGAAGAACGCCGACGGAAAAGGCAATGCTGACGAGGCTAAGAAAGAGGCGACTAAGATGCGGGAGTGGTGGAAGGAGGAGTTCTTTGAGGAGATGAGCAAGAAAGGCGGCAGCTTTGACAAGCGCCGCGGCAGCGGCAAGCCTTGGCTCCGATCGATCAGCATGAACACAGGCCACGGCAACGCCACCGGCGACAGCAATGTCGAGCCGAATGGTCTTGACCTCAGCTTCAGGAGGAGTCGGAAGCGGAGCCGGCGGCGCGGCAGGTCAGTCGGCAGCGACATCCGCAGCGGCGGCGGCGGGGACTTCCTCAGCCGGGAGCTGAGCAGCACGACGAGCATGCGCGGCACGGTGTGCTACGTCGCGCCGGAGTGCGGCGGCGGGCCGTGCGACCACAGCAGAGAGCTGCTCGAGAAGGCCGACGTGTACAGCTTCGGCGTGCTCATGCTGGTGATCCTGTCCGGCCGGCGGCCGCTGCACATCCTCTCGTCGCCGATGAAGCTGGAGAAGGCCAACCTGGTGAGCTGGTGCCGGCAGCTCGCGCGCGCCGGGAACGTGCTCGAGCTCCTGGACGACAAGCTCGATGGCGGCTACGACAAGGACCAGGCCACGATGTGTGTGCAGCTCGCGCTGCTCTGCCTGCAGCGGCAGCCGGAGCTCCGGCCGGACAGCACGGACATTGTCAAGATCCTCGACGGCGAGATGGAGCTGCCGCCCGCACCGGTTGAGTCCTCGCCGTCGCCCCGGGTCCGGCCCTACCCACGGTCATCGCGCCGAGCGCAGCAGTCGGACGCTGCCTACTGACGGTACCCCTGCCCTTGCAAATTCTCTGTTTCCAGACAAAATGTGCAAGTTGCCACGCTTGGTTTCTTGCAAGAGATTTGACAAAATTCATCCATGGGTCCATTGATTTTGTATATAGGAGGTAGTATTCATCTTATTCTTCCCATAATCTAACAGTGATTCATTCTATTCCAATTCAAAGACTGATGATCTTTGTTCTCAAAAGCCGTTTCTTATGGTCCTGTTGTCCATATCTTTTCTCAAGGCTTGAAAGTTCAGCCCTGTCTCTTTCTTGCAATTGATTTCATCGCAACGAATTCGTGTGTTGTGACGTTGCTTGAAGAAAATAAAGAGCATAGCAGCTAGCGATCAAAGCAGAGGAACATGTCATTTTCAGTCTATTTCCGGGTACCAGACCAGAGTAGTTGATATGGAAGTAATACTCCATAGTGCAGAATACAATTTTGACATGAAGGTCAACTCTACATGATTGATTAAAACAAGGTTTAGAACCGGTTTTCCTGCAAGAAGGCCCCGTTTGGAAATGCTTATTAAACCCCTTCGTTTGGGCTCAGTTTGAGGATTTATTTGAACAACCGGGACAATTTTACATCCCTGAAAAGACAATGCATCGAAAGAAGGTTTTGCTACAAAGTTGTCCGACAATTCAACTCCCGTGTGAATCACGGCGAATGCATACATGAATTTTCAAAAAAGATGCTGAGAGGACGGGTTCGTTCGAGAATTTTGGGCTTGCGCGTAGTGCCGCACTGCCATGCATGCTTTGTGGAAGTCCACATTTTCACCTACCACGGTTGCATGTCTGGTGTTTTCCCTCCTTTTGCATGTTGGATTGGAAGGAATATTCAGCAGACAGTACTGCTGCACATGTGAATACTTCGATTACATGTCAAGGTAGCCAACCCTGATACTCTAAAAACATGAAGCTAGGCAATATTTGCCCCTCCACATGGAGTTTCAGGCAAGCTAAAACTTCATCCAGAAGGTTTTTGTGCAAAACTCCATGAACATTCTAACCTGACAAACAGTACAAAACACATTCACACATAGAGATAAAACTGAGCTGACCTGCGAACCCACACCTCAAACAAAATTTTGTGGCTATTCGAAAACCCGTAAAATTTGTATTAGATGGGTTCACGGGTCACCAACTTTCATCCCTATTCACACTCGCCTATGTTCATTCGTATTTCATACTCCTACACCAAAGCTTCCACAAAGGCTATATGAACAAGTGGTGTGGTCCAAAGTGCGTGCTAGTTATTTCTTCCCATGGCACCAAAGAAAGCACTCGATTAGCCTCATGAACACAAGACTACTTGGAAGTGCTGTCGCTGGTGTGGTGACCTGTGGAGCTGTGCACTCCAAAGGTGGTGTCTGGCACACTGTCATGGCATGCCCCATTTTGCTCTGTTCCACATGGTTTTCCAGCTCCCAGCGCTGGCCATCTCCAACAACTAGTCTATGGTTAGGATTTGTTTGATTAGGGTGTATTAGTTGTCTCTGCACTGGACGGTTTTGGATTTTACATCGGTTCCTTCGCTCTTGTGAGGTACTAGCAAATATCTTCTTGTTCCTGGTCAATTGTTTTTATTAGTGGTTGCTTTGCCTGACGTACTAATCCAGCAGTTCTGGATGTGCATTACCGTCTTCCTACGAATTTTCATAACGAAAAGAATAGACTTATTAATTATATTACAGATGATAAAACCCACGGATCATCATCAAAATTCTACCTCCAAAAAACCAAGAAAAAGAATCAGGCCGAGTTGAATTTGCAGTGTATATGAGTGATTTTTTTTACAGAGTATCCTAATCGTCTCGGATAGGTACGAACTACCTCTTTTGTAGAATAGTTTTACATCTAGGTTTGATTAAACACGTCTTTGATTGATGATTTATATAAATTAATAATCTTAAATGATAAAAAATATGTATTAAAAAAATTATAAAAATTATTGATCAAAGTAATATTGCACAGAAACCAAGTTTTTTTATGACCGAGGTAATAGCCAGAGTTTTTTTATTTCGTTTGAACCGCGAAAACCGGCCGGAACAAGTTTGACTAGTTTCCGTGAAAACTAAAAAAACCACTACAGTAAACCGTAAAAAAAGGCAAATGCGAAAATCGAATTTTAGAGCGAAAACCTCTCGGATTTTTCGTTCTACCGACCAGTTTTTATTTTTTGCATTTGAAATCAAATCAGTTTGATAGGGTTTCACTGTTTTTTTACCGCTATGTTTTTTCAGTTTATTTACCGATTTGACTGGTTTGAGATTTCCATTTTTTCGAATTTTCAAATTTTTTTAAAAAAATAAACCAATAATTGGTTCACAAAAACCGGATGGTTTTGAAAGCCCTGGTAATAGCTAACTTTCTAAAAAGGCAGAAAGCTGTCGTGCACTGGTCAATGCTTACGATACATAGACTTGTCAAATTGCATTAAAAGGCGAAATTCGTTAAAGGGGCAAAAGGTTCCTAGAGCCCAAGACCAGTCTACGCGCGTGACGTACCCGGTTGACCTGTAAGGTGTGAAAAGTCTATTGGCAGTGTAATTTTGGCTCTCAGCCGTGGAAAGAAGGGAAAGCGAGTCATGGTCCCAAATCTACCAGCCCGGGTTAAGGCTGAACTTTGAGGTAGTGTTTCCATTTCTCAAAGGGAGTGCGTTTACGGCGTTTAATAAGCACGAGTACAGAAAATCCATGGCGTGCCATATTGTAGATTAACTTTTGATGCACGTCCTTATTATTAGTTATCTGAGTGGTGTCTGAGAAGTGGGAAATGAAAAATGATATTGGAAATGAAAAATAAATGAATGGTAGAGATTTAATGAAACAGAAGAATAAATGATCCAGATCTTTTCATCCTGTTCCCATTTTCCAATCCCACAATCCAATCCTATAATCCAAACGCCAAACGCCACCTAGAAGAAATCAAATTCACTTTCTATAAACCTCAACTTTGACTATTTATCTTATTCAAAAAATTAAAATAAATTTTAAATATTTTGTTATAATTTGTTTTATCATCAAGTATTTGAAACATGGTTCAAAATTTTACATATTTAAACTAATTTTTTGAATAAAAAAATAGTCAAAATTGAGATTTAAAATCAACAACATCATTATTTTTAGAATGCAGGGAGTATACGAAAAGATAATGCTAATTAAGAAGAACAGGCTTGGTAATTTTGGGTTAGAAAAGAAGACGCCTAAACTCAGGCCCTCAAAATCGATTGATACAGCTACATATACGCGCATAGCTCCAACTGAGCGATACTGAAACTTAGTAGAAACTAAATTGCCTAGTGTAGCATCATCAAATAAAAAAATGCAAAAAGAAAAGAGAAAACGCATCTATTTTTAAAGAGACTTTTATTTATTCCATTATCTAATGGCACATCCTTTTAGAACTATTAAGGATCTGTTTGGATCAGCTTCAGTTTCTCAAAATCTGATTTCTAAAAAAAATTGGGTGGGGTATTTGGATCCTAATTTCTAATAAATTTAGCTTCATTTGGAATGCAAGAAATTCACAAGAATTTCATAGTAATTACACAGGAAAAACGCATGAAAAGAGAAGGAATCCACGTTCCACAGGGGCCTTAGCCGGTTGGGTCAGCTTAGCTCCGGGTTCACTTAAACCTGGGTAACTAATTTTTAGAAACTGAACCAAAAATTGGCACGTTTTGAATCCCCTTGCAGCTTCTGAAAACTAAGTTATTAGTAAAAATCAGAGGATACAAACATGCCCTAACTAATCTGATAAGCATCATGTCACCATTACGTGTATCAATAAACATCCATAAATTTCGTTAGTCCCTTTCGCTTACTAGGCTTTATCTTCCAGTCACAAGGAATCCTTATCCGTATCATCCATTTGACTAGCTTGGCAATTTAACTAAGACAAGAACAACGGGACACTAGATAAATCCATGCCCCTTCTACGTGGTCACATCATCTCTGCACTTGTCAATTCCTTACTGTTTTCCTATTAATACTAGAAAATATGCGCGGCGTTGCCGCGTCTGCATTATTTTACTTAGATGGCCCGTTAGAAATATGAATGAGTGCCTTAATTTATATTTGATCAAGTGCTTCAAAGCAATTTGACACAATAAAGTTAAATGCCGGGTTTGCAAGGGTTCAATACCCTCAATACTAAGCGGTCAGATCCTGTCGAAAGTATTTAAACAGATCAGACAGCTGCACTCAAACAACAAGGAGACAACTGCACTCAAACAACAAGGATTTCATCAGTACCAATATTCACTCGCTGAAACAGTATAAATATTGGTAACTTATAATATCTGTTCAGCCAGTTAATTGAAAAAAATGCAAACATACTCCTCATGGTTTATCTTCCTAGAGAAATATCCTGATCCTTTGTATTTCCATGGATCCAAGCTCATAAGATAGGCCTCTGACCTCCATCCTCAGTTCCTCACTGACTCAACATGTGCATGCTTTTGCTGCATCACAGACAAAGGAGAGCAAAATTGATTCCAATCCAGGTGTAAAGACACACACTTATGAATATTCTTATCCTGTTATAAGCTTTACATGTTAAGAGGAAAAGTAATTTTGTACAACACAAACCTCATAAGTCCGGCTCCTCAG
>BCLG01000001.1:379458-393573 GCA_001602295.1 Zoysia matrella | reverse complement strand
TTTCTACATTGACAGTAACCTCAAAAATAAGCAATATGGTTTGATCCAGTCTATGAGTTTAAAACTCTGCAGGATTATAGATCTCTTCATGAGGAACAGCATTTGTTTTTGACTCATCTCCAAATTCGAAATATATTTATTTCTATAAAATTCGGAAAAAAATTATAATGGAATGGCGACTCAGCAGCAGCCTATTGTTTTGCCTTAAAAACATGACTTCCCAGACTTCAATGAATTTTTAATTTTGTAGGATTATAGATCTCTTCACGAGGAACAACTTTTGTTTTTGACTCATCTCCAAATTCGAAACAGATTTATTTTTACAAAATATGGAAAACAGATTATGGTGACTCGTCACCTTGTTTGAATTTTGAATTTGAATTCAAGTTCAAAATATGAAATTTTTAAATTTATAAAAAATATATGTGAAACAATGAAAATACTTTGAATTATATGAATTTAGAAAAAAATAAAGATTTTATCCACTGGTTTCAGAGGTCTAGATTATTTTTTATAGTTATTTCTATTTCTAAATTTTTAAAATAAAATATATTTCGAATTTTAAATTGGTCCTAAAACAAAATTTATTCCACATAAAATGATTTAAATTTATGCAAAGTTTTATAATTTTTTGAGGTCGTTAAGCATTTGTTTTCTAATTTAGAATAAAATTAAGCTAAATCGAATATCCACGTCGGCACGGAAGTGTCACATGGCAGTCCACGTCACCAAAAGTTGCCACGTCACACCCCCACGTCCTGAAACCACCCTCAAAATTGGCCGAGGGAGGAAAAACGAACGGGTTGAAAAGTTGAGGGAGTCAAAATATCTGGTCGGATGGAGGATGAAAACCGAACTGCGGCGACAGTTGAGGGAGGTGGATAGGACTTATTCCTTGTTTTATGGCTGAGAAGGGGCAGATGGGCCATGTTGTGCGGGGCAGCCCTCACCGACGCACTCATTTTCTGTTGCAAGGTAAATGTTGCAATATAGATGTTTCTCCTGTAGTGTAGGGCTGGAGGTTTTATACAATGCTAAGTCCATGCGGTGGACTTAAGTCACCGCCTGCATTAGAAAGCTCTAATGCAGGCGGATCTTATTTTACGCCTGCAGAAATGCGCGATTTTTACAGGCTTTAAAATGCCAGCGGAATGCAATTCCGCGTGTATAGATGAGTTTAGGTCCGCCTGCAAAAAGTTTTTTGTAGTAGTGAGCCTCCAAGACCCAAATATTTCTATTTTGAAAAACAGTGGCTTGGTGAGCCGTACCTTAGGAAGAGTGTGATTAATTGGTGGTTATCGGTCAGGTAGGATAGGAAGGTGTCATCTTACTCGGTATCCCGGTGGCATTCTTGTATCACCGGATACCGCCAGTGGTTGTGTGGTTGGGATACGCAACGTAAAGGGGCTCAGAATAAGGTTAAGGGAGACCTGTTATCTCAACTTGAAAAGTGGGATAGTTTAGCGGATAAGCGTGAGTTATTGGCAGATGAATGACAACAGAGGTATAACATAGAGGGTAAGTTGGAGGCACTGCTTGCCAAGGAAACGATATATTGGCATCAGAGAGAGGGTGTAAAATGGTTATTACAAGGGGACAATAACACTTGTTTCTTCCATATGGTGGCGAACGGTTGTAGACGGAAGAATGGTATTAGCATGTTGGAGACTGAGCATGGGGGATTTCTGATCAAAAGGAGTTAATGAAATATATTACCATGTTCTATAAGACCTTATTTGGGGAGGATGAGGACAGGGGAGTGCATTTACACTCAGATTTTTGGGGTTCTGATTTAAAGTATCTGCTGACATGGCACAGGAACTAACTCATCCATTCTCAGAGGAGGAGGTTAAGAGTGCCATTTTTAGTATGAAATCAGAGTCGGCCCCGGGTCCGAATGGGTTTGGTGTTCAGTTTTTCAAATATTTTTTGGGAGAATATTAAACTTGAAATTTTGGATATGTTTAGGGATTGGGAGAAAGGAGAACTAGATCTAGCACGGCTTAACTATGGGGTGATTACCTTGCTTCCTAAGGTCAAAGAGGCGAATAACAATAGACAATATTGCCCTATTTGTCTGGTTAATGTGGATTATAAGATTTTTACGAAAACCTTAAATAACCATATTGCATGGGAAGCGGAGAAGATTTTAAACCAAGAACAAACAGCATTTAGTAAAGGGAGGAATATATTGGAAGGGGTAGTAATTCTTCATGAAGCCATTCACGAATTAAGGAGGAAGAATTTACCGGGGTTTGTGTTTAAAATAGACTTTGAGAAAGCCTATGATAAGGTGAAATGGGGATTTCTTGAAGAGGTGATGAAAAGGAAGGGTTTTCCCGCTTTATGGATATCTTGGGTGATGCAGTTTGTAGGGGTAGGGTTTGTATCAATGTCAACGGTGAAAGGGGGGGGGGGGGGAGTTTTTCCGCACCTATCGGGGGTTAAGGCAGGGTGATCTTTTATCCCCTTTTCTGTTTAACTTAGTGGCGGATGCTTTGGGGTCGCTCCTTAAGAAAGCGAGAGAGAAGAACCTCATCTCAGGTATTATGCGTCGGGATTTCGTATATTCAATACGCATTTGATACGGTGATTTTGTTGGAACTGAACTTTGAAAATGTTAGGAATCTGAAATTTATCCTGTACTGTTTTGAGTTCCTTTCTGGTTTGAAAATCAATTTTCATAAGTGTGAGGTGTTTTCTTTTGGAATCTCTGAAGGGGAGGCGGATTTGTGGGCAAACATGTTGAATTGCAGGAAAGGGATTCTGCCAATCACTAATTTGGGTTACACATCTCAGAGTATGCACTGCATATTTCGGACTTTGGAAGTCTGATTGCTAAGTTGGGAGGTAGGCTGGACCTTGGGAAAGGGAAATTTAATTCGTGGGAGGTCGATTGGTCCTGACTAATTCGTGTTTGAGTAGCTTACCAATCTATGCTATGGGTTTTTATCGTCTTCGGGGAGGGGTTCATAAAAAAATGGACACCATTAGATCCAATTTCTTTTGGCAAGGGACCAGTAATGATAAAAAGTATCATATGTTAAGATGGGAGGGGGTGACTCTTCCGAAGGACCATGGGGGCTTAGGAATCATGGATACCAGGTTAATGAATGATTGTCTTCTAGTCAAATGGATCTGGAAGCTTCATTCAGATTTTGATTCCCTGTGGTGCCGCTTTGTTCGAGCCAAATACTTTCATAAAGGGGGTTTTGCTGCTACAAATGTTCAGGGGGGCTCACAATTTTGGCAAGGCTTGCATAGTGTTAAAGATTTATTCTATTTAGGGGTCACCTTTCAGTTACATAATGGGAGAACTATTCGTTTTTGGGCGGATGTGAGGAAGGGACATGTACCTTTTCGAATTCTGTTTCCTAACTTGTTCGAAATCTGTGGATCTCTGGGTATTATCATTGCAGATTGTCTGGTGGATGGGGAGTGGCAGATTCCTTTTAGAAGGAATTTTGAACAGGTTGAGCAGGAGTGGCTTAGTTGTATGAGACTAGTTGAAGAGGTTCAGTTAGATGATAGAGAGGTTGTGGTTATTTGGGAGTTGGATAAAAGTAAGAAATTCTCTATTCGCTCTTTATATCACTTTAGGACCTTTCCAGGGGTGATAGATGGGAAATTAAGCTTTCTTTGGAACATCAAGGTACCTCTTAAAGTTCGCATTTTTCTGTGGCAAATGAAGTTTGAGATTCTACCCTGTGGGGTCTTTCCTTAAGAGACGGGGTTGGAAGGGGAGTCAGAATTGTGTGCTTTGTGGGCGTTCTGAAACTGTTACTCATGTCTTTTTTACGTGTTCCCTAACAGTGTTCACCTGGTGTGTGACCAGGGATTGTTTTGGATGGGATCGTATTCCTCACTCTTTGGAGGATTGTTGGGAGAACTTCGCTATTCTTCATGGACGATATCCAAAATCGGTCTGCTTTGTGTTCTTTGCAGGCATTACTTGACAATATGGAAGACTAGGAACAAGATGGCTATCGAAAAGAAAGTCCCGACTCCAACTGACGCCCTGTTTGCTGGACTCTCATTTTTACAGAGCTGGGAAGTGATGCTGAAAAGTGATGCTGAAAGGGGTGCCCAAGGAGCAGGTACAGGAGATTCGCCAGGACTGCAAGATAAGCCTCGTTCCACGTTTGTTCCAGAAGTTGTGTTCATCTGAGCTCAGGCGTGGGCTGATAGGAAAGCTGTGAACTTAGTCATTCCGCTTCGTTGTGTAAAGTTGGCTGCTAGGTGGTGATCTGTTGGTTTTTGGTTTCGTTGGCTGATACAGCTTGTATGCTGGAATTTGTAAGCTTAAGTCTTAACACTGATCTGTCCCAGTGATGTGAACCGTGACTTTTGTTGGTCTTCTATAAAGGCCGAGTTTATCTCTGTCAAAAAAAAAATTCTTAAAATTTCTGATACAAGTGGCGAATCCTCAAAACTGGGAGAAGCCTTACGATTGCAATCATTATGGAATGAATCAGGCTTACTTTATTAAATTGATGTCACTGTTGACTTCTAACATCATGTTTGATCATTTATTTTATTTAAATAATTAGTTCAAATGTGTAAAATTATAAGTTATGTTTCAAACACCTTTGATGATAAAACAAAATATATGAAATTGATTATATTTTTAATGAGTAGTTAATGTTGATGTTAAAAATTAAGGGCGACATCAATTTAGGAACGGAAAGAGTAATATATGGTAAATTTTAAGGTAGATACAAATGAACATGAGCCGTCCATTTACACGGATCTCAAGAAGGAAATGGTTTTTTTATCTCTTAAGAGGTAAAAACACTAAAATAATTAATAATTGTTATAATATTTAAATTGGAAGAAAATTAACAAATTATGGAAAGTTGCATGCGTAATGTATTAGGTAAATGACTATTTTGAAAATAAACGTCATCATCAGCAAGGAAATTGCTCCATCGAAGAAAATTTCGCTAGAGACGTCGCATAAACTATTTTTTCCCTTTCAAAATTTGACGGTTCAGATTGATTCGAGGTTTCACCTCCTAAGAGGTCAAAAAAGGGACATGGTCTACCTTAGCAGCACCCTAATATATAACCTAAAAGGCATACATTGGGCCTATTTTTGCTTGTATTTAAGTTGAGACAAACCTCCAAAACAGAGTTGCAGACCTTGTTATTTTGTATTGTGAATATTCTCCGCATCTTATGACGCGTCTCTGGTCCGGTGGATGCAAACTGCTGTAGCTTCATTCTAGGATCTAATCTTTTTGCCAGCATATTTGAGAAAGCCTTGAAGCCTCGGTAGTTCATCCTTCACGAATTCACTTTCACCGGTGACCTGCAATCAAGTATAGTGGTGACGCCCCTTGGACTGCAAGGCTGCCAATTCTTCGAACTACAGCACAAACTGCTGGTTCGGTGTCACACCCTAAAATTTTCATTTCGGGATGTGAACCATTTTATCCACTCTTTCGCATACCTTAAGCACTAAAAATCCAAGAAAATAACCTTTAAGCTCCCAAATGTCTCTTCCCTTCAACTTCTCCCCCATCTCCAGCCATTTCCACGCTTTCCAATCCTCTCCACGTCCTCCTCCAACCCCTCAACTCCCTCAACTCCCAGCTAAGTCACGAGCAGCCACATATCCTCTGATTCCCATCCACGTTCCTGGCGATTCATCCAACCAAATGCGACGAATTTTTCTAGGTTGTGCTCGTTGAAGTCCTCTATAACATATCCAAAATTCATGGCCAACGGAGGTCTGTAGCTTCGTGAATCTCCATCACATTGACCGTTGCTCCCTGTTTTGGATCTCAGTGCGGCTGTTGGTAATTCCTTCGTTGTTGCTGTCAAGTTTGACCATTTGCCAAGATTTCCTATGGTGCCTCCACGAACGCAACTTGTTCTTCAACTGCCACCGCTGGACCAAATCTTGATCCCACTTGTTATCATCTAATGCTTTGACATTTCTTGCTGTAAATTAATCTTTAGTGAGTTCTTCAAACCTTGTTAGCACTCCGTAATGACCCTCCAATGTTGCATATGATCGTTAGTTGTTTGCTTGCTTGTTTGTTTGTCGGCGGTCGCGCGAAGAGAAGAATGCAAGTCGGAATCAAATGAGGATATAAAGCGAAGCTTGAAGATTACTAAGTAACATTTTGAGGCAAGTGTCCTTGATCACATTGCTCCTATTTAGGATGACATAGGAATTTAGGAAATACATGCTAGTCTTAAATTAGAATCCTATGTTGGGTTTACTAGAATATTTCTCATAATTCTTTGAAGCTGGTTCGTGGTTGGGTGTGGTGGTAGTTTATTTTATATGCTTAGTCTTGTTGTCTTAGTTGGGTTTTGGGTAAAATTTGTACTATAAAATTGATTTATGGTATATTTGCATCATACTCATCTTCATGTTAATTAAAGTGGTGATAACTTAGTGTATAAAGAATCTGAGCAAAATGTATGGTATGGTATGATGCTTTTGGATGTTATCCAGCGTTTGGTATGTGTTAGTACCTGCTCTAGATTCTAAGGACCGGTTTGTGAACTATGTAACTGGCTTTACAGCGCAGCCACAAGGCTTAAATGGTAGGCCCTAGCCGACTAATTAGTTGAGCTTAGTTTGGTGTAAAGTCTTTATAGTGATCTTTTGGCCACACACCAAAGGAAGTGTGTTATGTATCGACGGATACTGGCATAAAAAATATTTTTAGTCCACCTGGCAACAGGGGATGAAATCACGACTTGTGGTAAAAAGTGTGTAAACTCTCGAGAGATAAAACTGTCATGACAGCCGTGCTCATGGTCAAGAGCGACCTGGACTGCTTCACGATTAGTTCCACTTTATGGTTTGGTTGGTTCTGGTTGGTCTTGTCTTGGTAGTCGGGTGGGACCTGATAAGTTGGTAGCCAGGTGTTGGTGAGCTTAGTAGTCGGATGGAATCCGATGAGGTATATTTAGTGCCTGGTTCCTAGAGTTCACACTTAGTAGATAGGTTTCTTAGTAATTAAATAGTTTAGATGGCATTAGTGCTTTAAACCTCATTAGCCTTTCTTACTTAAAGCCCTCATGTCATCTTTTCCTACACTTGCTGAGTACTTTATGTACTCATGCGTGTTGCTTTTCTTGTTTTATTGCCCATGAATACTGCTCAGTGACAAGAAGATCAATGAAGTCAAGTTAACTGGTAAATTGAAGATGGAGCATTGAAGGTCTCGTTGCTGCCAGTCCATTGCCTATGGTGTGTCAAAAGTTTTCTCCTCCGGCTGCTCTTCAAAACTCTGGTATTTATTGTTTGATTACCAATATATAACTGATTATCACTTAATTGTCCTACACGTATAATGAAACTGATCCTGGCATACATGTAGATGTCATCGGGTTTTGTGTTTACAAAATCCGGTGTGACATTCGGTCATGGCCATGAGCAAGATTAATGATTTCGTTTAAACCGTGGAAACCGGTGGGTGGAGGTTTCTTTGGAAACCGCTAAATCAATTTCAAATTCAAAAATTAAAATTTGAAAAACATTTAGTCGAGTACTATAGTAAACCACTTGGTTTTCTGGTTTATTGAGAGTTTTTCTTATTTACATGGAAAAAATTGTTAAACCGATTGGTTTTTCAACATGCTGTTTAGTTTCACTAGTTTTATTGGGTTTTTTTTTTCAAAAAATAAAAATAAAACAAGTGAACTGAAGAAACTGAGTCAGACTAGTTCCACTAAAAATCACAAAAATGGGATATGGTTTTGACTGGTATTGTAAATCATGCCCATGATATGCTTCTACACATGTTGGAGCTCAAGCTAATTATGAGAGAACTAGAACACCACCGGCTCAAGGATAACACTAGCAGTTGCAAAAAAAAAAAAGGGATAACACCAGCAGAGGAGGGAATGGATGTGGAGCACTGCATGTCAACTGTAATGAGGCGTGAATAAGTTCATCGTAAACGAGTACAATGGCTCAATGAAGGGGACCGTAACACAAAATTCTTCCGGGCAAAAGCGGGAGCACGCAAAAAGAAGAACAGAATCAAAGCTCTGAGAGACTCAGAAGGCAATTTGTGTACTGAACAGGAGCAACTGAACAGCTTTGTAACCTCGTCCGAGATAACGGAGATCTCTGCGGGGCAAGATAATAAAATTTGACAAGTTTAAAAATAAAGATTTCTTGCATCTTTAAATAAAATAAATGTTTTAAACTTGCATTTAGCACTTGAGGCATGCCTTAGCAAGCTTCAAGATCAAGCCAACTGTCCATACAGGGTAACGTGGTGTGCATGGTTGTCAATTGAGCGTACAAGGCTCGAAGGACTCGGTCCTTAATTGCCGGGGCAGGCACCAACTCCAACCTCAACGCCAACAACAAGTCTCACGGAAAGATCCCAGCCCGGATCTTCCCGTTGTACCCGCAACAGGTACGCCCACAGGGACTTCCCAAAAGTCCCCTAGCTCCTCATACTCCAACCTGCCTCCGCTAAATAGTTATGTATAGTTATTTGCAATACTCACACATTTGAAGCACAGTTCAAAAGCATTTAACACAAATTCCATTTTATAGTGATAGTGTGAGATGAAAATAAATACGACTAAGCATGGCTAAGCAAAAAGTAAAATAAATGTACTAAAGCAATCCTAGGGTTAATATTTGTGGTACAGTAAATAGCCACGGTTTAGGAATGTTGCTAGCACATTTTAAAATAGTTGGCATGTCAATTAAGGTTGCAAACAAAACATGCAGTTTAAAATGCTGGGAACAAAGTGATCAAGGAACGCGGCTTGCCTGGCAAATCGGGATCGAAGTCGGGATCCGGATCGTCGAACTGAGCTGGCTCACAGAACTCCTCCTCAGGGACAGCAGCTAATCACCACACGAACAACAGGGATTAGACACTAATTACGCGACAAAGAATAGAACCGGAAATTGAATCTAAATCGAAATTACTAGACTAAATGCGCGCAAAATGTTCCCCGGAACAACCCTACACAATAATCGTGACGGAACAAAAATAACGGGACAATTTCGGGATTAATCGGAGATCAAATGGGATTCCCGGGAAATTGTAGATAATCGAGACCACAAGGATTTAGATAAATTGCAGAATAATTAATCACAGAATAAAATAGTAATTAATCTAACAATTAATCGGAACGGAAAATGAATTTAGGAGAAGAGAAATTGTTCTCACCGAGATGAGACAGAAATCGAAATTCGGAGCTCGCAGTGGAATTCGGAAACGGAGAAACCGGAACCGAAGTACAGGTGTCAGGGTGCGCAGGACGGGGACAGCTCCAACTTGCACGCAGAACGAAGCAATCAAAATCAGCCAGCGAGTGTGATGGGGTTTCCACTGGCTGCAATTGGCGTGGTCACCCACACGGAGAAAAGGCCGGCGGGCGACAGGTCCACGGCTTCGATGCAGACGTCGCCGAGCTTTTCGCGGAGACTGAGGCAGGACTACGACGCGGCTCGGTGATTGGACCGGAGGACAACGCGCTGGGGCGTGGCTGCAGTCTTCGGCGCTGGCTGAAGACGACCCGTTGACGACGCAGAGACCGAGACGAGCGGCGACGCGGGCTTCGGGGCGACTCGGCGCTGGATCCAGCGAACGGCTGCTGGCGACGTGGACGCGCGGCTCGAGGAATCGGTGCGGCGACGAGGTCCACGGCGCGGAGGGCGAGATCGGCGCAGAAAACTCGGTCGCGCGGCAGGAAAATCGGAGAGCGGCGGCGTGGTAATCGGGGTGGAGGAGGAGGGGAGAGAAACGTGGGTTAGGGATTTCTTTGGACAAATGGAGAGGGGAAAGGGGATTAAGATTAAGGGGTATTTATAGGAGGAGAAAAAAATGGGTAGGGTTAGAAATTAAATCTGAAAATTTAATTAGAAATTGCGAAGTAATTAAAAAGGCTGAAGAAATTAATTAGAAGAAATATTTAGAGACCCGAAAAATTAATTAGAGAAATTCGGAAAAATAATTTAGTCAAACGTAAAAATTACGCGGACTAAATTATTTCGGCACCGGATTAATTTAGACGAATGGATTTCGGATTTGGACCAAACGAAATTCGATACGAAAGAATTTTGAACAGAATGAAATATTGGAACAGACAGTTTAACTGGAACGAAAATTGGGGAAATGGCCATTTTATTAACTCGAAAATTCGGGATGTTACAGACTCCCCCCTTACAGGATCTCGTCCTCGAGATCAAGGAGCGGACTCAAACAGATGGGAAAATTCCTTCCTCAGATCATCTTCCTTCTCCCAGGTAGCCTCTCGCTCAGTGTGGTTGCTCCACTGAACCTTGAGAAACTTGATCTTGGACTTCCGCGTTTCCTTGAACGCCTCATCAAGAATCTTCACCGGGTACTCCAGGTACTCGAGCGTGTCCTGAATATCCAAAGCATCAGGGACAACTCGCTCCCCTGGCACTCGAAGACGCTTCTTCAAGTGAGAGACGTGGAACACCGGATGCACACCCGCAAGCTCGGATGGCAAGTCCAACCTGTAAGCAAGAACACCGATCTTCTTGAGAATCCGGAAAGGACCAACAAACCTCGGAGCCAACTTCCCTCGAACATGGAAGCGACGCGTGCCACGGAGAGGTGACACCTTGAGATACACCCAATCGTCGACCTCGAAAGAAAGGGGCCTCCTCCTCTTATTCGCATAGCTCTTCTGACGGCTCTGAGCAACCCGAAGATGCTCTCTGACCTTCTCAACCTTCTCCTCAGCAGCTCGGATAGAATCAGGACCAAAGAAAGACCTCTCACCAACCTCTGACCACATGAGCGGGGTACGGCATCTCCTACCATACAACGCCTCAAAAGGTGACATACCCAAACTGGCCTGGAAACTGTTGTTGTAAGAGAACTCCGCAAAAGAAAGACTGTCCTCCCAGCTCTGCCCATAGGTGATCACACAAGCTCTCAACATATCCTCCAGAATCTGGTTCACACGCTCTGTCTGACCATCTGTCTGAGGATGATAAGCTGAACCATACACCAGGTGTGTACCCATAGCCTCATGCAAACTCCTCCAGAATCTCGCGGTAAACTGAGGCCCGCGATCAGACAGAATGCTCCTCGGTGCACCATGCAACCTCACAATATGATCGATATACAGCTTGGCCAACTGATCAACTGAGTACCTCTCATTTACAGAAATAAAATGAGCGGTCTTAGTCAATCGATCCACCACCACCAAGATAGCATTATGGCGGCGAGGCGTCAACGGCAAACCCGTGATGAAGTCCATACTGATGTCATCCCACTTCCAGGAGGGGATCGACTATGGCTTCAGCAACCCAGCTGGCCTCTGGTGCTCAGCCTTAACTCGCCGACACACATCACACAAGGCAACATACTCAGCAATGTCTGCCTTCATGCCAACCCACCAAAAACGAGTCCTCAGATCCTCGAATATCTTGGTGCAACCTGGGTGGATAGAAAACCTCGAATCATGAGCCTCTCTGAGAATAGCATCCCGCAACTCTGGCACTCTCGGAACGCAGATACGGTCCTCAAACCACAAAGCTCCCTGCTGATCCACACGGAAACCCGGTGCTTTGCCTCTCTTCATCTTCTTCAAGATCGACTGAACCTCTCTATCAAGCTTCTGAGCTGACTTGATCTCCTCAATCAACAACGGCTGCAACCTGAGTTCACACAAGAAACCCTGAGGAACAATCTCAACTCTCAAACTGGCCAGATCTGAAAGAATCTCTGACTGCTCAGACAACAAAGAAGAACAATAAGCCTTACGACTCAAAGCATCGGCTACCACATTGGCTTTACCCGTGTGATAGTTAATGCTAAGATCGTAATCCTTGATCAACTCAAGCCACCTCCTCTGCCTCATGTTCAGCTCTGACTGGGTGACGATGTACTTGAGACTCTTGTGATCGGTGAAGATCTCGCATCTGTTGCCGATCAGGTAATGCCTCCAAATCTTCAAAGCATGGACAACAGCTGCCAACTCAAGATCATGCGTCGGATAGTTCAACTCGTGCTTCTTCAACTGCCTAGAAGCATAGCAAACAACCTTCTTGTTCTGCATCAGCACACAACCCAAACCCTGACGAGAAGCATCACAGAAAACCTGAAAGTCCTGGTGAATATCCGGCAAGGTCAAAACAGGCGCAGATGTCAGCCTCATCTTTAGCTCCTAGAAACTCCTCTCACAAGCATCTGACCAGACAAACGGCACACCCAACTGAGTCAACTCGGTCAATAGGCTTAGCAATCCTGAAGAAGTTCTCAATGAATCGGCGATAGTAACCTACCAATCCAAAAAAACTCCTCACCTCAGAAACTGTCCTCGGAGACTCCTACTCCACAACAGCCTTGACCTTCTCAGGATCAACAGAAATGCCCTCAGCTGTAACAACATGGCCCAGAAAAGCAACTTTCTCAAGCCAAAACTTGCACTTGCTGAACTTGGCATATAGCTGATGAGATTTCAACCTCCCAAGCACAACTCTCAGGTGCTGCTCATGCTCTTCAGCTGACTTGGAATAGATGAGGATATCATCAATGAAAACCACCACGAACTTATCCAGCTCAGCCATGAACACCTTGTTCATCATGTTCATGAAGTAGGCAGGGGCATTAGTGAGTCCAAAAGAAACGACTAGGAACTCATAAGACCCATACCTCGTCACGAACGAAGTCTTCGGAATATCAGAAGGTCGAATCTTCATCTGGTGATACCCCGATCTCAAATCAATCGAGGAAAAGAACTTCGCACCCTTCAACTGATCAAACAGATCATCGATCCTCGGCAAAGGGTACTTGTTCTTTATCGTCACCTCTTTCAAAGAACGATAGTCAACGCACATGCGCATTGACCCATCCTTCTTCTTCACGAACAGCACTGGGGCTCCCCATGGCGAAGCACTCGGCCGAATGAACCCTTTACTCAAGAGCTCATCAATGTGCTCCTTAAGTAAAGCAAGCTCATCAGAAGACATCCGGTACGGCCGCTTGGCAATCGGCGCGGTACCAGGAAGAAGATCGATCACGAACTCAACATCTCGATCTGGCGGATGTCCCGGCAACTCATCGGGAAACACCCCTGGGAACTCTCGAACAACAGGAATCTGCTCCAAAGATAGCTCCTGCAAGCTGCAAACTAAAGGTGGAACTCTGGATGCTCTAGGAGCACACACCACTCGAACACCGTGGTGGTTGACCAAAGACACAACCCTCTCAGCACAAGTGATGACTCCCTCGTGCCTCGCTAGCCAATCCATCCCCAAGATGACATCAATGTCACGCGAGGGAAGGACGATGAGATCGGCTAGGAAAACCACACCCTCTATCAAGATCCGAACACCTCTACACTCAACACGACTCTTGTAGACTCCAAGAGATGAAGTGGTAAGTGTAGGTATAGCTAAGAGTGAGGTAGGAAGACTGTGTGTGGACGCAAACGCCGACGACACAAACGAGTACGTAGCCCCCGAATCGAACAAAACCGTCGCTAGGTGAGAGTGAATCAAAAACTCACCAACGACGACGTCAGGCGCCTCCTGAGCCTCCTCCACCGAGATGTGGTTCAGGCGGCTGCGCGTGACGCTCGGCTGAGCAGCGCCACGGCCCGCTGAACGCACTCCTCGTCCTCCTGACTGGTGCGGTGGCCTAGCGGGAGTGGCAAACTGAACACCACCTTCCTCAGGTCCCTGCTGCTGGCGCCTCGGACACTGAAACGCCTTGTGACCCTCCTGGCCACACTCGAAGCAGCGAACCAAGGGCTGACCCCCTGTCGGACGGAAGGAGGACTGCTGCTGCTGGAGGGCACCTCTCTGGCGCTGAGAACTCTGCTGCTGGACTGAGGCTGGAGCAGGAGCAGTGGATCGGGCGAAGGTGGGCTGTCCCGATCCCTGCTGAAAAGAACCACTGAAACGCTGACGCTGCGAAGCCTCACGACTGGGTCCCTGACCAAGAGCTCTCCTCTTAGCATCCCTGGACCGGTCGAGCTTCTGAAGTGACACCTCCAAAGCTAGGCATCTGTCAATCAGCTCACGAAGGCTCCTCTGAACACCTCCGTCCAGGTACGGAAGCATCTCAAGACGTAGGCCCTTGCGGAACCAGTACATCTTGCGACGCTCAGTCGAGACCTCCTCAGGTGCAAAACGAC
>BCLG01000001.1:328626-375815 GCA_001602295.1 Zoysia matrella | reverse complement strand
GACGCGGGCTTCGGGGCGACTCGGCGCTGGATCCAGCGAACGGCTGCTGGCGACGTGGACGCGCGGCTCGAGGAATCGGTGCGGCGACGAGGTCCACGGCGCGGAGGGCGAGATCGGCGCAGAAAACTCGGTCGCGCGGCAGGAAAATCGGAGAGCGGCGGCGTGGTAATCGGGGTGGAGGAGGAGGGGAGAGAAACGTCGGTTAGGGATTTCTCTGGACAAATGGAGAGGGGAAAGGGGATTAAGATTAAGGGGTATTTATAGGAGGGGAAAAAAATGGATAGGGTTAGAAATTAAATCTGAAAATTTAATTGGAAATTGCGAAGTAATTAAAAAGGCTGAAGAAATTAATTAGAAGAAATATTTAGAGACCCGAAAAATTAATTAGAGAAATTCGGAAAAATAATTTAGTCAAACGTAAAAATTACGCGGACTAAATTATTTCGGCACCGGATTAATTTAGACGAATGGATTTCGGATTTGGACGAAACGAAATTCGATACGAAAGAATTTTGAACAGAACGAAATATTGGAACAGACAATTTAACTGGAACGAAAATTGGGGAAATGGCCACTTTATTAACTCGAAAATTCGGGATGTTACAAGAATTGTTCAGTGCACAGAACAGCACAAATCCAAATCTGATTATGCAGTATGTACCAGTGAATGTTTCTGCTGCCATGAATGACTCCATTGGTGCAGCATTTGCAGTGGATGAAGTAAGAAAAGGCCTTGTTTATGACGGCACCTAATAAAGGTCCCGGCCCTGATGGTTTCACGGCGGGCTTTTTTTTAGCCTCTCATACTGTACCAATACAGTTGTAACATCTGTTCGTATGTGTATGCACACACTCACACCCCACACAACACACCCCAACACCCCCAACACCCCTACGCACACGACTAGACCTACAACTACACATAGTATTCAAGACCGCGTTCTTCCAAAAAATCACTGCAATCCTCTGATTTCAGTGTGCGACGGGAGCGTCGCCTTCCCTTTGTGGCGCCACGCGACGAGAGGCATATCTGCAATTATTTTTGGGACTACAGTCCCTGGTGCGAGACGCACGTCGATCCCAAGGATCGAACCTGCGCCGGTAGCCAGCCACCCGCTGGACTTACCACCGAGCCGTTGGCTTGTTCGCTTCACGGCGGGCTTCTATCAGCATCATTAGGACATCCTAAAAAAAGGGTAATTGTGCGGGTTTTGCAATTCCTAAATGGGGGTGATATGCCAACGGTTGGTATCACTACGGCTTTAGTTCTCATTCCAAAAATTCAAAACCCCCAGGATCTGACTCACTTTTGGCCTCTCTCCCTATGCAATGCACTATATAAAATATTAGATAAAGTCAAGTTTACTCCCCCAAGTATAGATAAAGTCCAAATAACCCCCTAAACTATGTTTTGATTTATTTTACCCGACCAAAATGTGATTTTGGGTCAATTTACACCCTCATGTAATTTGTCTTTTTTGTTTCTCCATACACAAGTATAATCTTAAGATCAAACTTTACAAGATGATAAAACACATCATAACACATATTAAAAAATAAGAAGAACCCAAAAATTAGAATAAATAGAAAACATAAAAAGAAAAATGGTTCACAATGAAAGGAATCTTTTGGAATAGCAGAGGTCTTAGTGACTTGGCTAAATTTAAGTTCCTTGCTGACACTTTGAGAGAGCTAAAGCTAGACTTTATCGCCCTCTTAGAAACAGGAAAGAAAGAATTCTCAAATACTACTCTAAATAATATTTGTGGTGGTCAGAACTTCCTTTGGCATTGGATCGAACCTCATGGGAGGTCTGGTGGTATACTCCTTGGAGTGAATTTAGATGTTTTTGATATTGGAGGTATTAACGATGGAGATTATTATGTAAAGTTTCACCTACGAAATAAGGGTGATGATTTTAAATGGGTTTTAATGTCAGTTTATGGAGCTGCCCAAAAGGAGCACAAGGAGGAGTTTCTAACGGAACTAGTTCAAACCTGTGCAAAAGAAACTCTACCGATTCTGGTTGGTGGAGATTTTAATATCATTAGAAATCCCCAGGAGAAAAACAATGATCGGTGTGATGATAGATGGCCTTTTCTCTTCAATGCCGTCATAGATGGTTTAGATTTGAAGGAGCTAGAATTATCTAATAGAAAGTTCAAATGGGCAAACTCTAGAGCAATACCAACCTTCGAGAAACTTGACCGCATCCTAGTAAGCACGGAGTAGAAATCAAAATATTCTATGTCGAGTGTTATAGCTTTGAATAGGGATATATCAGATCATACACCTCTCCTACTTAGTTCAGGAATGGGAACCCATAATGAAAACTGTTGACGCTGAAAAGATTCGGATCAACGCACCGAGAGCACTAGGTCGTGCGGGTCGCAATGGACCAGATCGGCGAGGTCGCCTCTGATCGGTTCAAAAAGAGATAGGTATCACGATTTCACTGTGAAGGGCGGCTAGGATTACGGGCAAACCTGCAAAGTGGCAGACGACGCGCTTTCGTAGCGAAGAACGACTAGTTTAAGAGCAAACTAGCATAGGCCGTTGAATCTCCCGCCCAGGAGGGACCCCGTCTGGACGTGAGCATCACCGGACGTGCCCTAGGTCGGCCTGCAGGCCCTAGGACGTCATCGATGGTCGTGAAAACAGGTGGATGAATAGCATAGGGGGTTGGAAGAGGATTAGAGTTTGGAGAGGTAAAAAGTAAAGGGCACTTGGAATGAATTGGGTTACGTCCTAAATCGGCCTTAGGCCTCTTTATATAGAGGTGGGGTGGTCTTACCCCATGGAGCCACGGATCTTTTTGATTAGGAAACAAATTAGCTCTGATTTGGTGTAAAAACTACCAAAAACAGATTTCGGGTATCGGACACTCCGGCACATTGCCAGAGACTCCGATGGGCAAAATCCTGCATCCAGAGAAGACTTACCAGACACTCTGGTACTGTACCAAAAACTTCGGTACTGGAAACTCCGGCACTTTGCCGGACACTCCGATGGCGACTCAGACGTTTTTTCTTAAGTCCGTAATTTCCTCATCCGGTCTCCAAATTAGGCGATCCATTTATCCGTTTCGATCGTCTCAGCGAGGGCGACGTCATGTAGCATTCAAATCATGGATTTGGCTTCACCTTCATGTCCTTTTATGCACTTCTTTCCTTCTTTAGTTGGATTTAGCCAAACTCTTTGAAAATATCTTCCACGTCCTAAAAAACATATTGGAAAAAAATTCTTGTGAAATAATCATTATCTGACGGGAGTTTAATATTTTCTACCGTATTTGGTCTACCAAACCGGAGCGTTCGGTTTAGGAAACTAGAACTTTTGGTCTTCCCAAGATGCAAATTTTGAATGTCAACATATGCCTCTCTTTTTTGGTAAAGCTAGCGTGCCAAAAAATATTTTTGTTATCCAAAATTGCTCAAGTATGATGATAAATACGATATCGATTATCTAGAACCGATATATCGAACGAAAATCAATAAAGTAGAGAAATACCATTCTGTCAATTGAAGCAATGCGTTATATCGTATTAAGTAAACATTTCGGCTTTTGAACATTGAAGTTCAATCTATAGTCCAGAATGACGTCAGATGGTCTGGTGCGCAAAACACCCGAACCCGAGAGAACTTGCCGGATAGTCTGGCAAATCACTGGACACTCCAGTCACTGGACATTCCGGTCATGCATCGGACAGTCCGGTGTGCAAAGCACCTGAACCCGAGAGGGTTTGCCTGATACTTCGGCATTATACCAGATACTCCGGTCACCGAACATTCCGGTCCTCCACCAGACAGTCCGGTGTACAAAGCACCTGAACCCGAGAGGGCTTGCCAGACAGTCTGGTCACCGTGCCGGATAGTCCAGTGAGCAAAATGCCTCAAACCCGAGAGGGCTTGCTGGACACTCTGACGTTATACCAGATACTCCGGCCACCGGACATTTCGGTCCTGCACCGGGCAGTCCGGTGCACAAAGTACCTGAACCCGAGAGGGCTTGCCTGACAGTCCGGTCACCACGCCGGATAGTCCGGTGAGCAAAATGCCTCAAATCCAAGAGGGCTTGCCGGACACTCCGGCATTATACCGGACACTACGGTGGCTGCAGATTTTGCCCAAAGTGATAACCAAGTCATCCATTGGCCTTGTTTTCTCACAAGATAACATTCATATTCTTGACCAAATGGAACTAAGCATTTCACTACATATTTGACAAGCACAACAAATATTTCTATTGTAGCATCTTCTTTCATATATTTCACTTAGCGGCTCCCCCCCCCGAGTATCAAAGTTATTAATAGCTCAACGATGGTTGGTTACAACTCATCGGCTATAAAATTCTCATGCTCTTCTACCTATGTCAAAACCATATCGTACTGCATGTAAACACTCTCATCAAATTCTTCAATGTTTGGTAATAGAACTTAATAGTTCATAAAAAATACTTATATACCGAACTTTGAACTTCCCCTGAAATATTAGGCAAGAAACACTTGGACAATGACTAAAAAGACTCTCCAATACTCTAATTCGGCTTTACCAAGTCTTTAGAACAACGATAGCCGAATTATATCAACATCGGTAACTCCAAGTATCGGTCATTACAATTAAGTTCTATTGATATTGTAACTGGATACTTGCCATCCCAAATACATAGCAATAATCATTGGCTCCATAAATGCCTAACAATGCCGAATTCATGATTATAACACTTAGCATCTAAGGATTTACCGATATGAGTACAATGATACATCCTTAACATGACTTATACAACCGAAATAAACTCTAAGAACGAGTACAAGTACCATACATGTAGTTATTTAGGTCTTTGCATCCAAAGCAATTCAAGTAATGGTACAACCATTTGGAAATAGCCCTTCATGGTATGCATAGTATTTGGGTGCCCAAGGATTAAAGTAAATAAGTCAAGAAAGATGAGAACAAATAGCATGAGGATGACTCAAATACATACGCATTTGTGACATGGACAATGAATCATGACGAAGCAATGACCAATAGTTTTGATGATTGGGTACATACCTTAATGGCTTCTTAGTCTTCTTATTTTCCACTATCTTTCTTGTGCCCATCACTTGACTATCACTATTGTCATGTTCTTGCAACCTTTCTTTGAGAATCCATGCCATGCCCTTCTTCTTCAATTCTTCCGTGCTAAGTTTTTACAATTTATTCGTTTGCCAATTTGAGAAACCGAGTGGACCTCTCGATTGCGCCTTCGTCTTGAAAATTGGAAACTGTAATTTGCTTTTGGACACCTTTAACTTATTTGGTTCAGATTTGGCATCAAGAATACCAACACTTGGTTGCTTCAATTGTTTGCCATTAATAACCAAAGTTTTCAAAGCACGAATCGGCTTTTCTTCACTTGGACTCACATCTGAACTTTTGTCTTTACGACCATCCCTTTTGACACGATAGACTTGTCAAACCACCTTCGTCTTCTCTTGAGCCATTGACCGATTCTTTTTATCGAAACTGTCGTTCGAATATGGTTGTCTTCCGGTGGTTTGCTTTCTTGTAGTGTTATCATGTTGATGATATGATTGAGGCATCTTTGGATCATACCAACCCCATGATGCATAAGGATGACAAGCTACAGTGTGAGATCCATATGGAGGTGGTACAATCGGCGTAAAAGGAAGATATGAATCCTCCGAATAAACTCTCTTTCTTTGCCGATTTGAATCGTCATATTTGTATTGTGGAGGCACTCTTGATGGCTTTGGGCGATTTGGTTTATGATCATTCTTTGCATCTATCTTTTCTACGTATTTAGCCAAAAGCTCTTCAAAAGTAACCTTTGGCTTTCTACCCCTGCTTTGGCCATGGAATCTACCTCCGTTAACCTTCTCTAAATTGGTTCCTGAATTTATGTTCTTTTTGTTGACCTTGCGAGAACCGAAATGAACTTGAGACTCTGATTTTTTTGGTTTTGCTGAATTTGGCAGATTTGAGATCAATCGCCCATGAGCAAGCTCGAAAACTTTATGTTGCCCCCAGTGCACGATGGATCTTTTACAATCTTCGTAAAATCATGACCTTTAATAATATCATCAGGAATCTCATTGGCAACTGCACTCTCTCTATCGGAGGGCGTTAACTTGTTTTTACTAAGAGTCAACTCGTTGTTTTCAGATGAACCAGCCTGTGGCTGATTTGATGAGCTTTTGCTATCGAGACCAATTGGGGCAAATTGGTCATCCTTATGTGTTTCCCCAAAAGCCAATCGTCCTCCATCAATGGTCGATTAAACTTTTTGACGGAACATATTGCAATCCTTTGTACTATGCTCAAAAGAATTATGCCACTTGCAATATGCTCGTTTTCCTACATCTTACAGTGATGAAATAACTTTGTGATCTATGAGCCAAATAAAACTATTCTCAAGCAAGTTATCAAATAGATCATCACACAAAGTCAAATCAAAAGTGTACTTCATCTTCTTTAGCCGATTCTTTTGAGGAGACGGCTTTAAGACTAAGCAAACGAATGGTTCAGATTTCTCATCTATCCATTTGGCTACACATTTACTTGTGTCGCTTTTATCAGATGCTTTAGAATCTTTTACTACACTAGTATCGGTTTTTGCAACATCGGTTAATCTTGATTTTGTTCTTTTAAGACCCGAATGACCACAAGTGAACCATTTGGTTAACAACTTAGGCAATGATGAGGTTGAAACTTTGAATGCTAAAACATTACTGTTATCGGCCCTTCTAATTTTTATAATGCATGGACCGACACTATGTGAAGACTCTTTGTTGCTAACAAGTAAATTAGCATCCTCAATCGATCTCTTAGCATTATTTTCTATGGCAGTACTAATGTATGTATTAACTAAAAATTTATGATCTGATTGGGAATTAAGCAAAGTACTTGTAAAGCATACCTTATCAAATGTGTTGGAGAGACGAGGAATTTTGACATAAATTGAACTGTGGTATTGCAATGCCTTCATCTTCCTTTCGTCTCTGTCTTCATGCTCTCGTTGATGCTCTTTGTTAACCGAAACTTGTTCGGTTATGGGTTGAGGTCGATGAATAATGGAATAATCACTTGACAAACATATTACCTCTTTAGGAAAAATAAACATAGCTACCTTTTTACATTTGATATCCTCATGTGTAGCTATGTTTATTGCCTCAATCTCACTTATAGCCGACAATTCATTAACAATCGGCTTTTTATCAAAACGGCTTTTGATTCTTGCGAGATGTTTTGCAACAACCGCATCTATTTTCTTCTCTATACTTAAAAAAGCATCTTGAGGAAATATATGAGCCATTGTTGAGTTTTCACCCATTCGGCCATGATCATTATTTGCACTTAAAGCTGAATTAGTAGGTGAAGTATATGCAAGCATAGCATGTGGAGGTATGTGGATGCTCGTTAAATTTTCATTAATTCGGTCACAATTTTCAGTAGCATGAGGAGTCGAATTATGGCCATTAAGATTTGAGTACAATGCTGAATTTGTAGGTGCAACCTCCACTCTAGTAATATGCGAGGCATCATATGGCACTTGAGAACAATTAGATGAAAGATATGAACTAGCACGACCATATGTGTCATATATCGGCACATTATATGAAGCTATCATAGATGGTGCAATTGTTGCCGATGCATTGAAAGAAAAAAATAACATATTGGGCATTCATGGAACTATTAGTATGTGGTGTTTCATAAAAGTTGGCCAAACTCATCAAGTTGGCATGACTTTGATGAATGTCAATCGGCATATGAAACAGCTCCATTGCCGATGTATAACTATGTGCATATTGAGTGTTGCTAGTATCACTAAAACTTGGAGCAAATGCGTTATGAAACAAGAGTGATGCATGACTAGGATTCATACTTGAATAATGGCTAAATGATGCACCATGCCCATCATTATGTCTAGCAACATCAATATAGGAATGTGTAGCATTTGCAAAACTATTAAGCATTGACATCTCATTTGCAAATTTTACCTTAGGTTGATCGTGGCGGTACGGATAACTTGCCATGTGTTTGCCTCTATTCGACTTGATCAAATCGCAACAACAAGGTAGTCTTGATTTCTTCTTCTTTATTCTTGGCTCTCACGATTAAAACCCGCAACAAGAATAAGAACAACCACAAATAGATGCAATCGGCCCAAAGAGGCCAAGCGCAATGGTGCTGACGAATCACAAAGATGGATCAATTAGAGAAAAGGCTAGGTTAGAAAAATTCGGTTGCTACGATGAAAACCGAATGATCGTCCCCAGCGGAGTCTCAAAAAGTGTGTTGACCCTGAAGAGATCCGGATCAACGCACCGAGAGCACTAGGTCGTGGGGGTCGCAACGGACCAGATCGGCGAGGTCGCCTCTGATCGGTTCGGGAAGAGGTAGGTATCACGATTTCGCTGTGAAGGGCGGCTATGTTTACGGCCAAACCTGCAAAGTGGTAGATGACGCGCTTTTGTGGCGAAGAACGACTAGTTTACGAGCAAACTAGCAAAGACCGTTAAATCTCCCGCCCGGGAGGGACCCCGTCTGGGCGTGAGCGTCGCCGGACGTGTCCTAGGTCAGCCGGCTGGCCTTAGGACGTCATTTATGGCCGTAGAGACTGGTGGATGAACAACATAGAGGGTTGGAAGAGGATTAGGGTTTAGAGAGGTAAAAAGTAAAGGGTACCTTGTAGAATCGATTGGGTTACATCCTTAATCGGCCTTAGGCCTCTTTATGTAGAGGTGGGGTGGTCTTACCCCGTGGAGCCACGGATCTACTTGATTAGAAAACAAATTAGCTCCGATTTGGTGTAAAAACTACCAAAAAAAGACTTCAGGGACCGGACACTCCGGCACATTGCCAGAGACTCCGGTGGGCAAAATCCCGCATCCAGAGAGGGCTTACCGGACACTACGGTACTGTATTGAACACTACGGTAGTGGATACTCTGGCACTTTGCTGGACAGTTTGGTGGCGACTCGGACATTTTTCGTTAAGTTCGTAATTTCCTCGTCCAGTCTCCAAATTAGGCGATCCATATATCCGTTTCGATCGTCTCGGCGAGGGCTTCATCTTCATGTCCTTTTAAGCACTTCTTTCCTTCTTTAGTAGAATTTAGCCACGCTCTTTGAAAATATCTTCCACGTCCTGAAAAACATATTGGAAAACAATTCTTGCGAATTAATCTTTATCGGACAGGATTTCGATATTTTCTACCGTATTCGGTCTACCAAACCAGAGGGTTCGGTTCGGGAAACCAGATCTTTTGGTCTTTCCAAGATGCAAATTTTGGATGTCAACAATAAGCAACCACTATTCAAGTTTGAATTAGGGTGGCTTATGCGTGATGATTTCTCAGCTTTAGTTAAAAAGGTTTGGATTCATGAAAAATAGAGAAAAGACACCTTTGCAAAAGTGGCAGTCCAAAATACGACGCCTATGACAGTTCCTTCGAGGATGGGCTAGACATACTAGTGGTAAATATAAAAAAGAAAAGGCAGAAATAATTAAAAAAAGCTGAAGCTTTAGACAAAAAGGCTGAATCTGAAAATCTCTCTTTTGACGAGCTGAATGCAAAACGTAGATTAAAAGAGCGCTTAGTGCAGCTCTTACAAGAGGAGGAAATTAAGTGGTACCAGAGAGCTAAGACAACTAAGTTGTTACAAGGTGACTGTAATACCAAATACTTTCATTCCATTGCAAATGGTGAGCATAGAAAAACTAGAATTTTCCAACTTGAACAGGAAGAAGGTCTCATAGAAGGTGATGAAAATCTTAAACGATATATCACCGACTATTACAGAGGCCTTTTTGGAGCTCCCGAAACAACAACTTCTCCATGATGGAGTCGGTTACGGATGATATTCCTCAAGTTTCTAATGAAGAAAATAGTATTTTTACCTCAAATTTTGTAGAAGATGAGGTAAAAAATACGATTTTTCAAATGGAACATAATAAGGCACCGGGACCTGATGGTTTCCCTGCTGAGTTATATCAAGTTTTCTGGGAGCTTATTAAGGGAGATCTAATTGCTGTCTTTAATGAGTTTCATAAGGGGAATCTAAATTTATACAGCCTTAATTTTGGAATAATTACTTTGGTTCCAAAATTGAAGGAAGCTACAAAAATTCAACAATTTAGACCTATATGCCTACTAAATGTCAGTTTTAAAATCTTCACTAAAGTCATTACTAACAGGATAGCTCTAGTAGCTCAAAAGGTGATCAAGCCATCCCAAACTGTGTTTATGTCAGGCAGGAATAAAATGGAAGGAGTGTTTAATCCTTCACGAGCCTATTCATGAGATACATAGGAAAAATTTAAATGGTGTTATTCTGAAATTAGACTTTGAAAAGGCGTATGATAAGGTAAGTTGGTCATTTCTCCAACAAACACTAAGGATGAAAGGTTTTTCTCAGAGATGGTGCCAATGGATTGATCAAATAGTCCGAGGAGGGAGTGTAGCCATTAAAGTCAATGAAGATATTGGCCACTACTTTCAATCCAAAAAAGGACTTCCTCAAGGGGATCCTCTCTCACCCATCCTATTTAATTTGGCGGCGGATATGCTTGCCACTCTAATTGATAGAAGCAAAAATAGTGGGTGTTTTGCCGGAGTAGTTCCACACTTAGTAGAAGATGGATTGTCTATCCTGCAATATGCAGATGACACCATACTTTTTCTAGAACATGACCTGTTACGAGCTCGAGATCTTAAACTAGTTTAAGCACCTTTGAGCAACTATCCGGGTTAAAAATTAACTTTCATAAAAGTGAGATGTTTTACTATGGCAAGGCTAAAGACTTTGAACATGAATATGCTCAACTCTTTGGCTGTAGAAGTGGAGGATTTCCCTTTAGATATCTTGGCATTCCTATGCATCACAATAGTTGTCAAATAAAGATTGGATAATAATTGAGGAGAAGTTCCAGAAAAAGCTTAGTAGTTGGAAAGGAACACTACTATCCGTTGGGGGTTGGTTGGTCTTGATCAATTCGGTTCTAACTAGTCTAGCAATGTACATGCTATCCTTTTTCAAGGTTCCTAAAGGAGTCCTCAAAAAATTGGATTACTATATATCTCGGTTTTTTTTGGCAATGTGATGAACGTAAGAAGTACAACTTGCTAGGTGGAATGTGGTATGTATGCCCAAAGAACTAGGTGGGCTAGGAATAAAAAATCTTGAAATCCAGAACAAAAGCCTCCTAGGTAAATGGTTATTTAAACTTACTAATGAGGAGGGTGTTTGGCAGAATCTACTAAGGAAGAAATATATGTCCAATAAAACTCTTACTCAAGTGGTGAAGTAACCGGGAGACTCACATTTTTGGTCGGGTTTAATGAAGGTAAAAGATCAATTCTTAGCAGGAGGCTCTTTCTTACTACATGATGGCACCCCACTTAGATTCTGGGAGGACACATGGATAGGAGATAAACCGCTAGGAACAAAATACCTGGCGTTTTACAATTTAGTGAGAAGGAAACATGTGACAGTGGCACATGTATTAAGTACAAGACAACTGAATGTTTCCTTTAGGAGAGCTTTAATACACGATAATCTAAAGAATTGGTATGAGTTAGTAGCAAGTATTGCTTTCATTAATTTGGAAGAAAGTCGGGACAGTTTTAAATAGCATTTAACATTAATTTGGAAGAAAGTCGGGACAGTTTTAAATAGCATTTAAATAAGAATGGATTGTTCTCAGTACGATCCTTGTATTGGGCTGTAATCCAAGATGGGATCGTTCCTATAAAAAACCTACTTTGGAAAACTAGATTGCCACTGAAGATTAAAACCTTTCTGTGGTATCTATATAAAGGTGTTATTCTTACAAAGGAAAATCTCGCAAAAAGGAATTGGCAAGGGAGTACTAAATGTTGTTTTTTGTAACTGTACAGAATTCATACAACATTTATTTTTTGAATGTCATTTTTCTAGATTCATTTGGAACACATTGCATATCCCATTTGAAATTCAATCACCTGATAGCACATCACATATGTTTGATTCTTGGCTTCATGGTATACCAACAAAAGTCAAAAATCAAATTATATTAGGTGTGGCAGCCTTATGTTGGGCAATATGGTTGAATAGGAATGATATGGTGTTCAATTGCACTAACTCAAAATCTTATTTACAGGTGATCTTCCAAACAACTCATTGGATAAGGTGGTGGTCTTTGCTACATAATGAAGAAGAAAGGGCAAATCTGAAACTAGGATGCTGTTTATGGGAAACGGTGATCATGGAGATGTTTGCTAAGTTTGGTTGGAGGTTTAGGAATATAATTGAAGAACAATTATTCTTGTTCTTTCCATATTTTGGACCTACGTAGTCATTGTCTTGTTTTTTAGTCCTCATATTTGTCGAGCCTCAGAGCTTCTTTTGTAATGAAATGCTTTGTACATCACCCCTGGTGTAGCGGCCGGAACCTTGGTTCCATTATCAAAAAAAATGGAGACATTTGGGCTTTAATGATATAGTTCATCAAAGGCCCTTACTCCGACCTGATGGGTAACTAAGTGGACCAGATTTTAGGATGAAGATCCTATTTGGTACAATTAGAACCGAGAGATGTTACAATGCTTGAAATTAATCACTCTGTCCATTTGATCAGATCTGATGGTTAAAAATAGGGAGGTACCTAGTTAAAGGTACCAAAATGGTGGGCCCGGTACCAAAAATAGTGGGTTCGGTACAAAATTTTAAAAATTAACGGCTGAGATAAACTGAGGATGGGGAGATACCTCCAGTACCTGTCAAGCACCGTAATATCTCCCATTAGGACTTGTTAAAAAGTAATTTATCTAAACAGCTGGTGAAAAACTGTTGAAAAATAAGTTGTCTTTTTCATAATGTGAATTTGCTGAACTAATAAGCTGTAAAATAAGTTTGTTGTTTGACATAACTTTTACTTATTTCTGTAAATAAGTTGTACCAAATAGAACCAAATTCTTTCCTCTGTTCATTGTCGACAGAGTGATACTTATTTTACATTCGCTAGTTGAATTTTTGTATGTCAAAGCACCATTATGGGGAGCAATACTAGCTCTCTCAAAACTCCCCACCAGCTGCACTTGGTGGATCTGGAAGCCCTGTGAGGCTGTGACTTGCCTCAGCCAGCCGTGCGGCTGGACCATAGTATAGCGGGGAGCGAGAAGAGGAGCAGTAGCTGCGAGGGTGGTGTGGTAGTAAGCAAGTGCATACTGGTCATGGCGTTGACAGCAGCAAGCATCATTGGATCATGAACCCGCTTCCGCCTCAGCTACCGTGCCTGACAATGGTGTTTCTGTGCCTCCGGTGAAGAAGGATCGGGGTCAGATAACCTGGCTTCAGTCGGTGTGACTTCAGCCACATCCACCGACTACCGTCCAAGCGATCGCGCCCGTGCTTCAGACACGCTGAAACTTCATTGTTGCCAATCAGAAAACTAGAAACAACACTCACCTCTAAATTGATTAAGATAAATGCTAACCTTTGAATTCATAGGAGTTCATCAAAATAAAAATGGATGTGTTAGGGACCTTGGCCATCCAACGGGCCACCGAGGAATTGGGCAGCCTTTTTTTTATAAACCATTATCTGTATTCATGAAGTAGGGAAGTACAAACACAAATACAGACAATCGACACACCAATTGAAACTAGCACCACACAGGACCCAAACAGACGCTAAAAGGGTCGTCGAAGTCTAGCATAGAAATGAGCTCCGCCGGAGAGGAAGAAGCTTCGACGCTGCCACGACCACCAAGGACGTTGCTGCGATCCTTCGGACCGCCGTTGAAGCCTGAAAAAAGCAACGGGGAGTACCACCTGGGAGCCTCCATCTCAAAGCTTTGAAGAGGAGAGCCGAAATAGATAGCTAGAGCATAAAGAACAACGGTCGGGCACCCCCAATTGAAACAAGACACCTCACCGAAAGACTGCAAGGACATCGGCCAGATCCAACCTCCAAGCGGCCGGCTGAAGCCGCTGGACCCTCCGCACAATGCCGCCAACGTCAACAAGACATCAATGGAGACAATGCACTGCCTCCACCAGACAAGCCGACCTCGCCGGACCCCGACTTCACAAGCTCGTCAGTGGTGTTGGAGGAGAACACCACCGAGACAGAGGGAAGCCCGAAAGATCTCAATCTGGCCAGGACACTGCAACCTCCACCTTGGCATCATCCCCGAAAAACTAACAGACATCAGGGTCAGCATGGCTCTGAGGACAACAAACTGCCACTAAGGAACCCACCAAAATAGGCCGTCAACGACGTCGATGGGAGCTTCCACAGCAAAAAAAAAAAAACTCAACCTCCATAGACAATGAAGATGGGAGCAAAGCTAACCCTAATCTATCTACTAATCTACTAGATAGAAGGGCTATACAAACTGGATGCCGATTTGGCCGCTCCCATCCATCTCCTGCAGCCAGGAGGCTGCCGAAGACGAATGGGAGCCAGCCGAATTGACGCCGGAGCTAAGATCGGCTTCGAGTCGCCTCTCTCAACTGTAGCTGGGTTTCGGGAGACGGAAGTGGAAGCAGATAGAGAGCGCTGGGACAAGTACGTCCAGAACACTTTCGAATTGGGCTGCCTTTGTCACTATAAAAAAAGAGCAACATCGACACCAGTGAGAATCATCGAAGGAAAGAACGAATAGGCGGCAGCGGCGAGCTTTGGCTCTGCTCGATTTCCTTTACTTTCCCTTCTCTCTTCTTCCAAGCTGTATCCAGAACCTTCTAGAAGCTTCTAAAACTTGCAGCCTGTGCTAGTAGTGGTAACCTGCAGGTGGTGCTGGTGTGGGCCGTGTGGTTACGATTTGGGGGAGGGGGGAGAGAACTGTAGTACCACTACTAAGGTTTGACATGTAGACAACAACAAAACGCTGCAATAAGGTCAAAATTGTTGCAATATATAGTATTTGCAATCAAATTGCATTCGTTGGTAGGCGTGGCAAGTATTGGCGTGGTCAAGTTTGTGCCTTGAATTGATTTTTTTTGTTGCAAAATGTATGTCTATCACGACGATATAGAGCCATCGCAATAGATAATTGATACCAGATATATGACCATGGCAATAAATACTATTGCCATGAGTAATGTCATGGTGATAGTTAATATTGCCACGGGATGGGCCATCACGACAGATAATGTTGCCTTGAACAATACCTTTGCAACAAAGACTATTGCAATCTGAGCGGTCTTTCTTTTATTTTCTTTTCTAATTTTATTTCTATTTTTATTTATATAGCTCTTAACATTTTTCAATGCTGCTAAAATCAATGCAGAAAAATAAAATATGCCATGCCATGCATGAAAGAAAACTTAGCAATCTTAATTTATTAAATATTTTTATGATATGATAAATAAAATACGCCACACTATAAATTTTGTGGTAATACATACCTACGAGATGCAACGTATAAATTTTGCATTGCAAAAGAAGAAAAATGTTTGCAACATATAAGGTTTGAGTTGCAAAAGAGAAAAAACTTTTGCAATGTATAAGTTTGGGGTTGCAAAAGAGAAAAGACTTTCGCAACGAAATTGACAGTTCAAACAATGTACTATGCATGTTGCAAGATTTTATATACCCGCAATGATTATGAAAATTGTTGTAATTATACACAAATATTGCAACTAAAATAAAATTTATCACAACCATATTAGTTTGTGGCAATATTAACAACAGTTTGCAACGAAACTATAAGCTCTGGCAATATAATCTATTTATTGCCACAATGTTTATTGAAATTACAACGCAAATATAATCGTAGCAATATTGTCCTCTATTGCCATCAAATTTGAAAACTGTAGCAATAACACCTTTATATTGCAACAAAATTTATGTCATTGCAATATGGAGCATGGCTAAAGGGTTAAAACTTAGTAGTGAGTGCTAGCACAGTGGAGTGAGATCGTGATTTCCGCTCGCTCTCAGCTGATGCCTTCGCTCAGTTGTCAAATGCCAGTAAGTTCTGTCTGTTAGTAGTACTATTTAGTAATTAAATGAAAAATTGGAAAAAAGTGATAGCCAATGTTTCCTATCAGCACTGGGGTTGAATATTTTTCAGTAAATTGCATGTAGACTTCATGATAACAGAAGACGGTACTGATTCAAAGCAGCAGGAAGATGGAACTCTATACTTCTATTTCAAATTCTTAGCCGTAGAATTAATTTAATGGACTAAACAAACAGTGTACAGCACTATAGGTCAGGGGTGGAAGCATATAGGAATTTGTCAAAATGAAGCTTTGGATTAGGTTTGGAAGCCATGACCAAGTTACAGCACAAATTTTATCTTTTGGAAGTTTAATCCATTGCGTGATCTGGATCATTTGCTTCAAGGTTAAACAATGAAGATCGCCAGAAGTCACAGGCTGTGAAATCAAGTGAAAGTCATGTCAATTCTTTTGCAGTTTTACTGTTTATTTTCTTTTTATTATAAATAATACTGCACTTTGCACCATAAGGTAATTTTGCTCCTTATCATGTTTCAGAAGTAGAGCAAGGTATTTGAGCAAAGCACCTAGATTGATGGCAAGGCAACAATGTATGCATCAATTCCATTTCCATTCAAAATGTAGTTGTGGTAAAATCTGCTTCATATCCTGAGTATGTGACCGGACTCCCTTCAGTTATCTGCTTCATATCCTGAGTATGTGACCGGACTCCCTTCAGTTAACATCTGCGTCTATTGGTTAACACAATTTAACCCAAGTTACCATCTTTTCTACTTTGATGTCATTCAGGCCTAGTTTGGATTAACAGAGTCATGTGTGTCTGTGGGGCGTGGGGGTGGGGGTTCACATTTTTCTATAATATCTAAGGAGTTTTTGGATGCTATACATGTTAATCTATATATGTGGACAAATCAGTTGTGTTGCACTCAGAAACATCTCATCTATATGGACAATCAGTTGTGTTGCAGGATTTTTATCTCTTCTTGTACCAAAGCATTGCTTGTTGTGCTAGTACTTCAATCATGCAATTGAATGGTTTGATCAGTACAATTGTTTCAAACTCACTGGATGATGGTAATAGTGAAACATCTTTTTATGGATTCCAATAATATTTTTAAGATTGTTTGATTTATTCTGACTTTTTGAATATCTATTAAATGATGGTATTTTTTATCCCTGAGGCTCAGGCTAGGAATTGTCCTTTATCGGGATTTTCATCCCCACCGAGGAGGGGTTGAAGCCCTAAGTGCAAGCGAAACTATAAGCTTCCTGCGGAGACGAACATCCCGTCAGACATGAATGAACAGTAATGCAGGCCATTGCTCCACTATCCATTCTTTGTTCACCGAAAACAATATTTATGTTTAAAAATTATATTATATCCTTTCACACAGAGTACAGCTGCTAGCACCCAGAGCTATATTCGATGTTTGGTTAGGTCATATGGGCTAATCTCATCTATAAAAGGTGAAGCCACATCTTCAGATCGGCTTTAATAATACTCTCGCTATGTCTCAAAATGAATATCTTTTTTAGACTCTTAAAAATCACATTTGACTCTTCGTCTTATTAAAAAAGTTGTGCAAATAAGTCATACTTAAAATATTTCTAATGATAAAACAAAATAAATAATCATCACAAAAAATGAGATTATTCAAGATACATGAGCATTTAAGATTTACTATTGTCAGTGTTTCATTCACCGGCACAGTACGATTTACGTATAAAGAGAGGGATTCGTGCGCTCTTCTTGTTGATGTGGCCTAGTCTACGCAAGACTCAGAGATTTGACCTGGTTTGGGCTACCACGGAGGTGTAGTACTCTACGTCTAGGGGAGAGAGTGGATCATATAAACTCGAAAAGGGGTTACAATGCCGGTAGAGTCCCTGCACGAGCAAGAACCCTAGAACGCGTGCGTGGTGTGTGTCTTATGTTAATCTTGACCTTACCACCTGTCATCTAAAGCCCCCGACGCCCCTTTATATAGGGGTCGGGCTGGGGTTACAAGGCTTGGAGCCTACGGAACCGAGTTGGCCCCCTGACGAGTGGTGCCGCGAGCATCTTGAAGTTTATTCTCTGGTGTCCTCCGGCGCCAGATCATCTTGCCGGTGTCCTTCATCTATCCTTTGTCTAGCGTTGAGGGACAAAAGTTGCTTTACCGCCTTTCGCACAGTGTCAGAAATCTCTGTGCCTATCGGGGGTTGGTAGCTGAGGCGGTGGTCGACCCTCGAGGTCGGACTCATAAGGCGGTTCCTCGACTGTTGGTGGTCGGATTTTGTTGTCATCCGGCCCCAACCCTCAGAAGGTTGGGCCGGTGTCTTTGGGCGAATTTGACTATCGGGGGCCAGATGACGTCTTCGGGCAATCCTGACCCTAGGGGGTCGGGTTAACTCTTCGGCGCTTGATGCGATGAAGTACTTCGTGGGCCGTAGGTTGGCCCGTGGGCCGCGATTCATAGCTGGGTCTTCGTATTTATACTTGGCCGTAGGCACCAGGAGTATATGAACCCGACAACTGTAATGGCATCTTATCATTTAGACCGAACTATCTTCTCTTATTAAAACATCTCGTTTTCTTGGCGCCTTATCGTTTCACATCATCCCATATCTCTCAGTTGTCCGATCCGCCCGCCTACTGCCCGAGCCACCGCTGCCCGCTCCTGCTGCTGTCACGCCACCTTCACCCGCTACCGCTGCTGCCGCACCTCATCCACCCACGCCACTGAGTCCCGCTGATGAAGGCCATGCTTGGCCTACCCAAGCCATCCCTTGCGCTGCTGCACGAGTTGACTTGTAGCAGCAAGCCAGCAAACATCCTTGTACTTCTCCGCGACTCTGATCCAAGGAAGAGATTGTTGGGTGTTCGCTGCTAGTGAAGGCTAGCAGTGAGATGCATCTGAGCATTCAGGTAAATATGATGCAGCATCAGTACATAGTGATTCTAAATTGATTATTGGGGTGACTGCTAGGGACCACACTCTTGTCAGATAATCCCAGCATATTCAGTTTATCCTTTATTACAGTTTATTTCTAGTTAGTAGAGGTAGTTGTTAACGCCAAAAAGATTCGGGTCAACACACCACACGCATGTCCGTGTGCAGAACGATGGGATCGCCTGATTACGATCACAACAGCACCTAGAAGATCAAGCTCAGGAGGGACCTCGTCAGAGCAAAATCTTCCTAGGGTTGATTCTGCTCAGCAAGCTAGCCGGATCGTCTTCAAACGTCACCAGGACAAAGGAAGTACAGAAACTAGGGTTTGAAAGAGATTACGATAAAAGGGATAAAAGTAAAGACATTTGATTCACGATTGGAGATGGGCTTCTGTCAATCGGCCTTGGACCTCTTTATATAGAGGTGGGATGATCTTATCCCATGGAACCACGGATCCTATTAATTAGGAAATAAATTAGATCTAAACTGCTATTAAAACTACCAAAAACCAACCTTGGGTACCGGACACTCCGGCACATTACTGGACACTCTAGTAGGCAAAATCCTGGTTCCAAAGAGGGCTTACCGGACACTCCGGTAATGTACCGAACACTCCGGTACCAGACACTCCAGCAATGTGTCAGATACTCTGGTGAGCAAAATTTTAGGTCCAGAGAGAGCTTGCGGAATACTCCGGTAATGTACCGGACACTTCGGTACAGGATACTCCGACACATTGCCGGACACTCCGATGACGACTCTAACATTTTTTGCTAGGCCATAATTTCCTCATCCGGTCTCCGAAATAGATGATCCATATATCCATTTCAATCATCTCGGCGAGGCCTGCGTCTTGAACCTTCAAATCATGGATTTGGCTTCATCTTCATGTCTTTTTAAGAACTTTTTTCCTTCTCTAGTAGAATTTAGCCAAACTTTTCGAAAATATCTTTCACGTCCTGAAAAACATGTTAGAAAAAAATTCTTATGAAATAATCATTATGGGACGGAATTTAGATATTTTTGCCCTTTCTTCCGATATTCTTAGCGCGCAACTTTTGGGTGTCAACACTAGTCATTCGGACTTAGCTGGCAAATAACGGCCTGATGAAGTGCTGCGTTCACATGGGGTCTTCTTTTACTGTTTCTTCAGGCTAGTGGAGAGTAGTGTGTGGTCACTCGTGGTGCGCAAGTTCTGGTTTCAGTTGTATTCATTTTTCTTTGAAATAGAGAGAAGGATAACGGAAAAGCTGCTCAGTTTTCACAGCGCACTTCACCTATCTTCAGTGTACATGTATGCGCTTTCGTGCTCAATGTGCAGAGCTTGCCGGCGGTGAGAAAATCACAGATTTGCTCTAACAAGTGGTATCAGATCGGAAGATCGATCATGGCGTCCTGGAGTCCAGACCGGACGATGTCTTGCTCACCATCACCACCGCTGAGAGGCGGCTTCGTGATGACAGTCGCCGGCGCGTCGTCGAGCAGGTCGTGAAGGAGAGTGCCGCGTGTGTGCAATATCCCATGCTCACGAGGACCAATTATGACGATTGGGCCTTGATAATGAAGGTGAAAATGCAGGCGCAAGGGATATGGCAAGCGATCGAGCGGAGGAAGGAGAAGAAGTAGAATACCACAACGATTGCCTGGCATTCGCGGCGATCCTTCGATCGGTGCCGCCGGAAATGCTGGATTTGCTCGGCAGAGGATGGCAAGATCTGCGTGGGAGATGATCAAGTCTTGGCGGATCAGCGTCCGGCGTGTATAGGAGGCTAATGCGGAGCAGCTGCCGTGAGAGTTCAGCGAAATCACCTTCAAGGAAGGGGAGTCTGTTGATGATTTCTCGCTGTGCATCGTCTTCCTCGGTGATATGGTGTCTGATGCTGATATCATCAAGAAAATGCTCCATGTAGTCCCAGTGCATCTTGAGCAGGTCTCAATTTCAATTGAATTCTCCTTGACATCGATGAGCTCACCATGGTAGAGGTGACCGGTAGGCTGCAGGCAGTCGAAGAGAGGAAGAGGCCTCAGGGTTCCGTCGACAACAAGGGCCGACTGCTCCTTACTGAGGAGGAGTGGATGGCGCATCTCTGTCTGCAGGAATCTGAAGAAGGTTCCAGTGGGGGCGGCGGAAAGGGCAAAGGAGGCCAAAATGGTGGCGGTGACGGCAACAAGCAAGGGAAGAAGAATGGCGGGTGCAGGCTTGATGGGAAATCAAATCCGTTGGACCAGGCCGACGACACCTGCCACAGCTGCGGGAAAAAAGGCTTTTGGGCCAGGGAATGCTGGACCAAGAAGAAGAAGAAGAAGGAGCAGGCACATGTGGCCCAGGAAGAGATTGAAGAGGGTTCGCTGCTTGTTGCGAGGGCCCAAGAATTCCGGATCAAGTCTCCACCGGCAACCTCGCGTGATGCCGGCAAGGCGGCTGCGGAGGCAGCGGATCTGGAACCAGTGCACATCGTGGAAGCGAAGGTGTTCGCCCAGCTCTCTTCTGTTGGGGAGCAGGACCAGGAGCGCTGGATTCTTGACACTGGCGCTAACAATCATATGAGGGGAGTAGATCAGCCTTCACCGAGCTCAACACCAGGGGAAATGTCCGATTCGGCAACAACTAAGTGGTCGAGATTGAAGGTCGGGGGACCATCTTGTTCACCTGCAAGAATGGCGAGAACCAAGAGCTGGAGGGAGTGTTGTTCAGGTGTGAAGGGTGTCTTGTTGGGAAGCAATGTCGACAACCACTTCCAGGTGAAGCCTAGTACAGGGCAGAAGACAAACTGGACCTGGTGCATGGGGATCTTTGCGGTCAAGTGACACCGGCCACGCCAGGAGGCAAGAAATATTTTCTGCTGCTGGTTGATGATCGCATTTTCTATATGTGGGTGACTTTGATATCCACCAAGGATCAAGCTACAGCTGCAATTTGACAGTTCTAGAAGAAAGCACAAGTGCAGAGTGGGTGCAAGTTGCGAGCATTCAGAACAGATAGGGGAGGTGAATTCAATTCAATTGCTTTCACTGACCATTGTGATGAATCAGGTGTGACCCAACAGTTAACAGCTCCATATTCACTGCAGCAGAATGGTGTTGTGGAGAGAAGGAATCAGACAATTGTCGGAATGGCACGAAGTATGTTGAAAGCCAAGAACATGCCTAGTGAGTTCTGGGGTGAAGCTGTCTCAACTACCTTGTTCATATTGAACAGATCGCCCACTCGAGGTGTCAGTGGAATGACACCTTATCAGATGTAGCATGGAAGAGCTCCAGCAGTGCACTTAATGCGCACGTTTGGTTGTGTTGCTCATATTAAGGTTGTCAAGCTGTATCTGAGTAAGTTGGAGGATCGCAGCTAGAAGGGAATGTTCATTAGTTATGAAGAAGGTTCCAAGGCCTATTGAGTTTATGATTATGTTGGTCTCTGAGTTCTTATCACAAGGGATGTGATGTTAGATGAAGGTGCTCAGTGGGATTGGTCGGGTGCAGGGTATAAGGGAGAACTTGATGGTGAGCCATTCACTGTGAAGGTTGCTGTGAATCAGTATGAGCCAGCAGGTCAGGTGGCAGTTTCAAGAACACGTCCTGAGCCAGGAACACCAGCTGCACCAAGATCAGGGGAGGTGGAATTTGTCTCGCCACCTCCAGGCTACAGCGAGCAGTTCGACGAGGATCATGATGAAGGGGATCCAATGCGGTTCCACGACATCAACGATATCCTTGGGCCATGTCAGGCCCCTGGGCGAGCAGAGCGCATTGTCGAGGAACTTCATGTGCTGTCAGCTAAAGAGACAGTATCATTTGGTGAAGCAAAGAAAGAATAGCACTGATGCAAAGCCGTGGAAGAGGAACTCGCATCGATTGGTGAGAATCATACTTGGTCTCTGGTTGATTTACCTGTAGGACATAAAGCTATAGATTTGAAATGGGTGTTCAAAATCAAGAAAGATGAGCATGGTGCCATCACAAAGCACAAGGCAAAACTAGTTGCAAAGGGGTGTGCGCAGAGGGAAGGGAATGATTTTGATCAAGTCTACGCACCAGTGGCAAGAATGGAGACAGTGCGACTGTTGATTGCAGTGGCAGCACATAACTCCTTGAAAATTCATCATATGGATGTTAAATCGTCATTTCTGAATGGAGAACTTCAAGAAGAGGTGTATGTTGGACAGCCTCCTGGTTATGTTGATGAGCAGTTTCCAGAAAAGGTGTACAAGCTTCACAAGGTGTTTTATGGACTTTGTCAAGCTCCACGTGCATGGTATGCTTAGCTAGATAGTACTTTACTGTCACATGAGTTTAGGCGCAGTCAGAATGAGCTTGCAGTGTACACCCGTGAAGTGAATGGTCAGAGGTTAGTGATTGGAGTTTATGTCGATGATTTGGTCATCACTCGCTCAAGTGTTAAGGAGATCAGGAGATTCAAGGAACAAATGAAGGGCAAGTTCAGATGGAGTGATCTGGGGTTACTCAGTTACTACCTTAGAATAGAGGTGAAACCGCGTACATTGGGCATTACATTGAGCCAGGGAGGCTATGCTTTGAAGATTATTGAGAAGCTGAAATGATGGAATGCAATCCCTGCAGCATTCCAATGGAATCTCATCTGAAATTGAGCAAGAAGATCAATGCACCAGCAGTGGAACCGACCCAGTACAGAAGCATTATTGGCAGTCTCAGGTACTTGGTAAACACTCAGTTCTGATCTGGCCTATTCTGTAGGGTATATCAGTCGGTTCATGGAAGATCCAAGACAACATCATCAAGCGGCAATGAAGCATATTCTCAAAATCATTGCTGGAACTCTTAATCTAGCGACTGGCTGGTGATGTTTTTTTTCTCAAACACGCAGGAGAGCTGCGTATTATTATATTAAGAAAAAAAAAAGGTAAAGAACCCCACTTACAGGTCCAGCACAAACACAAAAACACAACAACAGCAGAAAGCCCACACACTATACACTTAACACAGTAACCAGCCGACACAGCGCCCAAACAGAGAGTACACGCACCCAGCCGGCCTATATGCGACCATCAGCAACTAAGGAATGGAGGACAGGGCTCTCAGAGAAGAGTCCTTTTGCTCCTGCCATCTCCCAACACATGCTCTCTTCTCCAGCTTGAACTAAAACAGCGGCCAGATTCGGAGAAAGTCCATCAAAGGTGCAGCGATTTCTGTGATTCCGTAAGGACCATGCACCAAGAATAATAAGGGAATTAAGACCTTGCCTAATCTGACCAGTAACCGCAGAACTTGCTGCTCTCCACCAGGAACCAAAAGAAACATCTTCAGGCTGGGGACAAAGCTCCTGCAGTCCAACTCGCCTCAAAAGAAAGAACCAGAGTTGATGGGAGAAAACGCAAGCACAGAAGATGTGATCAATGCATTCATCCACCTGATCATAGAATACACAACGCTCTGAATGAGCCAATCCTCGACGAGCCAGACGATCTGCAGTCCAACATCGGTTAAGTTCTGCTAACTACATGAAGAACCGACATTTAGCAGGTGCCCAGGACTTCCAGATCCTATCATAAGGCTCAAAGCGGACAGCTCCTACAAAAAGTCCTTGATAAGCCTCCTTTACTGAGAACTTTCCGCTAGCTGAGAGGCGCCATTGATGAAAATCCTGTACTTCCACATTCTGATGGAAATTGTTGAGGACATCCCAAAGATGCAAGAAATCAAATAGAACCCCCACTGTTAGAGCTCCCTGCAAATCAGAAATCCAAGTCCTATTAGTGAGGGCGTCACACACAGTCCTTGATTTGGATCTTCTCCTGGGAACAATGTGATATAGCCGAGGTGCCAGATCCACTATTCTCTGTCCATTCAACCACCGATCTTCCCAAAATAAAGTGCTAGTGCCGTCCCCAACTTCAGTCTGTAGTGCAGTAGAGAAGAAAGCTCGAACTTTGGCTGAAATCTGAAGTGGAAGGGAGGCCCATGGGTGATTAGGGTCAGTTTTTTGTAGCCACAGCCACCTCATTCGCAGAGCCCAACACAGTTCCTTGAGACTAAAGATATCGAGGCCACCCAGCTCCAAGGGACGACAAACTGTACCCCATGCCACCAGGCAATGTCCACCGTTGATCTCCTTGCGACCTCTTCAAAGGTACGCTCTCCGAATTTTATCTATAGCATTCATGGCCCAAGTCGGCATATCAATAGCCATAGCCATATATATGAGCATACCAGTAAGAACAAATTGCACTTGAACTCGTCTAGTCATCAACTCAGCCTTCCAACCTGGCAGTTGGTCCGCGATCCTGTCAATCACCGGCTGAAGTTGTGTCCTCGAGAGCTTGTGTAGCGAGAGAGGCAACCCAAGATACTTACAAGGAAAGTTTGAAATCTTATATGGCAGCAAGTCGAGCGAGGATATTGAATCTGGGGAATCGCATCTGATAGGATAAACATTGATTTTATGCACATTATTATGCAACCCAGAGGCTTCACCAAAAACCTGCAGCAGCCCCAAAGTTGTACTGATATCATTCGCAGATGGCCGGATAAATAAGGCCACATCATCTGCATAGAGTGAAATACGATGTTGAATGGGTCTAGAGGAGAGGGGTTGTAACAACCCTTCTGTTGCTGCCTTCTTGAACATATAGCTGAGCACATCCATAACAAGAATAAAAAGCATCGGCGACAAGGGATCACCTTGCCGGAGCCCTCGATTTTGTTCTATTAATCTCCCTGGAATCCCATTGAGCAAGACCCGAGTTGAAGACGTAGCAAGCAGCCCACTGATAATATCCCTCCAGATTAGACCGAAAGCCTTGGAGATATCCAGTTTGAACAGCAGCGAAGGCTGTTTATGTTGATGCAAAAATCTGGCTGTTTGCTGCACCAACATGAAATTATCTTGTATGAATCGACCTTTAATAGATACCAGATCATGCATCTTAACAGCCAGACGATTAGCTAACAGCTTAGTGACAAGCTTGGGGAAACTGTGGACCAGACTTATGGGTCGAAAATCCTTCACCTCTACAGCTGCTTCTTTCTTGGGAATCAAGGTGATGTAAGCTGTGTTGATCACTTCAAAATATCTGAATTTCCTGCTTCTGATGGCTGAAACTGCAGCCATAATATCTAATTTGATGATACTCCAGCAATACTTAAAAAAGCGAGCAGTGAATCCATCCAGTCCAGGAGCCTTGTCAGAGGGAAGCCTTTTTATCGTCTCCCACACCTCACTGTCAGAGAAAGGACTATCCAGTGCTGCTAAGTCAAAGGAAGGAATATCCAAGAAGTCCAGATCAACTGAATGCTCTCTACCTTGGTTAGAACCAGCAGACTGCTATAGAAATCATGTATAATAGAATCCTTCTCCTCGTGACTGGTAACCACCCGGTCTTCTTACAGTAATTTTCCTATATAGTTTTTTCTCTTGTGGTGCCGAGCATGCAAGTGAAAAAGTTTTGTATTAGCATCCCCCTCTTTCAACCAACCAATTCGAGATCTCGAACGTGCAATAGTTCTCTTGAACGAAGCAAGCGCCAAAGAACGCTTCTTCAGACTATTCCGCAACCAAATTTCCAAAGATGAGAGGGGGCGAAAATCCTGGGCAATCTCCAATTGATGAGTAATCTCCCTTGCAAGGGCAAGCTGGGAACTGACATTGCCAACCTTCTTATCACTCCAACTTTGGAGACTTTTAGCTGCCGGTGATGTTGATGATCACAAAAGTACTGATGGGGTTTTGTTTTTCCTTGGCAACTGCCTTGTCACTTGGTTATCTCAGAAGCAAAAGGTGGTGGCGCAATCATGTTGTGACGCAGAATTCATAGCTGCTTCGACAGCAGCTAGACAAGGTATGTGGCTGAGGTGTCTTCTTGCTGAATTGCTGAATCAAGAAGAAGAAGCACCACTTCAATATGTCAACTATAGCTCTCTGCAAAGTCCGGTTCTAAATGATCAAAGCAAACACATCGAGGTACGTTATTACTATGTTCGTGAATGTTTTGAGCAAGTTTTAACAATCAAAAATTGCACTCAGGGAAAACCAAAAGTTTCGGTTTCGCAAATCGGAAGTTCTGGTTTCTACAGGTTCGCTTTAGCAAAATTGGCTAAGTCTTTACCGGAGTGTCCAGCACCTAGCCGGAGTATGTGAGAGCGCTCTCTCTGTGGTCAAGGTTCGGTCCATCTGAGTATTCTGCCCTTTGCCGGAGGGACCAAAACCGAAAGTTCAGGAATGACAAATCGGAAGTTTCGGTTTCGGCAAAATTAAATATTTTGAAAAATATCTAATCTTTGTCCAATGATGGTTATTTCGCAAGAAGTGCTTTCATACATGTTTTGCAGGTTGTGGGAGAAATTTGTGAAGATTTTGGCTAAAGATACAAAAATGCTTGAAAAGATAAGAAGATGAAGCCAAATTCCTTATTTGAAGATTCCAAGATGCAGCCCTCGTCAAGAGGATCGAAATGGATATATGGATGACCTAATTTGGAGCCCGGACAAGGAAGTTATGGGATCTCGAAGATGCTCACAGTCTGCAAAACTTGAAGCTTCGGTTTTGCAAACCGAAAGTTCCGGTTTTGCCGGATTTGGACCTTGACGAAACCGGAAGTTTCGCTTTATTCTAAGAAACGGATAATTGTTGATTTCCATACCAATTTGTTCGGAATTTGTTTCCCACGGGAGAAGACCACCTCCCCGCCCCGCGCTCTATATAAAGAGAGGCTCACGGCCGATTGAGGGCACCCCCAATCGTCAAAATCTAATGTACCTTTACTTTTTTCCTCCAAACCCTAGCTCTTTCTCAAACCCTGCTTTCTCTCCTTCTCTCATTCCGGTGGCGTTTGAAGGTGATCTAGCTAGCCTGCCAAGCCTAGATCAACCTTAGGAAGCCCTTGCTCCGATGGAGTCCTTCTCAAGCTCAAGTTTTCAGGTGCTGTTGTGAATCTGCCAAAACCGAAAGTTCCGGTAACTTTCGGTTTGGGAAACCGGAACTTTCGATTTTGGCTGACAAAGCTCCTAGTGGCCTATTGACGGTGCACCGTGGCGTGCATGTGTAACGGTGTTTTCAAGCATCAACAGTAAGATAAGGATTGAACACACCAGTACAGAGAGGCAGCTAGCAGATATTCTGACTAAGGCACTTGGGCGTGTTCGGTTCACCGAACTCTGCGACCAAACTGACAATGTCAGAGTTAAGTAAATAAATGATGCTAGAATTAAGGTGGGAAATGTCATAATCCCAGCACATTCTGTTTACGCTTTATTACAGTGTAATTCCAGGTAGTCAAGCTAGTCATTCGGACTTAGCTGGCAAATAATGGCCTAACGAAGTGCTGCGTTCACTCGGGGTCTTCTTTTATCATTTCTTCAGGCTAGTCGAGAGTAGTGTGTGGTCACTCGTGGTGCGCAAGTTCAGATTTCAGTTGCATTTGTTTTCCTTTAAAATAGAGCGAAGGATGACAGAAAAGCTGCTCAATTTTCGCAGTGCACTTCGCCTATCTTCAGTGTACGTGTGTGTGTTCATGTTCACTGTGCAGAGCTCGCCGGTGGTGAGAAAATCAAGTGTTTGCTCTAACAACTCTCTCTGATGTGAAGTAATGCTAGCTATTGTTGGTCTGCACTTTGGATGTTCGATGAAATGCCTCACTAGCTATAGTGTTTTTTACAGCTCTGTTGTTATGATTTTGTCTCAGATTGTAGAAGAGGAATGGACAAAGTGTCATTCACGGCCTCATAAGAACTTGTAAAGTGCCATCTTGTGCGACATTTATGTTTCATTGTCATAGAAATTTGAACACATTAGCAGGCTTGCAGCATGTCATATTGCGTTCATGCCGTTTTGGACTTATGGGACATAGTATGTTAGTTTGGCAGCACACTTGTAGCCACTACTTATGATGATATCCTTACAATAAACATGTTTAAAAATATTTATTCCACCGGTTTAAATAATATGAAGTAAATACTTAATTTCTTTATTAGCCTTCCATTGTACAGTTCAAACAATTTCCTGAACTATGACCCTGAAAACTAATATTGTGCACAAAATTGCATTCTGACAATTTGTGAACTTCATGAAAGCATATACGGAGTATGTTTTTTGAGTAAATTTCACAAAACTACAGGTATTTTACCTATATTATCACAAAACTACATATTTAAATTATAGTTTTAGAAAACTACAGATTTGTTACAATAATTTTAGCAATATATGTATAGAACCTGTAGTTTTGTGATAATTTGACATAAACTTTGTAGTTATGTGATAATTTGGATACAAAATATGTAGTTTTGTGATAAATTAGATACAAAATCTGTAGCTCTATGAAAGTATGGCTTAAATCTGTAGTTTTGTGATAATATTGACAAAATTTATGTAGTTTTGTGAAATTTACTCATGTTTTTTTCAGCACATACATCTAGGGCTTTGAAAATTGAATGGGCATTTCATAACCTTTGCACTCTTCTGTTTCAACAAATCTGACTATTTTTCTGCTATTACCTGTGTACATAGGTGCTGGAGCAAACAGAGTTCTAAATTTAACAAACAGGATACATGATGCTAATGTTGAAGACAACGTAACTTGATGTAAATCAGAAAGAAAATGTACAGATGGAGAATAGTTTCATCCTGAGATTCTCATGTGTACAGGTAACACAAAACATTATAGTTCAGCTCCATGGTGCTTGGTACAATAGTTTTTTCTATAGTTTGTTTATCCTGGTATTCACCGGCGAAGCTATGAAGAGGCCAAACTGGGCCACAGCCCCCTCTTGGCCCATGAAATTTTTTGAAGAGCCATTCACCTCAGCAAGAATTTCAGGTCCAAGACCCATGACAGTAAGCATCCACTGCAGCAAAAGCAAGACAACAAGCAGCATGCATCCCATTAAGTACATGTCGGCCTGCTGGGGATCGTAATTCAGTGGCAAAAGGCATCTGCTAAAGCTCCCCTTTCCCTTTGCAAGCTTCATTGCACAGTTGAAAGCTTATTTACAATCTTCTTTTCCCTTTCTCTTTGCAATCTTCGTTGCACCTTTTCGGATTTTCTCCACCGCCCCCACCCCCACCCCCTGGCTTTCTGTCTAGCTCCGCCACTGCTGGTATTGTAAACTTATCCACACATCTGCATCAGCAGCACCACCATTTCGGCCAAGCTGAACATTATTGCCTAGTGGCTAAGAGGGCTGTGTCCGCATCAGCTCAAGTCCTTTGCCTCTTGCATCATCGCTTGAGTAGGAATGTAGGGGTGCAGAGAAGGATATCCATGAGAGCTGATGGTCTTCCTCCAATAGAATGAGCTGAGCCCCCACACCGTACTGCCAGATCCAAGGATGTGTTTGGTTTAAATATTTGTGACGCATTCGGTTACCAAAAGGTATGAGACTTCGTTATTGTCGTTTGTTTTAGCCGTGCGACGTAATGGCATTACGCGGAATCGGATACCAGCGTATACATTGCCGACTCCCTCCCTCCCCGAGAAGTATCAGATCGATAGCACCCCTCTCCCCTCGCATTCGTCTTCTCAAATCGATGGTGTAAGCCAATGTCACTCCGGCCGATCTCCTCCGCCGGTGATGAGAGTGACGCCATTCACTGATTATCCTGTAACTTTCCTCTCCCTCTCTCACCTCTGTCAATTATCTCAAAATCCATCTCCTCCTCTGTTCTAACCCTGGATCTATTGGAGCACAGAACAAAGGGGATTCCTTGGATAGTCTACACGGAAGAGGAAGAGAGAAGCACCACAGCTTACTGATTTGCCTGTAAGTTTCTTCTCCCTATCCAATCTTAATCTCAATAGATTCTCTTGGCCCATCTCTCTTGTAACCGTAGATCTATCTTTTTTGGGGCACAGGACGAAGGAGGATTTCTTGGGCAGTCTCCACGGAAGATGAATTTGCTCCTATCTTGTTTTGATTCTCTTGGCCAAGTGCTCACTGAAGATGAAGCCTGATGAAGCAATCCTAGACAGTCTCCATGGGTGAGTAATCCTGCAGCTGCAGCTTCAATTGTAGTAAACATCATGAAGTCACATCATGTTTTGATTGTTTTTAAACCAAAAAACAGCGAGGGAGGCCCCCACTGTAAAAAAACACCTTTATTAAGACCACTAAGTAAAAGAGATACTTACAAAGAGAAAAGGAAAACAAAGAAACAAAATAGGCCTATGGAGGATGAAAGGACTGGAGAGGATTGAGCCAAATAGCGAAGGAGCTGTGCAGAGCTTCCTTCGTTCTATGGGCTTGAAGTAAACATTCATCTTTAAAGATTCTTTTCCAATCCTGCAGAGAAGCTACACGATTATCAAAGATAACTCCATTCCGTTGCTTCCAGATATGCCAAGCAGCAATTATGAAGCAATCCACGGAAAAAGGATACCCAAAATTTTTCCTTTGCTGAGTCCATCATAGAATGAAAGGGAAGTCCATGTAACCAATGAATATTGATGTGGCTTCAACATTGTTGTGCAAACTGGCAATAAAAGAAAAGGTGAATTGCAGTCTCTTCACATCTAGATGAGCGAAGAACGCAAGTGTAATTATCTCCTTCCAACCTAATGTTTTTCCTTTTTATGATATTTCTAGTGTTGAGTCGGTCCATCAATAACAACCAAGCAAAAACTCATAATTTGTTGCAGCATCTTGAATCCCATAGCCAAGAAAAAGCTTTTTTTTTTTTTTGGGGGGGGGGGGGTTATGTTCCTACAGGGATAGTGGTAAAACTGTTTTGTCGAGTATTTAAAAGAACCCCAAATATAACTCCATCTATCAAATGATGTGCTCTCAAACTGGAGGTTGAGCACAAGACCTTGCCATTCCTGAAACTCGTTAAAGGCTTGATCTGAAAGAGGCAGATAGAAGTGATCTAGCATGTCCGTTTGCAAAAGAAATTCAGCTACCGAAATACTTTGGTTCTTGGCATATGAAAAGAGCCTCGAAAACTGATGCATAAGAAAGTGCCCATTCCAGACGCCTAACCAAAACAAAACTGTGATTCCATTACCTACTGTACATGATGCATGCCACTGCTCGAAATTTATCACAAAGATGTAACAGATCCCTCCACCAGAAAGATCCTCTATCCCTAGTGGCATGTGGCACCTGGCCTTGAGAGTGGTATCAACTCCAAATCAAATTAATCCATGGAACATTTCTTTTATTGTAGAATTTATTCAAATGTTTGAGAAGTTGTGTTGTATTTTGGGCTTTTAAGTCAATGACTCCAAGGCTCCCTTTTCCTTTGGTTTAGTTACCTTCTTTCACGCTACCAAGGATTTAGTTTTTGCATTTATATCTGACCCTCTCCATAAACAATGCCGTCAAGATCTGTCAATAAAATCTAATACCGTTGCTGGGACCTTGAGGGAACATATAGCATAAGTTGGGAGGGATGATAGCACAGAGTTGACTAGTTGAAGTCTGCCAGCATAAGATAACATTGCAGAAGTTGAGTTGAGTTTGTGTTCTGTCCTGTCCATGAGAGGCATGTAATCGTCTACTCGCGGCTTCGTGGTACCCAAAGGCAATCCAAGATAAGTGAAAGGAAATAATTCTAACTTGCAACCAAAGGTACCTGCCAAAATATCAGCTTGCTCACTGGTGATGTTTATCGGTATTGTCGGTGTTTCGTACACCGGCACAGTAAATTTATACGATCGGACGGGGGATCGTGCGATTTTGGAATCGAATGGACTAGTCTACAGGTGAGACTCAAAGGTTAACTTGGTTCGGGCCGCCTCGAGGCGTAATATCCTACGTCCAGGGGCGAGAGATCAATGATATGATCTCAAGAACACGAGAGTACAATGTGAAAGGGCTTCGGACGGATTCGAGAGTCAAAAGCTCGAGTGGTGGGGGTGGTTTACAGGTGGTGATTATCACTGTTGCTCTATGTGTCTGTCGCGTATCTTGTATATTTTCTCTTGCTTGTTGTTTTGCTTTGCTTCTCGGGTGCCCCTTATATAGGACCGGACCTAGGTTATCTTGACCGAACCATGGTTGGAGTGATCGGACCATGGTTTGAGCATCTTGCCGCCTACGCAAGCGGATGACCCCTTGACAGGTGGGGCCACGGTCTTCAGAGAATCATACTCTCTGGCGTTCAGGCCACACGATCAGCGTCTCCTGTTCGTACCGTTGTTCAATGAGAGGGAACAGGGTTGCTTTACTGCTTAGCTTTATCACCTGGTGGGTTGTTTCTCGTTCAATCGGGTAGTTGCGGAATCTTCCGGAAAGCTTATCCTCTTCGCGTAACTGCACATCGCCAGGGATTCTGAATCGGCGCGTTTGTTGAAGTGATAACTGCTTCCCAGTGGTCGGCGGGCGAGTCCCGACCGCTAGGATCCTGATAGCTCGGGTCCCGACCCCTGGGGGTCGGAACGATTACGCCTACTCCGTCTCCGGGCCTTGATGAGGCTTCTCGACCGTTGAGGCTGGGCCGCCTTTGCGAAGTTCTCAGTGGGCTTTTGGATCGCGGACCGTAGGGGGGCCGCGTTGTAGAAGTTGATCCGTAGGTACTCGGGGTATACTATCCCGACAGTAGCCCTCGAGCCCTGCGCCGCTTGCGATCTCTGTTGAGGCGGCGCTGGGCTGTCCGTCCTCGAAGTCTGCTTTGATCCTGCAGGGGCGCGCGAGCGCGCCCGTATGGCATAGCCCTCGAGCCCCCGAGCGACCTGAAGGGTCGGTCGTGGGCTGAGGCGTCGTGCCGACCATCACTCGCTCATGGTTGGTTGTACCGAGGCGCGCGAGCGCGTCCGTAGGGCGTAGCCCCCGAGCGACCCGAAGGGTCGGTCGTGGGCTGAAGCGTCGTGGAGGCATTCCCGACCGCTGAGGTCGGTCGGAAGCTAATTTTTGTCATTAGCATGATGCCAGGAAGAATGCCTAGATAGGACCGGTCTGACCGGTTTCTGCACATGATCGGCATAACGCCTAGGATGGACTGGTCTGACCAGTCTTCCCATGATCAGCGTTCTTGACAGCTGTCGGGCCGGTCGGGGGTTCGCCCGACCTCTCGCTTGTCCCGACCCGTGAATCGGTTCACGGCGTTAATAACGGTTCGTCGGTTACGATCCCAACGATCGGACGGCTTCGTTGCCTCCAGGTGGACATCGGATGCAGCATCTTAGAATTGTAACCGCCGGTTGCTCCGGACGGTTGGATTGGCCTATCGCACGGCCAGTAAAGTGCGACGGTTCGCGCCGCGCACGTCAGATGTGCAGTTGCCAGACATTAACTGCACGTTAATGCCGCACTGCCTTCTTCCCGTCGGTTTAAATTTTGAGGGCGGCTCGTGGGCCCGCCTGTCGGCGACTAGGTGACGAGACTCTTCGGTGTGCTTAGATTCAAGCGCTCACTGGGGGCACTTTTGGACCCACTCGCCAGTGAGTGCGGGTCGATGCGTCGGTTCGGGGCGTCGACGATCGTGGTGCGTTGAACTGGCGCATTGGCGTCTATAAGAAGGGTGGTTCGTCCTCCGGTCTTTGTCATCTTGATTTCGAATTCTCACGCGTAGTGCTCCTTCGTCTTCCTTGCGCTTGCTCTTCATCTTGCTCTTTGTCTTCGTCTTCGCCTCCGTCTACATGGACGCCCAGTGGAAGGCGTCCACCTTCTCGAAGAGCATCCTCACCGCCTCGGTGGGGCTTGGAGTGCTCCCTCCATGAGATACGGGCCAATGGCGTTTGGCATACCGCGAGGCCGTTCCATCGCCTCGTGACAACGAGATCGTTAGCTTCGTCGAGTTCCACGAGCGCGGTTTGATGTTGCCATCGTTGAACTTCTTCCGCGGCTTGCTGGAGTACTACGACGTGCGTCTTCATCACCTCAATCCCAACGGCATCCTGCAGATCTCGGCCTTCGTCACGCTGTGCGAGGCCTACTTGGGGATTGATCCCCATTTCGACTTGTGGAGGTACTTCTTCCGCTGCAGCCTTGGAAGGAAGGCGGTGTGGTCCGCGCCGTCGGCGGCGCGGGGATTTGTCTTCGAAACAATCGTCAGGAGTACTTCAACATACCGTTGAGGGACTCCGTGAAGCGATGGCATGGGGGGTGGTTCTATATTGAGAACACCGCCCCCGAACAGCCGGCGTTCGATCTTGAACCGCCGGCGGTCCTGGACTCGTGGAACGCCGGGCTCAGCGACACGCAGGAGGTTGGCATCGAAGATCTGCTCGTCCGAATGGCCGAGCTGGATGACGCGGGCCTGGCCGGGGCGTGTTTGGTGGACACCTTCGTCCGGCGCCGCACTCAATCGCTCCGCCTCCGCGCCCGGCTCATGTGCGACTACACCGGGCGGTTCGACATGATACGGGAGATCCTTCAGTTGGAACTGTCGGAGGACGGCGTGAGGCAACGCCTCTCATGCCTACTGAAGGGTGACGCTCTCGCCGATGCGAGCGAAGGACCGGCCCCTCTAGACGCCGAGCATCAGGCGGGTCGGATGGTAAGTCGCTTTGCTTGCATTTATTAGTGAATAATGTATTGGCGAAATTGGAGCGCTTATCTATGTTTTGCAGGAGGGCGTTCCTCCATCGCACTCGCCGACGCCCGTGGTAGTGCCGGCTGAAGAGGTCGGCGTCCTGGCGGTGCCGGGTGCCGAGGCTTCAGGCCGAGGGGTCAGCCTCGATGTTACCATGCCGGGCCTTCGGCGGGGCCGGTGCCTGCAACTCCTGCCATGACGCCGACTGCTCCGACTGTGGCTGACACCACTCCGGAAGTGTCGGTCGCGATGCCGATCGCTCCAGTTGCTGCGCCGACCGCTCCGGCCGTTGCACCGGCCCCGGAAGTTTCCTCTTCTGAATCTTGGTCGTCACCGTCCACTGGGGCTGATTGGTCGCCTCCCCCAGTCCAACGGTCCCTTGCCGCAGTGGTGTCGGGGAAGGTGCCGGCTTCGAGCTCGGCACGCGCAACCTCGGCCGTCGCTCTGTCGGGCTCCGACTCGTCGGACGACGTGCTGCTCACGGAGCGCCTTCGTCGCCAGAGGGCGAGGAAAGCGGAGAGCGCCGAGGGGCCGCCTGCGAAGAAGCCGAGGATAGAGGAAGCTGGTTCCTCTGCTCTCCCCCCGACTCCGACCGTGTCCGCGGTCGCCGGGGTCGGACGAACTTCGCCTGGCGGGAGTCTTCCCTTTTCCATATGAGTGTCGCGCCGGTGAGTTTCTGCATTTTAATTTAATCAGATATTTTACCTGATGTCGTGAAGTGACCAGAATTTTGGGCGTGTTTTGTAGAGCCCCTTCTTGGATCAGCACAGCCGGCGTGGCATTCTTCGCCGTCCCCTCCTTGCGTGGCATCCGCGACCGAGACCGCAGAGGAGCGGGGGGAAGAGAGGGCGCAGCCCCCGAGCTTCGAGGCCAGGGGTGGCCAGGATGGACTCCCGAGCGAGGAGGCCGAGAGGGATGAGGGACAACCCATGGCCGCTGGGGCCGGGGTTGATATTCCACTGCCTCTGAGCCCTGTCGCCAGGGATGTGGAAGTCGGGGAGGAGATGACGGTGCCTCCGAGCGCCGTCGTTCCGACGGAGAGACAGGCCGAGCCGTCCCTTGACGCGGGGACGAGGGAACAGACCACGCCGTCGGCTCCGTGGGAGCCTTCGGCGCCAGCAGTGCCTGTACTACCGCTGACCTCTAGAGCCACTTCAGCGGCGTTAGTGGTGGCGGCGTAGGCTTCTGCGCAGCGGGTGGACCCGGGGCGGCCCCGGATCTTGAGGCGGAGACCGGATCCCTCTCCGTCCACTTCATCAAGACGCCCGCCGGCGCCTAGTCCTCCAACCTCCAATGAGGCCGCCTGGGACTCTTGAAGGTTCCTGTACGACCAGGTGTGCTCGGGGGGCGAATGTGTCTCCTCGGCGCTCACTCATATGCAAAGCGCCAAAGAGTTCCTGGAGGAGTTCCAGGTGACCATGGCCGATCCATATGGAGCGCTCTGCCAGGTAAGTTTTAATATTTCAAGTTTTTGGAATTATACACGAACCTGATTGGCGAGTCTCGTAGGGGACCCTTGAGAGGGCGCTTCGCCAGCCTCTGCAAGGTCTCGTCTAGACAGAGGTCGAGGCGTTGCGCCGCGAGCTTGCACGGACCCGCGACGAGCGGGATGAGGCCAAAAGATTGGCCGCCGACCGACTCCTCGCCCTCGGGAATGCTGAAAGACGTGCTGAGGGCTTCGAAAGGAATAGCCAGGAGCTCCAAATTGAGATCACTCGGTTACATATCGAGAGGAGAAGCCTCGGCGAGGAGGTCGGGATGTTACGCCAGACCTGCGCAAGTAAGTAGTTTTATAGTTTACTGGCTAACAAGAATGTTCATCCAGTTGTTTCTTGCTGACGCATTAGACTGCGCAGAACTCCAGGAGGGGGCCGGCCGTAGCGCCCGGGAGATCCGGCAGCTGAAGGACCGGACATGCTTGGCCGAGGAAGCCAAGGAGGTGGCCGACGGCACGTTGGAGCGATCGGAGGAGCTGTGCTGCCTTGCTCTGGAAAGCCGTGACACTTCGGAGGCTCGGCTCGGCGTTTTGGAGGCCGAGGTGAGGAAGTACATGGCGGAACTGGCGAGGGTGCAGAAGCTGTCTGCTTCGCTAGAAGCATAGACGGCTCAGCTTCAACAAGACCTGGCCAACGAGCGGTCGGCCACTGAGGTTGCGCATAAAAATCATGAGAGTAAGTAACAAGTGGGCTTGTTAATTTATTAGGGAGACTGGTCCCTGAAATTTTGAGATGCAGGCGTGTCTGTGGAGCTTCGGAGGCTGCTGTGGTCGGTTTGGGCGCTGGTGCACCAGGTGTTCGACGACACTCAGGACATAAGCACGTCGGCGGACCAGGCATCCCGAGTGCTGGAGATGTTGCCAGGGCTGATCCGCACCGAGTTACTCGTCGCCCTGCGGGACGGAGCGTCGTTGACGTTGGCGCACCTTCGGTCCCATTATCCCGACGCCGACGTTGGGCGCATTGCCGAGGGTTTCGCTTCGGGGACGTCGGATGAACCGTCGGCAAAGCTTTTTGAGGACTCCAAGCCTCAGGCGCAGGAGATCATCAGCTGCTTCCTCCGATCGACCCTGATGGAGGAGCGCTTCGGCCGTCTGCCTCCCCTTTAGATGTTCTGGCTTGTAGTTTGTAATGGTACCTGTAGACTTGTTTGTGATGTTTTATGTTTCTGACTCTTTCTAACATCAAGCGTTTCGCATTGTTCTTTGCGTTCCATTGGGCGTTGGTCAGGCGACTGGGTCGGGTATAGCCCGTAGGGTCGAGTGTCGGACTCAGACCTTAGAGCGTCACCGACGCCGGGTCGGACCGTTAGCCGCGAGGATTGCTTTGAACGAGAATGCTCATAGTCCGCAAGAGTTAGGCCGAGTCACTCGTGTAGCGAGTCACGAGCCGGGGGGTCGATCCTCGAGAAACGTGGTAGGCGTCGAGCCTTAGTTTAATGTTAACGAGGCACAGGGCCTTTGGATCCTTGGGTCGGTCGCTCCGATCCTCGGGTGAGATTCTTATGATAGCCCCCGGGCAGAGGAGTGTAGTCAAGCAGACTGCGCTTCTCTGTCAAAGACATAGTTAGTGGATGAGATATGAACAGGATGCATAGAGATCAACACAACTTTATTATGCGTAAAAACGACGCAAATTTTCGATGTTCCAGGCATGATCAAGCTCAGCGCCGTCCTGTGTCACCAGCTTGTATGGGCCAGGCTTTAAAACTCGCTTGATCACGTACGGGCCTTCCCACGGAGAGGATAGCTTGTGGTGATCCCCCTTGTCTTGCACTCTCTTGAGCACAAGGTCGTCGACTATGAGGGTCCGACCCTTGACGCGTCGAGCCTGTAGTCGTCCAAGGCTTTGCTGGTACTTGGCCGACCGAAGTATGGCCACGTCGCGCGCCTCGTCCAGCTGGTCCAGGGCGTCTTGCCGCGCCTCTTTCGACCTCTGCTCATCGTAGGCTCCGACCCTTGGGGAGTCGTAGTCGAGGTCGGTCGGTAGAACGGCTTCGGCCACGAACACCATGAAGAAAGGAGTAAATCCTGTGGTTCTGTTGGGGGTAGTTCACAGGCCCCACAATACAGACGGAAGCTGTTGGGCCCACCGCCCGGCAGACTGCTCGACGCAGTCGTAGATCCGAGGCTTCAGCCCCTGGAGTACCATGCCATTGGCTCGTTCCACTTGCCCATTAGTCTTCGGGTGGGCGACAGAGGCGAAGTCGAGCCTGATATAATGCTCCTCGCAGAACTCTCGGAAAATGTTTCCTGTGAATTGCATCCCGTTGTCAGTGATGATGGAGTTTGGAACCCCAAAACGAAAGATGATGTCGCGGATGAACACGACGGCCCGACCCGAACTGATGCAGGGGGTCGGCTTTGCTTCGATCCACTTGGTGAACTTATCAACCGCGACGAACAGGTGGGTAAAGCCCTCGGGCGCTTTGCGGAAAGGCACGAGGATATCGAGCCCCAGACCGCAAACGGCTAGGTGATCGGGATCATCTGAAGCTCCTGGGCCGGTAGGTGCGTCTGGCGGGCGTAGAACTGGCAGCCCCTGCAGGAGCGTACAAGCTTTTCTGCATCGGAGACTGCTGTAGGCCAGTAAAAACCTTGACGAAAAACTTTACCAACTAGGGTCCTTGGGGCAGCATGATGCCCGCAAGTCCCCGAGTGAATGTCGTCAAGAAGACGTAGACCCTCCGCCTGAGGGATGCAGCGTTGGATGACGCCACTGGGACTGCGCTTGTAGAGCTCGTTGCTGATGAGAGTGTAGGCTTTCGCTCGACGCACGATTCGTCGGGCTTCGTTGGTGTCGGACGGCAAGGTGCCGTCCTGGAGATACTCATGAATGTCCTGGGACCAATCAGGGATGATGGCCAGGATTTCGACCCCGGAGGTCGGGACCTGCTCCTCGATCATCGCCTCAGCGTGGGGGTCGGCGACGTCGTCCTTGAGCTTGATTGTCGGCTTGGTGAGGATCTCGTGGAAGATATCATCGGGAACTGGATCTCGTCCTGACACCATCCGAGCGAGCGTGTCGGCTGCTTCATTGTCGCGGCGTAGAACGTGATGAAGCTCGAGCCCGTCGCATTTGTCTTCGAGCTTGCGAACTTCTTGGCAATAGGCTTCCATCTTAGGATCTCGGCAACTCGACACCTTCATGACTTGGTTGACGACGAGTTCGGAGTCACCTTTGACGTAAAGCCGTCGGACTCCGAGCGTGATGGCCAGGCGAAGGCCATGCAGCAGAGCCTCGTACTCTGCTACGTTGTTGGAGGCCAGGAAGTGAATCTGCAAAACATAACAGAACTTATCTCCCCTGGGGGAGGTGAGAACGACGCCAGCCCCTGAACCCTTGAGTCGGCACGACCCATCAAAGAACATGGTCCAGTGCTCGGGGTCGATGGAGTCCGATGGCTCTTGCGCCTCGGTCCACTCAGCGATGAAGTCGGTGAGGGTTTGGGACTTGATGGCTTTCCGAGGTACGTAGGTAATGTCGTGACCCATGAGCTCCATTGCCCATGTGACGATGCGCCCGACCATGTCCTTTCCGTTGATGATCTTCCCAAGGGGAAAACTCGTCACCACTCGGATAGAGTGGTTGTCAAAGTAGTGGCGAAGCTTTCGACTCGTGATGAGGATCGCATAAAGCAGCTTCTCCACTTGAGTGTATCGGGTCTTGGCGTCAACGAGTACTTCGCTGATGAAGTAGATGGGTCGCTGGACCTTCAAGGCCCGATCCTCCTCCGATCGCTCGACGACAAGCGCCGTGCTGACGACCTTGGCGGTGGCGGAAATGTAGAGTAGTAACGGCTCACCGGGGGTTGGTGAAGTTAGGACTCGCAGGGAAGACAGCATGGTCTTCAATTGTTCGAAGGTCTCCTGGGCTTCGGGGGTCCAGGAGAAGCGGTCCGACTTACGAAGAAGTCGGTAAAAAGGCATAGCCTTCTCACCTAGTCTGGAGATGAAGCGGCTGAGAGCCACCAGGCACCCAGTGAGCTTTTGGACACCCTTGACGTTGTTGATGGGCCCGAGGTTACGGATGGCGACGATCTTCTCAGGATTGGCTTCGATGCCACGCTCGGAGATGACAAACCCGAGGAGCTTGCCGGTGGAGACGCCAAAAACGCACTTCTCGGGGTTGAGCTTGATGCGGAACTGCCGGAGGTTGGCAAAGGTTTCTTCCAGATCCTTGATGAGGTCGGCCGCTTGCCGAGTTTTGATGACGATGTTATCGACGTAGACCTACAGGTTCTGACCCAGCTGACTGTGGAAGCATTTCTGCATACAGCGCTGGTACGTGGCACCGACGTTCTTGAGGCCGAAAGGCATGGTGACGTAGCAGAACGAGCCGAAGGGTGTGATGAATGATGTGGCCGACTGGTCGGAGTCTCGCATGGATATTTGATGGTACCCGAAGTACGCATCGAGGAAGCTGAGGGTTTCGCACCCCGCGGTGAAATCGACCACCTGATCTATGCGCGGCAAAGGAAACGGATCCTTTGGGCATGCTTTGTTGAGACTTGTGTAATCAACACACATCCTCCATTTCCCATTTTTCTTTTTAACCATTATAGGATTGGTCAGCCACTCTGGGTGGTAGACCTCTTTGATGAACTTGGCATCGAGTAGCTTGGCGATTTCGTCGCCGATGGCACGACGCTTCTCGTCGTCGAAGCGTCGAAGTCGTTGCTTCACTGGTTGGGAGCCAGGAACGATGTTCAGAGAGTGCTCGGCGACCTCCTTGGGGATGCTTGGCATATCAGATGGTGCCCAGGCGAAAACGTTTTGATTCCGATGGAGAAAGTCGACGAGCGCGCTTTCCTATGCGTCAGAGAGCGCGGTCTTGATTCTGGCTTTCTTGGAGGTGTCGGAGTCGTCGAGGGCGATCTCCTTGGAGTCGTTGGCGAGCTCGAACGAGTTGGTGGAGGCAGGCTTGGAGTCAAGCGTCGCAATGAACACCTGGGACTGGCGTATCTCCTCCAACTGGGCCCGCCCCGCGAGGGTGACGGCCAGCTCGTAGCTTTCCTTACACGCGAGAGCATGTTTGAAGCGAGACGCCACAGTGATGACGCCTTTGGGCCCCGGCATCTTGAGCCAGAGGTAGATGTAGTTGGGGATCACCATGAACTTGGCGTAGGCGGGTCGGCCAAGGATGGCATGATAGACACCGGAGAAATCGACCACCTTGAAGGTGAGCTTCTCGGTTCTGAAGTTATCGCGGTCGCCGAAGGGGACCGGCAACATGATCCGACCCAGGGGTACGGCGCTACCTCCTGGGATGACGCCATGAAACGAAACGTTGCTCGGGAGAAGGTCGGACCTCAAGAGCTTCATGGCCTTGAACGTGTCGATGTAGAGGATGTTGAGGGCACTGCCTCCATCCATGAAGACCTTGGACAGGTGCCGATTATCGGATCGAGCACTAAAGGCAGGCGCTCGGGCTGAGGAACATGGTCCGGGTGATCGGACCTATCGAAGGTGATCGAAGCCTCCGACCACTTGAGATACGAAGGGATGGCGGGAGCGGTCACGTTGACCTCCCGCCACGTTTGCTTCTCATGGCGGCGCGACTCGTAGGCCACCGACCCGTCAATGATCATCATATAGTCTACCGGCTCGGGGAAGGTACTTTCGGGGATACCCTCCCCTTCCTTCGCCAAAGGATCGGGCTGCTTCTGCTGAGGGCGAGCGTCAGGGCGAAAATACCCCTTGAAGAAAGCCTTCATGAGGTTGCAATCCCGTAGAGTGTCACGGGAGTTGCATGGTAGGTGCAGGTCTTGTCGAGCATCTTTTCGAAGTGGTTGTCGTGGTTGACCGGCTTGTTGGGAGGTCGAGGCGGTTGCTCGGTGACGTCCACGAACTCTTCATCCTGCCGACGGTTCTTCTGCTTCTTGTTGCTAGACCCGCTCCCAACCCGGCGGTCGGGTCGCCGGTCGGGACAGTCGTCTTTCCTTCGGTCGGCCTTGGACTTCTCTTTGTCCTTGGCCTGCTCTCGGTTAAAGTTGGCTTGAACAGCCTCCTCCCCGGTGGCAAACGTGGTGGCGATATCGAGAAGGGCGCGTGCCGTCCAAGGGTTTTTACACCCCAGCTTGTGGACGAGCGTCTTGGATGTCGTGCCGCAGGTGAAGGCGTTAATGACGTCAGTGTCGCTGACGTCGAGCAGCTCATTTCGCTTGCGCGAAAATCGCTGAATGTAGTCTCGGAGGGACACGCCGGGCTTTTGCTTGCAATTCTTCAGATCCCAGGAGTTACCCGGGCGGGTGTAGGTTCCTTGAAAGTTGCCGACGAAGGCGTGACGAAGGTCGGCCCAATCGTGGATGCTATCCCTCGGAAGGTGTTCGAGCCACCCCCTGGCCGAGTCAGACAGGAAAAGCGGCAAGTACTGGATGGCGAAAAGGTTGTCCGCGCCATCGGCTCGGCACGCGAGGCGATAGTCCTCAAGCCAGTGGGCGGGATTTGTTTCGCCAGTGTACCGGATGATGTTGGTTGGAGCTCGAAAGTTGTCGGGGAAGCCGGCTCTTCGAATGCAGGCCCCGAATGCTCGGGGTCCGATGTCATCAGGGCTGAGGCTCCGAGCGTCGTCGTAGCTGTGCCGTCGAGGACGTCGCTCGGAGGATCGGTCGCGGCCGGAGTCATTGTAGCGATCACTCCTGGCTTGCCTCCGTGCCTCGATGGTGTGACGGGCGTCACGATACTCCCCCAAACGGCGGAGGATGTTGCCGACCGGGGGGTCGGGTTTCCTCTTCTCAGCCCGTCCGCGGCGATGGCCGTGAGCAGGACTTCTACGATCGGCACTCGGCCGGTAGGAACTGTGTGCTTTAGAGTCCTGACGAAGAGATAGTTCGGGTGGTTGTAGAGCGCCGTCAAGGTAAATGCGGAGACGATCGTAAGTCTCCTTGAGAATGGGATTGTCGGGTGTGGGAGATTCATAAAGGACATAGACTGCCGCCGCCAGATTCTCGTATGGCGTATCAAAGGCAGGCGTACCACCGTCCATGATCTGCTGATAAGCGGTGCGGGCTCGGGCTCGGGCACCACCACTTGTTGCGGAGACGCCCTTACCCTTTGTATCGCCCTCGGTCGCAAGTTTGCGCCGGAGTGCGTCCTCAACCACAGTAAGAGCGTGAAGGTACGGAGATGGATCGTCATGTGCTGTCTTGCCGGGGGTTTTGTCCTCTACAGCTTTGGCGGGCAACATGAAGCACTCACGGGAAGGATCGTGGCCCAACACGCCGTGAGGCGAAGAACGAAGAAGACGGCGTCGAGGCGAGCGACGTTTAGGCGAACGCCGCTTTTGCAAGATCTGAAGGTGGAGTTCGCCGCTGTTGTCGGCGACAAAATCTAGGCTCCCGAAGCGAAAAGCCTGGCCAGTACGGAAAGTGGGTATGTTCCATGATTGACCATCACGAGCGATGGCAACCGCGAAATCCCCAAAGAACAGTCGAGAGGTGGAAGAATCTCCGACTAGAGCGAAAACCGAAGCCATCGAAACAACGAATGAAAACACACCGAAAAACCCTACCTGGCACGCCAACTGTCGGTGTTTCGTACACCGGCACAGTAAATTTATACGATCGGATTTCGTACACCGGCACAGTAAATTTATACGATCGAAATTCGTACACCGGCATAGTAAATTAATACGATCGGACGGGGGATCGTGCGTTTTCAGAATCGAATAGCCTAGTCTACAGGTGAGACTCAAAGGTTAACCTGGTTCGGGCCGCCTCGAGGCGTAATACCCTACGTCCAGGGGCGAGAGATCGATCGTATGAATCTCAAGAACACGAGAGTACAATGCAGAAGGGCTCCGGATGGATCTGAGAGTCCCAAGCTCGCGTGGTGGGGGTGGTTTATAGGTGGTGATTATCACTGTTGCTCTATGTGTTTGTCGCGTATCTTGTATATTTTCTCTTGCTTGTTGTTTTGCTTTGCTTCTCGGGTGCCCCTTATATAGGGCCGGACCTGGGTTATCTTGACCGAACCATAGTTGGAGTGATCGGACTATGATTTGAGCATTTTGCCGCCTACAGAAGCGGATGACCCTTTGACAGGTGGAGCCACAGTCTTCAGAGAATCATACTCTCTGGCGTTCAGGCCAAACGATCGGCGTCTCCCGTTCGTACCCTTGTTCACTGAGAGGGAACAGGGTTGCTTTACTGCTTAGCTTTATCGCCTGGTGGGTTGTTTCTCGTTCAACCGAGTAGTTGCGGAATCTTCCGGAATGCTTATCCTCTTCGCGTAACTGCACATCGCCAGGGATTCTGAATCGGCGCGTTTGTTGAAGTGATAACTGGTTCCCAGTGGTCAGCGGGCGAGTCCCGACCGCTAGGATCCTGATAGCTCGGGTCCCGACCCCGGGGGGTCGGAACGATTACGGCTACTCCGTCTCCGGGCCTTGATGAGGCTTCCCGACCGCTGAGGCCGGGTCGCCTTTGCGAAGTTCTCGGTGGGCCTTTGAATCGCGGACCGTAGGTGGGCCGCGTTGTAGAAGTTGATCCGTAGGTACCCGGGATATACTATCCCGACAGGTATCATGCTTGACTTTGCATAATTGATCTGAAGGTCAGTTGAGGTGGAGAAGGATTGCAGAATTCCTTTTAAGCAAAAAAGCTCTCTTTGTGATGCCTTCGTTGTTATGATAGTGTCATTAGCATACTGTATGATTGGAAAAGACCGATTGGGTTCTTCCAAAATAGGAAGGGTGAAAATACCCTGTCCAAAAGCTGAATTAACAATGCATTGGAGCAGATCAGCCGCCAAGACAATGATTAGGGGTGAAAGGGGATCTCCCTGTCTAACACCCTCCTGCAGTGAAAGGTCTTCCCTGGAATACCATTGAGCAGCACAGAAGAGGATCCTGAGCCCAAAATTCTTTGGACCCAATTTATCCATTTGTCTGGAAAACTAGTGTGATGCATCATATGGAGGATAGAACTATGCTCAATTGTGTCAAAAGCTTCTTCAAAATCCAGTTCTAGGATGATAGTTTCTCTCTTTGACTGCTGACACTGATAGATATATTCAAAGGCCCAAGCTAGACAGTCTTGGATAGTCCTAGATCTAATAAAGCCATATTGGTTCTGACGGATTAGAGGTATAATTGCATCTTGTAATCTGTCTGCCATGAGTTTGGTGATGAGCTTCAGGACTGAGTTCAACAGGGAAATGGGCTTTGACCTTTGTTCTTCTAGTTTATCGAGAACCAAAATGGTCTTCCTCCAACAGAATGAGTTGAGCCCCCACCCAGTACTGCCAGATCCAATTCGTCCTTCCCCTTAATAAAACATTCTTGAGTTTAAATTGTTTGAAAAATATTCAGTTTCAAAATTCTATATGGATCCAAGCTTCATATGATTACTGCAGAATATGATAGTTATAGTTTCAGTTGGTTAATAACACTCAGTTATATTGCAAATAACACATGGGAGAAGGACTACCATTAATCCGATAGACAAGTTTAAGAATTATAAAATGTTTAGTCTAACAATGATGGCCGCGCCATCTTTCTAGTATTAACTCATAACTGCTGCAGTATTTCTGAAGTCATGACTCCTTCACGCTCGGACCAAGATCTGATTTTTTTTGTCTTGCCTGCTGCAAGTGCCTTCTCAAAATTAAAAGTATCTCAGGAATCAATGATTTTTGCCAGTTTTGGTTCTACCGGTCACTTTGGTGTTTGATTTCACCCGCTAGTTATTTTCCTGTTTTTGTTAATTATTGTTATTTTGTTCTTATGTCCAAATGTTCAGAGAAATTTGGACTGAAATTATAACAAAAAATAAGAATCCGTAAGCTAGGAACTTACATAAAGGAATAGGGTAAAAAAATGACAGTATTAACAACCAAGTTCATGCATTCGGCCATCTTAGAGCATTTTTGCTTCTGGCCGGGGCTGCTGCCGGCTACTAAGGACGCGTTTGAATTGAAAGAAAATCATTGGAATTTTGAAGCCATGAGTTCCTCTGGAAAAGAAATGCATGTCATTACTATAATTGACATGTTTGTCGTTCCCTAGGGTTTTTAGCGAATCCTAAGAACATAAAAAATTTTCCCTAGAGCTTTCCATTTTCCTAGGGAAATCTCTCTTTCCCTGCGACTCTGATCGATATCCTAGGGAATTCAAAATCGTTCCCTTCGAAATGGTGAATTTCCTCGTGACATCACACCCCGCCGAGTCATTTTAAAATTTCACCGTCTCTCCTCTCTCTCCTATTACACATGACTTATCTCCAGACCACATGCCTGTTATCTCCGTCTCTCACAGGCTCACGGCGGGGCGAGGCAGGAGTTTCTCCGGTGGGCAGCGGCAGCACGGGCTGCAAAGGAGCGGCAACGGCCGCGCAGGTCGGACGGCAGCAGCAGCGTGACC
>BCLG01000001.1:310901-328241 GCA_001602295.1 Zoysia matrella | reverse complement strand
GCGGAGAGCCGGATGGCGCCAGAAGCAGGCGTTGGCGGCGGGCGCAGACAACAGGGCAGCTGGGCCATAGGGCATTTTATTTTTTTTAACTTGGTGACGCTAGTTTCCCTACGAACTTCTTTCCCACGAAAAAAATTATTTCCCTCCGGGTTTATGAAAAATAATTTTTTCTTAGGAAAAATATTTTTCTATAGTTTTTCACGTGTTCTTTAGGAAAACTGTTGATTCCAGCAGTGTGTATGCCGAAGAAATGAAGAGTGATGTCAAAACACGTTGTTGCTGGTGTCCATCGATATCCATGATTCTTGATTCACAAAATAGACACGTTGCCATCGTTTGCGACGTTACACTCATGTCCACATATTTCTAAACGAAAAATGGAGAGAAGTCGTCTGTCCCAGTGCGCACGCTGCCACGGTTCAACCCCATCGGTAGGGTCCGGTCGATCGAATTGCCAGCCACTCGATCTTTGTGGCGTGTCCCTTACTCTTACGGTCTTACCTACAATCACGGTGATGGATGTTCCTTTTTTTAGTCTGTGCAGTGAGCAGATCGAATAGCGGGTTGATCTTTACCTTAAGTGGTCGGCTCTGCCGATGTTGAGGAAGACGACCTCGCCATCCCTCTCCTGAGTCGGTGAAGTCCGCACTTGAGTGGCGATGGTCGGGGAAGAGAGGAGGGTCTTCAGTCGGCTTCGATCGAAGTCGAGGGTGTGGCGGCGGTGATGCGTATTCCTGTCGCTGGCAGCGCACTCTCAAAGATCGAACTTAGAGTTTTGGATGTAGGGTGGAGTTCGAGCGACGGCCAACTTCGTGTCATGTGCCCCGACTCCCCCACCCTCCTCTATGTAGCGTTGTGCGACGGGAGCTCACCAGCCATGGATCGGCTGGGCGCCCTCGATCAGGGCGCGAGTCAAGGTTAGTTGGCTGTTGGGCCAACTAACAAGAGATCATCTTCTAACATTCTCTTACTTGATCTCAACTTATACTTTTATCTTTAATACTTTCAACTTTACTCATTCCATTACAGATTAATGCATAGAACTGTCTCATCGTCACGGTCAATCGCCAATAGATTCAACAGCTACAATACACTTCTCTGTTTTGAAATAGTTACTTTAATTTTTTGGGCCATCTTTTAGTTCAGAAATCATAGGCTTTCTTTTAAACCCATGTCGGCTACATGTTCTCTGAACACATTGGGTGGTAAGCCTTTAGTAAGCGGATCCGCTAACATCTTTGCGGTACTTATATGTTCAAGACTTATAATTTGATCCTGAACTTTATCTTTCACAACATAGTACTTTATGTCAATGTGTTTGGCAGCACCACTTGACTTATTGTTGTGGGCATACATTACTGCGGGTTCATTATCGCAGTACAACTTAAGTGGTCCATAGATGTCGTCAACCACTTTTAAACCGGATATGAACTTCTTAATCCAGTTCACCTGCCCCGTAGCCTCATAACATGCTACAAACTCGGTATACATTGTGGACGATGTAGTGACGGTTTGCTTTGAGCTTTTCCACGAAATAGCACCTTCAGCGAGAGTAAATACATATCCAGATGTTGACTTTCTATCAACTTCCGCATAATCAGAATCTATGAAGCCCACTATATGGAGTGAATCTGATCTTCTGTATGTCATCATGAGGCCTTTTGTTCTTTGCAAATAGCGCAAGACTTTCTTTATCAAGTAACCCGGTAACAAATGCCAAGTCAGGGCGTGTACACACTTAAGCATACTGTAAGCTTCCGACAGCTGAAGCATATGGAACCGATTTAATTTGATCGATCTCATACTGGTTTCTAGGGCATTGAAAATCCCCATATCTGTCGCCCTTGACTATATATGTAGGTGATAGACTACATTTATGCATACCATATTTCTTTAAGACTTTCTCTATGTATGCCTTTTTTGACAGCCCTAATACCTCTTTGTTTCTATCTCGGTGAATTTCGATTTTTAGAACAAATGAAGCTTCACTAAGATCTTTCATATCAAAGTTTGAGGACAAAATCTTCTTTGTCTCCATTAGTAGACTGACGTCACTACTAGTTAGTAGGATATCATTCACATACAGAATTAGAAAGATGAATTTTCCATCTTTAAACTTTGAGTAAACACAGTTATCCTCAATATTTTCTTTAAACCCAAATTTTTTTATCGTACTATCAAACTTCAAGTACCACTGTCTTGAAGCTTGCTTTAACTCATAAATCGATTTCTTTAGACAGCATTTCATTCTTTTATTTTCTTCCACGACAAAACCTTTCGGTTGTGCCATGTAAATATTTTTCTCCAAATCCTCATTGAGGAATGCTGTTTTTACATCCATTTGATGTAACTCTAAATCATAATACGCCACTAGTGCCATTATGATTCTGAAGGAATCTTTACATGAGACTGGAGAAAAGGTCTTATTATAATCAATCCCTTCTCTTTGCGTAAAACCTTTTGCCACGAGTCGTGCTTTATATCTTTCTACATTCTCTTGGGAGTCGAGTTTTGTCTTGTAGACCCATTTGCAGCCTACTGTTTTGGCTCCTATAGGAATACCTTCTAATTCTCAGACTTTATTAGCCTTCATGGATTTCATTTCTTCTTCCATAGCTTCAAGCCATTTTGAAGAGGTTTCGCTTGTCATGACTTCTTTAAATGAGGTGGGATCATCCTCGATTTGAAATTCCTCTGTTTGATAAATCTGATAATCATCAGAAATAGCTAATCTTCTTACTCTTTGAGACCTTCTTGGAGCCTCTTGATTTTGCATATTTTCTGTTAGAGGCTGTTGTTGCTCGCCCTCATCTGCAGCAACGGGTTCTATGGGATCCTGAGGAGCAGGTTTCTCATTTTCATTCATTATTACCACAGGAGGAACAATAACAGGTGCTGGCACTATAGTGTCCTGCACTGTCGGTGTAGCGGCAGCCGGTAGTGAGAAGAATGGCGCTTGAATCATCGGAGTAGGCGCGTACGCCCGCTTCTCTTCGATATCAATCTCTCGAGCTACCATGCTCATCATCTCATCCTCTAAGAAGACAGCGTGTCTCGTTTCTACAAACTTTGTATATCTGTCTGGGCAGTAGAAACGATAACCTTTTGACTTTTCAGGATAGCCAATAAAATGGCAGCTTACTGTTTTGAGATCTAGTTTCTCAATGTTTGAGTTAAATACTTTAGCCTCAGCTGGGCTCCCCCACACACGTAAGTGGTTTAACGAGGGAACTCTTCTTGTCCACAATTTGTACGGTGTTTTGGGCACCGACTTACTTGGTACTCTGTTGAGAATATGGATAGCGGTTTTTAACGCCTCCATCCACAAACTCAATAACAGTGTGGAATAGCTCATCATACTTCGCACCATATCCATCAGGGTACGGTTACGTCTTTCAGCTACTCCATTTTGCTGAGGTTCGTCCGGTGTAGAATACTGGGCCACTATTTCATTTTCCTGTAGAAACCTTGCAAAAGGTCCAGAAACTTGTCCATACGGGGTATGCCGACCGTAGTACTCCCCCCACGATCTGATCGGACTATTTTAATCTTTAAATCGTGTTGGTTTTCAACTTCAGCCTTAAATATCTTAAATTTATCCAAGACTTCATTTCTTTCTTTGATTGGATAAATATATCCATATCGGGAGTAATCATCCATGAATGTTATGAACGAGTCATAACCATCTATACTCTTCACAGGAAAAGGACCACAAATATCTGTGTGAATAATTTGTAGAACTCCTGTACTTCTTTTTGCATCTTTCTTAATTTTCTTTACACATATTTCCTTTGATGCATTCTCTGCATGATTCTAAGTCTGAGAACTCTAGTAGAGGAAGAATATCATTCTTAACTAGTCTTTTTATTCCCCCCTCGAAATATGGCCTAAACGACAGTGCCATAATTTCGACGACGCATCTAGAGTTCTTTTTCGTTTTCTGTTTTCATTGATAGACGAGGATTCAGTTACTTTCTCGCACGCAACATTTCTATTATCGCATACGACATTCACATCATCACGTAGTGATAACAAATAAAGCTCATTTTGTAAGATGGCAAGACCAACACATTCTTTATTAAACATTATTTCACACTTGCCATTTCCAAAATGACAATCATAACCATCATTGTCTAAACATGAAATACTAATCAAATTCCTCTGTAGAGAGGGTACATAGAGAACATCTCTAAGTAAAAGAGTGAAGCTATCAGCTAGCTCTAATGAAAGATCGCCAACAGCTTCAACTTCAGCTTGGACTCCATTTGCAACTTTAATGCATCTTTCTCTTCTTTTCGTAGTCCTCGTCGAACGAAATCCCTCCAATGAATTAGCAACATGAATAGTTGCTCCTGAGTCAATCCACCAAGTGGATTTTGAATATTGCACATATAGAGATTCGTTTGTAAAGGTAATAATGTTCTCACATTTCTTTGCCATGATCATCTTTAAGTAATCAGGATAGTTCTTCTTGTAATGTCCTGTCTTCTTGCAGTGAAGACACTGGTCCTTATCTAGTGCAAATTTGTTCTGTTGCGGCTGATGAACAGGGGCTTTTTCCTTGTTCTTTGAGGAGTTACTGTTGAAATTCTTTCTTTTGTTGTTCTTCACATAGTTGATAGAACCATCATGTGAAGCTTTAATTCTGTCCTCCTCTTGCACACACATAGCAATGCACTTTTTTAAGTCCCATGTCTCGGGTTGTATGTTGTAGTTGACAACGAAGGTGTCAAACTCTTTTGGCAAAAAAGTAAAAATCAAATGGATAAGGAGCTCATTTTTGAGACCCAGATCCATTGGTTTGAGCTTGGACGCCATGTTGCTCATCTTTAGTATGTGCTCTCTTATGCCACCGTTAACATCAGAGTACCTTTCTGTCACAAGTTGTTTGATCAGCTGTGTTGCATATGTCTTTGAAGAACCAGTGAACTGATTCTTTATTTTATCAAGATACTCTGTGACAGTGTCAGACTCTGCAATCGAGCCCATAATGGCAGGCTCAATTGTGTTCTTTATCACAGCCATACACTTTTTGTTGGTTGTGGTCCATTTCCTATGCTCAAGGTCATAAAACATCTTTAAGGGAGCATAGTCCCTCTGTCTAGTCTTTCAAGCAGCCTCAACCTCATTTTTTTTTCTCACTGGCTCTTCAAGCTCAGTGAGACATGCTGAGGTGAGAACCCAGTCCACCTCAGCCAAGATAAACGCTAGGTCTATCTTTTTCTTCCACTCTTCATAGTTATCACCTTTGAGAGTGGGGATCTCTTTGATACAACTCATCAAGTTGTATCCTCTGAAATAAATCAAATAAAGTGAGAACATGATAACAATAAAATTATGTCTTATTTTCAACGTTGGTCAAAAATATGACACACAATTTTATCTTATACATTAAATCTACATCACCATCGGGTAGAAATAGAAATAATGCATAAAATTATCAATTAAAGAATTATAATACTGTTATTATCAACGTTGGTCAGAGAATGACAATATCATAATTATCTGCAATTTTCTCTATTTTTCAAAATTAAATTCTCCCGTTGGTTTGAATTTAATGATGAAATAACCAAATTTAAATACGCAGCGAAAAAATAAATATTTCTCTAATTTTCAGAAGCAATTATTGGACTTTTCTATTCTGTCAAAATTTTGCTAATTTTTTCCTTAATTATTTCTGTTAAAATTAGCAAAATATAATCAATTTAATTACTTCTGAAAAAGGAAAAAGAAAAAAAAGAAAAAAACCGAAAATTCTTTGAGTTTTGGGCCGAAACCGCGCACGGCCCACTAGCTACAGTAGCGCACGCGTGGCCCACCATTTGCTTTCGGCCCGGCTCAGCGCGCGGCGGAAAACCGGGTGAGGCAACCGTGAATTCCACCGCCCGCCTGGGCCGAATCCAGCCCAGCTCAGCGCCGACGATTCCCGACTGTTGGATCGAAGATCGACGGTGCCGCGTATTTCTCGGGGTATAAAAGGCCGTCGCCTCGCCGCGACGCGAACCTTAGCTCATTTCTCTCCCTCGCCCTCTCTCTCGCTCGCGCGGCCGCCCGGCGCTTGTCGACGCATGCGCTCACCCGAGGGGTGAGCGCGCCGCCGTCAAGGGCCGGATCTCGCGCGACGCCTCTGTTGCCAGCGCCGGAGAAAACCCGAGTGGCGGCGCGGCCATCGACGACGACATCATCGACGGCGAGGCTAAGGTAAGCCTCCTTCTCTCTCTTCCCCTCCCCCAAATCCGTTCCCCTTTAGGGTTAGGGATCTCGATCTGTCCCTTCTTTGAATCTTTTCGTTCTCGATCTGTTCGAGAAGCCTGGCTCCGATGCCATTGATGGATCGTTTCTCTTTTTAGACTGTCCAGTGAGCAGATCGAGTAGCGGGTTGATCTTTACCTTGAGTGGTCGGCTCTGCCGACGTCGAGGAAGACGACCTCGCCATCCCTCTCCTAGGTCGGTGAAGTCCGCGCTTGGGCGGCGATGGTCGGGGAAGAGGAGAGGGTCTTTAGTCGGCTTCGATTGAGGTCGAAGTAGAGGGTGTGGCGGCGGTGATGGGTATTCCTGTCGCTGGCAGCGCACTCTCAAAGATCGGACTTAGGGTTTTGAATGTAGGGTGGAGTTCGGGCGACGGCCAACTTCGTGTCACGTGCCCCGGTTCCCCCACCCTCCTCTATGTAGCGTTGTGCGACGGGAGCCCACCAGCCATGGATCGGCTGGGCGGCCCCGATCAGGGCGCAAGTCATTAGTTGACCGTTGGGCCAACTAACAGGAGATCATCTTCTAACACACGGGAGCACTGCTGCTGTTGCCGGTGTGGTTCGCCATGGCGGCGCAGCTCCACCGAGCACTGTTGCTGCTCCTCGCCCTCCCATCCCCGTTCATCCACCGCGGCATGTCGCCGGACCAGCAGCACATCATCACCAGCGCCCCCGTCCTGCACCCAGTAGTGCTGGTGCCGGGCAACACGTGCAGCCAGCTCGAAGCTCGCCTCACGGACGCCTACGAGCCGCCGTCGCCACAATGCAGCGCGGGCAAAGGCAGTAACAGATGGTTCCGGCTCTGGAAGAACGCCACGGCGCAGCAGGACCCCGCGGCCGCGCCCTGCGTCGCCGATCAGCTCCGCCTCGTCTATGATCCCACCGCCCGTGACTACCGCAACGTGCCGGCCGTTGAGACGCGCGTCCTCAGCTTCGGGTCCACCCGTGGGTTCCTCGCCGACAATGTTAGAAAATAAACCACGCCATGTCTGGGCGTGGCGTGTGTGCGATGGCGCGCGTGTTCGTGCTCGCGTTCAAGTCCGTCGTCTGCGATAGGTTGAGTCGCGTGTGGCGCGGCGCGTCGTGAAGCCATGTTCGGCCATGGTATGCAAGCATGACAGCAAGCGTGTGTGTGTTCGTGATGCTGCCTGCTGGTGTGTTGAGTCCGTGCGTATGTGCGTTCGTGTCTAGTCCGGCCGTCGTAGGTGCGCATCCAAGTCGAGTCGAAGCGGATCGAGCTTCTTGCCGGGTCTTCAGGCGTTTGGCGATGAAGACGTGGATGCAGTGCGCAAGTTACGTGATCAAAGCTGGAGACCGACTCTTGTGGAGAGCATGCAGCAGCTCGTGGCGAGGAGTCCGGGTCACCAGGAAGCAGCGTTCGTGCGCCATGGAGATCGCGGTAGTGGTTGCGTGGGGGCTGCGTCACCCTGAGGCTATAAAGCCGGTTGTAAGCGTCGAGTTCCGGATGTACCGAGTCATTGAGTAAGAATACAACGCCAAGATACAAGCCGTGTTGCGGCTGCGGCGTTCGTCGCTACTGTCCGTGTTCTACTGTTCGTCATCTTCAACCTCCGTCCGTGCGTGAGTTTGAGCGACTGAGAGTGGTTCCGTTCCAACAATTGGCATCAGAGCCGGTGTTTGTGCAGTCGGAGATGTCGACAACCCCGCTATCCGGCAGCGGCACGACAAGTGAGGTCGTAGTCGAGCGCGTCGTCAAGGAGTCGAGTTCATCGCTGGTGCTCCCGGTGCTGACACGCACCAATTATCATGAGTGGGCGCTTGTGATGCAGGTGAATTTGGAGGCCATGGAACTCTGGGATGCAGTGTTGTCGAGCAAGGTCGAGCGCAGCAAGGATCGACGGGCATTGGCCGTCATCCTTCGTGCTGTGCCGACGGACATGCACTGCAGCTTGGCCACGAAGAAGAGCGCTGCAGAGGTGTGGGAAGCGGTGAAGAAGATGCGACACGGCGTCAAACGTGTGCAAGAGGCGAACGCGCAGAAGCTATTGAAGGAGTTCGAGCTCATTGCCTTCAAGGAGGGTGAATCGATCGACGACTTCGCCATGCGCCTGAGCTCCCTTGCCGCGAAGTTGAGTGAGCTGGGGGAGAAAATGGAGGAGGTGCGGGTCGTCAAGAAGTTCCTACGTGGCATGCCACCGAGGTACCATCAGATCGCGGTGTCTATTGAGACATTGCTCGATTTGGATGACTTGTCTGTCAAGGAGCTCGTCGGAAGACTCCGTGCGGCGGAGGATCAAAGCGGCATAGAGGAGGTCGCGGAGCGCGCCGGGCAGTTGCTACTCACGGAGGAGCAGTGGGAGGCTCGCCGCAACCAGCGCCATAGGAAGGAGCATGCGCGCCACGGTGACGACAAGAAGAAAGGTCGTAATGGCGGCCGTGAGGAAGAGGACGACGACAGAGGGAGCAGCGTTGCGTCGGGCGTGAGTCGGCGTCGTCGACGCAGCTCCGGCAAAGGCAGGTGCTTCAACTGTGGCTTTCGAGGCCACTTCTTGAGGGACTGCACCAAGCCAAGGAAGGAAGAGGCGTTGTTCGGCGACGCCGGTGAAGAACAGCCTGTAGGGCAGGACGTGCTGCGATGTCGTGGTTTAGGAGGAAAATGTTAGAAAATAAACAACACCATGTCTGGGCGTGGCGTGTGTGTGCGATGGCGCGTGTGTTCGTGTTCGCGTTCGAGTCCGTCGTCTGCGATAGGTTGAGTCGCGTGTGGCGCGGCGCGTCGTGAAGCCATGTTCGGCCATGGTATGCAAGCATGACAGCAAGCGTGTGTGTGTTCGTGATGCTGCCTGCTGGTGTGTTGAGTCCGTGCGTATGTGCGTTCATGTCTAGTCCGGCCGTCGTAGGTGCGGATCCAAGTCGAGTCGAAGCGGATCGAGCTTCTTGCCGGGTCTTCAGGCGTTTGGCGATGAAGACGTGGATGCAGTGCGCAAGTTACGTGATTAAAGCTGGAGACCGACTCTTGTGGAGAGCATGCAGCAGCTCGTGGCGAGGAGTCTGGGTCACCAGGAAGCAGCGTTCGTGCGCCATGGAGATCGCGGTAGTGGTTGCGTGGGGGCTGCGTCACCCTGAGGCTATAAAGCCGGTTGTAAGCACCGAGTTCTGGATGTATCGAGTCTTTGAGTAAGAATACAACGTCAAGATACAAGCCGTGTGGCGGCTGCGGCATTCGTCGCTACTGTCCGTGTTCTACTATTCATCATCTTCAACCTCCGTCCGTGCGTGAGTTTGAGCGACGGAGAGTGGTTCGGTTCCAATAGACAACCCGGCCGACAAGTAAGCCGGCAGTCCTTTCTCAAATACTCCTTCCTATATCGGCATGTGCCACCTCGGTGCGCGCTCCGCTCTGCGCCTGCCCCTGCTTCCGTGTGACAGAAAGCTTTGCATGGGGACACTCGTGGAGGCACTGGAACGAGCCAGGTACCGCGACGGCGAGACAATGTTCGGCGCGCCGTACGACTTCCGGCTGGCGCCCGCCGCAGCTGGACAGCCGTGCCGGGCGTTCGCGCGGTTTCAGAGGCGTCTCAAGGCTCTCATCGAGCACGCAAGCAGGACAAACGGGGACCGGCCCGTGGTCATCGTCTCGCACAACCAGGGAGGCTACTTCGCGCTCGAGTTCCTACACCGGCGCCCACTGGCGTGGCGCAGGCGCTACGTCAAGCACTTCGTCATGGCCTCCACGGGCGGCCGCGGGTTCATGCGGATCATGCAGAACCTCGCGTCGAAACGCACCTCCCCGCTGAACTTCCCCTCCGTGTTCATGGCGCTGCCGTCGCCCAAGGTGTTCGGCCGTGACATGCCGCTGGTGGTCACACGGGCCAGGAACTACACCGCGCACGACATCCCGGAGTTCCTGGTGGCGGTCGGGCTACCGCCGCTGGCCGCGACGCTGTACAAGACACGGGCGCTGCCCGTGGCCTTGAACTTCAGAGCACCCCTGGTGCCGACGACCTGCATGAATGGCGTCGGAGTGCCGACGATGCAAATGCTCGTGTACTAGGACGGCGACTGCAGCGTCGACCCCGAAATCGTGTACGGCGACGGCGATGGGTTGATCAGCTTACCGAGCATACTGGCCCTTGACACGGTGATTGGTGAAGACCCGAGGCGGGTGTACTACAAGTCGCCCAAATTGCCGAACACATCTCACACCGGCGTTATCTCAGACACCGTTGCCTTGGAGCGTGTACTCAGCGAAATTATTCAAGATGTGAGTGTGTGATCCTGTGCTGTGTATAGCGCATCATCGTGGAAGCAAATTCTCTGAATTGGTGTGTTCAGTTCAGGGTACTATAGCACCCGGTCTAAGTAAATTGAGTGAGATGCTATAGTACCTTGAATTAACATTGCAGGTGGTTTTATCTTATTTGAGTACTGTAATAATTTTACTGTTTACCAAGAACCGTTTGTGTTTCTGTGCTATTAGATATCTATTATTGATTTCAGATCGGACAGATGCGGGAGAGTAGCTCCTCTGAATTGATAACCTCAATACAAGGGACCTCAATCACGCACCAACTAGTTCAAAGATTCAAATATTCATTTTGGGAGTTTAATGACCCTTGACTCCCGACTGGCACAACATCTAGTCTTTAGATAAATGATAGTCTAATTTACTCACCTAAAAGATATCAAAAGTCTAGATAACCTTTTAAACTATTTTTAATTTAGTTTATCACAATAAAATGCTATTTTAGTTTAAGGCAATTTACTCACTAATACAATTTATCTTTTTTTTATACAAATATAATTTTAAGATCAAAATTTAAGAAATGATGAGCATATCATAACACATGTTGTGATGTGCTTTATAATCTCCAAAATTTCCATCTTAAAGTTACGCTTATGTATTGAAAAAAGACAAATTGTATTATGAGTAAATTGAACAAAAATAGCAAGTAGGTAAATAAAAAAAAATACTTCTTTCGTCTCAATTTATAAATCGTTTTGAGTTCGAACACGAAAATTAAAAAAAATTAAAAAAGTAAAATGTGCTAAAAACAAAAAGAGAGATAAAAAAATATTGAAAAAAGAGAGTGTATCAAAAAGAAGTGAAAATGACTTATAATTTAAAAAAACTTAGAAGCTTCAAAATATTTATCTAAATTTTAGCTATACTTTAAGTGAGTAAATTAGAATTTATTCTACGATAAATAGAGATGGAGCCGTCATTATTATTGTGCTTGGGATTTGATTGCACGATGTGGCTCCTTTCTAGTACAGTAAGTGAATATTCATCATATCATTGTCTAGTGCAAGTCTCAATGTATGTCAACAAGTACATATCTGAAAACAACCCTGAAATTACTCAGAATCCATATACAATGCTCTGCAACGAGCTTAATAACCATATCCTTGGGGTCCGAAGCGCTCCAAGATGACAAAATAGAATAGAAGACAAGAATCAGAGCTAGCTATAATACCTTAATCATACAATAACAATCACCATTTCATCTTCAACTACCAGCTTTGAAACCCAAAACTGAAGGCCATGCACAGCTCAACTAGTAGAATTTTTTGAATTCATTGCCCTGCTGAATCCATCTTGGTCGTGGCAATAAAGAATTAGGCACAGAGGCTGCACCCTTTACTCAATCTTGACAGACGAATAGATCAGCCTTGTGAATAGGAAGCATGCATAGAATCCAATTGTACCAGTCAAGGCAAAGAAGGCATACGAGGCAATAAGCATGTAGCCAAAGTACAGAACGGCTGAGACAAACTTCGTGATCTCCAGCTTCGTGAAGAAATAGAAGGTTGCATAAAGGAAGAGGTAGAGAGCAGAGGACCCTGATGTCAAGTACGACCTCCACCACCACAAGTAGTCCTCACTGCAGAGCTGGAAGTAGCAGAGCACAATCGAGATCTCAGCACATGTGACAATTAAGATCAAGAAGACGAGGAAGAGGAACCCAAAGATGTAGTAGAACTGATGCAGCCAGATGGAGGTAAGGATGAAGAAGAGCTCAATGAACACAGCTCCAAAAGGAAGGATCCCTCCAATTAGAATAGAGAAGATTGGGTTCATATACCAGGCCTGCTCAGGTATCTGTCTTGGGATCTTGTTTGTCTTCACAGGATCTTCAATAGCAGGTTTCTTGAAACCAAGGAAACTTCCCACAAAAACTAAGGGCACTGAGATACCAAACCAAAGGAGGACAAGGGCAAACATTGTAGTGAATGGAACTGCACCAGAGGACTTCTGTCCCCAGATCAGAGCATTCAAGAAGAAGAAAATAGCAAACACACTGCCAGGGAAAGTGAAGGCTGTTCTCAAGGCAATGCTTTTCCATTCTAAGCCCTTGAACAGCTTGTAGAGACGTGAAGAAGAATATCCAGCAAGAAGACCCATGAATACCCAGAGTAGGAGCATAGCTGTCATCAGTCCACCCCTGTTTGATGGAGAAAGGAAGCCAAGCACAGCAAATACCATAGTGACAAGCAGCATGCCGAAGAACTGGACACCAGTGCCAACATAAACGCAGAGCCAGTCAGAGTTTGCTGGAGGCCTGAAAACATCACCGTGTACAAGCTTCCATCCAGTCTCTTCTTGGGCTTCTTCCTGAGTCTCAAGCTGGTTATACTTGGAGATATCTCGGTAAAGGGTACGAAGCATGATCATTGCAACCATCCCAGAAAGGAAGAGAACAATCATGAGAGAGTTCACAATGGAGAACCAGTGGATTTGATCATCTGTCATTAGTAGATAGCTATCCCACCGAGATGCCCACTTTATATCACTCTCCTGAAAATAGACAGGGTAAATCAGAAAATAGAAGTAAATGATAGCCATGATAGATTTTATGCACAGTAAGCTGTACAGCTACTCCAATAATAAATTTAAAGAATGAGCATATTAGTCAAATATTTCTGACCTCGTAATACACATCATAAGTAAAAATGATATCCTTGCCAACTATAACCTCCTGAGGATTGTCAGATGATGTAATTACACGTTGTGCATGAGGATCACAAGTGGTCAGGCGGGTTTTCTTATCGTTCCACTGCCCATCATATTCATGCTTGACACTGCAACACATATCAATTTTTCAGTTTAGATATAACTGCTGGAATGATGCCTATACTCAAATACTTGAAAACATAATTTTCTAAATTATGCTTCGGCACCTGTATGGTTTCACTTCAAAGGCCACAATCCTAGAGACATCCCTTTGTTCATCTCTGTGGTATTTCACTGTAAAGGACAGATGATTGTGGATGAAGTACTTTTCATCCTTACTCTGCCAATGAAATGAAGTTTAGAAGCACATCACAAAAGAGTTTGTATTTATGCAACATTTGTTGAGCAAATCATAATAATTTACCCCTGAATATTTGCCTTTGGCACCAACATGGAATCCATGTTGATAAAAGTAAGCACCTTCTTGATCCACTCTTTGAATAGGAACAACTAGAGGCAGGTTGTCAAGAATCCTGTTGATTTTGTGAATTAGTTTTACAACAACTGATAAGCATGAATAAGATGTAGGGAATCAAGAAGATGAACATTTGACATACATGTTAACACGGTACTCATCTTCAATCTTTTCTTTAAGAAGTTTTGCTTCTTTCTCCCCCACAGAAATCTTGCAAACAATTTGACACATCTGAGGTTCCCTCATTTCAAACTGCATAACAGGAATGTCAAAATGTTAGCTCATGAAGCACCAAGCAACAAAATCAAAGCCAGGTGAAAGAACAAACCATGTATGGAGAGTTCTCTATGCGGTCACCACGGAGAACTTCACCAAGATTTTCAGCACTGTCAACGATAGTATCTGGCTTGCAGAACGGGAGAGAATAGTAGGAGTATGGGAGTTGTGTCTTGATTGAGGTCAGCTTGTTGACTTTCACTGGAAGCGGATCTTTCTACAAACATAGATCAGATGTCATTCTTCTTATAGACTCAATATTTGAAGCAATAGTGTCCATTAACTGAACTGCATGATCATTTCTTAGTGAGGATAACAAACACCCCCAATATTTTGAATGAAATTAGACAGCAAGTGTTCCAAAATATATCATTCGAATTTATCTACAACTATGAAAAAAACGTCAACTATAGACAAATCCTACCATAGGTCACACATTAACAATTAGCCAAATTTCAAGCTATACAGGTTGGTACAAATGGCCAATACTACCTCCATCCCAAAATACAAGCATTTCAAGATTTGGTCAAAGTCAAATTCTTTTAACATTAACTAATAATATATTGAAACTAAACAATTTCTAATAAAAAAAGATACACATTATGAAGTTTGTTTCATGATGAATCTAGTAACATAATTTATAAACAATAAAATATTATAAATTCTTCATTATTAATGGTCAAGTTAAAGAAGTTTGACTATGACAAAAACTAGAAATGCTTATATTTTTGGACAGAGGGAGTAAAATTCGTTATAATATGATACGTATCTACCAAAAAACAGAGTACCGAAAAGCATATTGTCCTGATTTTCCCGGTTTTAATGCAAGATGAGGTCACATGTTTGAGTCCTGGAGAAGCCTCTTGCAAAAAAGTAGAGGGGAAGGCTACAAACAACCCAAAGTGGCCGGACCTTCCCAACCAGTGGAAGCAGGGGCTACATTCACGAGCTTAATGCAAGATGAGTCGTGATCTGGTTGTAAAAGCTTTGATTTCCCAGACTTACTAAGATTTAAAGCCCACAGACAAATGACAAAAACTATACCCCAATAACGAAGCATAACATCCAGGTTTTTTTCCTTCTCTTCTATGAAAGAAGAGCCGTGATCAGGTTCGCAAAGCCTATGTTTCTCACACCTACTGCGATTTAAATCCTAAGACAAATGAGAAAATTATACTCCAACCATAACGAATCACCTTGTCCCAAGTGCTTGGCATCCCCCCCCCCCCCCCCTCAACAAATCGTTTCAAGCAACAACCATGGCAGCTCCGCGATCACGTCTGCAGCAATTTCCAACGCCACACGCATTGAGCGGGAACCGTGTTCCGTCACGAAAAAAGCAGCCAGATCTCGCGGCGGTCAGCCCGCGCGCTCGTAGATCTGGCGACGCCCGCGCCAGATCCGAAGCAAACGCCATGCCACGCGAGCGCGTTACGACGCGGCGCGCCAGCACAAGACTAAGATTCCTAGCGAACGTGGAGGACCGTATAAGAAGAGCGGGGCGGACGAACCTTCTCGAAGTCGTGGGGCGCGACGCCGGGGAGGTAGAATCCCGTAGCCGGGGCCACGAGGCAGACTGCGGCGATGGCGACGGCCAGCGCCGCCGCCACGGTAGGCGAGATCGCCATGGGAAGGGACGAAGTTCAGGTGGCGACGCTCGCCGCTCGCTCCGCGCTCGGAAGATCAGAAGGAGAGATGGCGATCTGCTGTAACGAGACGAGTCGGTGACTCGGCGATGGTTTATGGAGGTGGGCGCAGGCGCTGCCTACCAAGGACCGATACCCCTTTGATTCACCGACACGTGGGACCCATATCCCGCTAAGAAGATTGCGGGCCCCAAACCTCGGTGAGGGAATTTACATTACGATAGCTAATTAACATGGGACTGCTACTACGAACACAGTGTCAAGTGTGGTTTGCTCTTGGATAGGATGCATTACGCTCGGGCCCACCTAGCAGTCACTTACACACAGCGAATAAACAACTCCCCAAAGCTAGTACAACGAGCTGTGCTGCACTGACATATAGGCCATACTTTAGACAATCACGTTGGGACCACCGCTCAGTGACGGACTGTAGAAGCTGACACGTGAAAAGTGTTACCGGTGGGTGGTGCTACCGTACCGACGAGAACGTCTCAACCGTAATCTACGGGGTAACCAACGACGCTTTGCTTGCGTTCGTGCCAAACTCGTTCGGGCAGGTGGGCCTTGGTACAGGGGAGCAAGTTATGGCGGGCCTGCACGTCAGTGGGAGCGGTAGGTAGGCATGCGCCGTGGGGAACGCACGTTTGGTGCGTCGTTGCGGGCGTGGGGGGAGCACGTACGAGCAGGAGGCGGCCGAGGGGCACCGCCGACGCGTAACCACGACCTGCGCCACCGAGATGTCGGGCCCACAGTTTTCTGGACCCACCTGTCGGTAAGCGTAGACTCTAAGGAAACTGTACAATCTGTACATGGCAAGCGGGGCCGGGGATCATTAAAAAAAAAAAAAAAACGGGGCCGTGGATCTGTCGGTGGCAGCCGGGCCGTTGAATCGACGGTGTCGAGCAGTATGACACGTGGGCCCCGTTTCTCGAGGGCGACCAGGCCAGAAAGGTGTCGGTCGGTGAAAATCTTTCTGACTGCGTTCACCGGTCAGAACCGGCAGCCCAAATGCTGCAGGCCCCCCGTACCATTCCCTATGCATTGACCTGATCCTATTTTAGTACCGGGTTCGTACATGTTAAGTTTTCAAGAACTTATGATTTACTCCAACTTTGTTTTTTACCATAAACCGATGTCGTTAGACTATTTTAAGACTATGGGGAAAGGAATTAGTTTTAAAATGGGTATGCCTGATTTATTTTCATATTTTCTCGTACTCTATATAAATAACGCTCTGTTTGTTTCTATTCCCTCCATCAAGAATATAAGTATTTGAAGGTGTTGACTTTGTCCAATAATAAAAATATTTGAGAGATGTGAACATAATAAATTATAAGTATTTTGCATTATATTCCTAGACAGAGGAAGTATTAGAGCTTTTGTGATTATACTTCAAGGAGTGCTGGTATAAATAAAAAACACAAATTTTACCTTATATTATACTTAGGGGTGAAAACTAAAGATAATTAAATAACCTCCAAACCTTTTTAGTTCAAACTTTTCGATATTCCATCCACTTTTAAGAAACTAGTTTGATTTTTTGAACTAAATATGTTCATAGGTTAACCTTAGGTACAGTTATTTATATCCCTAATTCCACTGGACCCTAAAATTTAGAATCTCACAACTTATTCTCTGCTAGCTTCTATTCGCAGACAACTTACATTCCATTGTCCATAATCTTATAATCTATTTGTTTTTTCAGCTTTTATAGCAATCTAGTTTTTTTTTTCTATACATGTTCACAACCCAATAGATTATGTGTAAACAAACACG